>OZ010637.1:6271300-6745734 GCA_963932165.1 Pimpla rufipes
ATTGTTTGTCAACCTTTTTCTTGTGCCTTCTTCCTAAGTAGGTATTTCATCTTGTGCCTGAATTTCTAAGTGTCCATTAGAACTGATGCGTATCGAGACAATGTAGAAGAAATTCCTGAAAATCTATTCAGCAGTCACAATCAGGCAACACTAGCACAGTTGATGTGAGTGTCCAATGTCTTCTGCAGGATTCATGATGAGTCAACTCAAGTGAACTATGAGTTGACGCGATATAACTCAACCTGACTTCAGCAATTGCGTGACCATCTTTTTTGTAACTTTCTCATAATTTGGTGTTTGCTTTAGTGCCTGAATTTCTAAGTGTCCATTGCATCTGATGCATATTGAGACAATGAGTGAAGTACAAACCCCTGAAAATGTATTCAGCATTAACAATCAGGCAACACTCGCACTGATATTTGAACAATTGATGTAAATGTTCAATGTCCATGGGAGTAACTATAAGTGTATTTGTGGGCGTTGTCTCGTTTCTGCAGAATTCATTATTAAAATCAACTCAAGTGATCTGACAATTGACGTGATATATTACTCAACCTGCCTGCCAGTGATCAAACTGTCTTCCGCAATTGTTTCCCAACATTTTTTGTACCTTCTTGCTAAATACGTTGTTGGTTTTCTACCTGAATTTCTAGTGTCCATTAGACCTGATGCCTATTGAAACAACGCGTAAAATACAAATTCCTGAAAATGTAATCAGCATTCGCAATCATGC
The DNA here is from genome assembly GCA_963932165.1 of Pimpla rufipes. Lineage (NCBI taxonomy): Eukaryota > Metazoa > Arthropoda > Insecta > Hymenoptera > Ichneumonidae > Pimpla > Pimpla rufipes. The sequence goes on from OZ010637.1 coordinate 6,272,034, forward strand.
AAAACTCGCATTAACACTTGCGCAGTCTAATGTCTACGGGAGTAACTATAAGTGTGTTTGTAGGCAATGCCTCATTTCTGCAGAGCTCATGATTAAACTCAACTCAAGTGAACTGGGCGTTAACGCGATATAACGAAACTCGACATGGCTGAACTCGATGTAATGCATAAAGCTCCAATTTGACACGGTTTGGGCGATTAACGGCAACAGAAAGAGCTTTAGTCGTTATATCGAGATATAAAATAAATTGATTCACTCAGCTATGGTAAATTAAGTTAGTTCTGGCGACTCCCTATTTTCTCACTGCTCTGTGATCCCTTCATGACTTCCTGTGTACCATTCTAAGAGTGTTTGTCAATGTAACTAGGTACCATTTAGACGTTGTCAGACGACATGGAGCTTGAGAATCTGATAATGAGTACCACATTTAGTATACCGAACTCGGTTTATTCTAACATTCTGACGGTTTTTGCAACTCACATATCTGTATCATTGGTCGCTGCTCAGCCGAATTTTAGTATAAGAATTTTACCAAAATCGCCTGTCTGACAGGACAAACCGAGTTTATTGCACCGAATGTGACAATCATTTCCAGAACATGTTCTCCATGATCCGCGCGACTCCTGTCTGTATATTTCATATATAGCGCAGAGATATTTCGAAAAGGCGATAAAATTTATAAGCAACGGATACAGTCGGGTGGGTAGATGACATTCAGGAAGATACCTGGTCACATGGAGGACGTCCCGATTGGATAATAAGCTCACGTGGATTAATCCCGCTGGTAATTCGATCGGATTACTCGGGGAATTGTGGCAAGAGCTCAATTCGAATGTCCCCGAAAGCCGCGTCTTTATCTGATCGATTGAATAAACGTGATAAATTATGTAGCTGTATGGACGGCTCATGCCGCAGTGTGCACGGCGCATAGGCCGGGACCGAGCCGGGCCAGCGCTAGATGGGCGAGCGAGCGAGCGCGCTAGGCGGCTAGCGACTGTTGATGCTCGCGCCGGTCGAACCCCTCGGAACGTTGGACAACAATCGACAAAAACTGACAGCGAAGCGATCGGCCATTGTAGTGTGTTGAGTGTAGACGGTAAACAGGCATTGTTACATAGAACACATTGTTGGCCAGGCGTTCGATTCCTTTCGCGGCGTAGCGGCCGTCATGGTGGCCGCACCGCGCGTCCTGCCTGTATATCTGCTCTTCTCTCGCCTTGTGTCCACCGTCAGAGTCGAAAAATAATTCGCTACGTTCTTAAACGCGATCCCCATCCACTCCCCACGTTTTTCCTCTTCTCGTCGCGTGGATCAGCAAATTTGTCGTGTTTCTTTCAGTTTATTAGCGGTAGAATTGTAAATTATTTAGAAATAAAGTTGATGCTGCAATCGGTTTTGGACTTATTTATTAATGATAGTAGCATGGAGCATTTATAGTTTAATGTGTACATTTTTTAATGGCTGCGACGAACATTTATTCCCAACAAAATTTCATGGTTATTTTCCTGAAAAAATTCAATTCCATTTTTTTCAGTGCTCTTGATTTTTTTTTTCTCGTGTATCGTTTTTCCATTGTTCATGAATAAAAATAATGTTTCAGTCAACTCGCTACGCTTTGCTAAGACTGCGATACACGAAGTACCTAAGTACTTCGGGTACTTCAAAACTTTAACTACCTAAGCAGTTTAATTAAGTACTTCAAGTATTTAAAAAAAAATACGGGTACTTCAAGTACCATGTATATTTAAAGTTTGTGATCAGTTTGAAAAAAGTGTTATATTTGTAAAAGCTTTTGCTTTGCAAAAACGACTAGAATTCACGTTCGGTTCCAAAGATTTTGATAATATTTATACGGTGTCTTAAAAAGCAATATCTGAGTATTGTACGACCTATGAGTTTATCTGCATCGTCAAAACAGAGAGCTGTAAGCAGCTTGATGTCGCAAAATAAGATACGAAACCACCAATGGTCTTTGTTTTCGATTTTTTTGCGCTTTCAGTTGAGTTTGAACGGAGGCGAATATTTGCTTTAACAGCAGAAACGTGACGTAGTAGTTCTGTCCCGCTTTTCAATACCGGTATAAAAAGTAATGCGCTTTTTGACATAATACATCAAATCCCAGTTGCATTGAAGACTGTGTTAACGTCGAAGACGGAATTTGTACTAAGGACAGCGCGAATTCATCAAGAGGTACGAAAATGAGACTCTTCATTCTATTAATTGCGTTATTGGCGCTCTCGGTCGTGGTGGATGAAGTTGCTGCGCGTGTTGCACGGGAAGTTCCGGAAATAGAGGCCGCAGACGTCGCCGCATCAGCTAGAGTCGAAAGAGAGGCGAAGAAGGTTTCTCGTCCAAAAGCCAATCGGCAACCTAATAAACCATCGATCACCATACCACCTAAAATTAAAAAGGCGATACGAACAATCGGCAGTGATGTTGGACGGGAAATTGTCGCCCAGGTTGTAGCTAACGAAATAACAAGATACTTGCCCAATTTTAATTAGGCCACCACCAGTGATGAACAAGTCGAGTAACCAGTACCGCCAGCTGCATGAAGACTAATTGTCAAATATTGTTAATCAAAATCAAATCTGCTGAACAGAAACGAAATAAACATTTGAAAAAATAAACATGAAGACGATGCATCTTTAGTGCTTTCACCTTGAAGACCTTTTCCTAGTTCAAAATCTCATATATGAAGTGTCTTTTCGTTGCGCAGTTGTCATTTCTATCGTTGCTTTGAAAAATCAGTAGAGCGGAGTTGGACTCTACAGTTTATGTCAACTTTTATATAGCCCGTTAAAATACGAACATAGAAGTTTACCACACAATGACAAAAAAAATGAAAACCCAGAACAGGTTTGCAGTTAACTCGAATCAATTAAACAAGGTGCTAAACGATCTGAGACGCTTGTTTTCGTTAGTTTATATGTTCTTAGTTCTAGATGGACGCGGAATGAAATTTCTTTTATTGGTGGCGCCTTGATGTATATAGTCTTCTTTTGCTTTTTAGGTTCAGACTAAAACGAACACGCACTTTGAGAAGATATGTGCATTGTTGTTAAAGTTCAATAACAGCCACCATTTCCGCCAGTATATTATTCATGACTCTCGGAATATTCGCTACATTTTTCGTGTTTGCAAATATTCGTGTGAAAATCAATATTTTTGTTAAGAAAATAAATCAATAAATTATTATTCAGCATTGATGACTCGGAATATCGACCACACCGTAGAGTGATTGTGATGTTTGCAAATATTCGTTGGTATGAAAATAATTATTTTTGTTAAGAACAAAACCTATTTAAATCTTCACCTCATTTTAATCAAAGCCTTTCTAGACCCCTCAAACCGACATAATATCTTTCGACGAAAAACCAATGAAAAGTCCGAACCCAGAGAAAAAGGACGAAGGGCACGAAGAAAAAAAAAAGAGGAAGGAGTCGTTCCGAAGACTGCAGGATTCGCGGAGAATTAAGCACGCAGCCGGTCGGATTTGCAGTCGGACGCGAGTGCGCGAGATATACGCGACGGTCGTGTAGCAACGAGGAAGATTCGCGCGCTCGCACAAAGCGGGCGGCAGAAAGAGAGAAAGCATAGGGCCAACTTTCTTCTTCCATCTCCGGATGAGAGCGGAAGCGTGCGACGCGCGAGGCTCCGCTCGAAACGCATTTGCGCGCATTGCCCGGCTGCTCTCTCCTCTCGCTCTCCCCGACAACAACGCAGTGTGCATCGCAAGGGCTCTCGTCCTTTGACCCGAATAATAACTCCGGTGCTCTGCCTTTTATCCGCTGACAAAGCCGAGCCCAAGCGTGGCGTGAGCGTCGGCGGAAAAAGCGTCGCACCCCGCTTTGCCATTGAGGAATATTTTTCTGAGGACGCGCTTGCTGCTCGCCCGCGTCCTCAGAACCGAGTAGAAAAACTTGCGCTCTTCCCTTCCGCGCGCGCCGCCCCGACAAAGACGGACCAACGACGACGACGACGACGACGACGACGACGACGATGACGACGTGGAGTGCGCGACGGGGCTTAAATTTTCCGCCAATTGTATTATGCCCACTGCCGCCCCGACCGTCTCGCTCTTGTCCCTAAACAATTTTTCCCTTTATCTTCTTCCTTTTTAATTACAACGGTCGTTAAATGTATCATCCTATCGTTTAATACAGAGCCTCGCGAGAGCTGCTCGTGTGTCCCTTTGTGCCGCGGGGGCTTTGAGAGCCTCCTCGCTCTCTCTCTCTCTCTCTCTCTCTCTCTCGCCCGTGGCATTCCCCGGTATACCTGTATGCATATCGATGCGAATGAAAGGATAGCGTTTTCAGTATATTCCGTTCCGGGGACGCCAGCCAGCCGGCGACAATGTACCGCGAACGCGTTAATGGTCGCGCTGAATGCATTGACATCGCGCACGCTTCCTCCTCGGCTACCGCATATTTATTATCGTCGCACGAAAAACTTTTCCATTCTGCTCCATTCATTTGCGCGCGCGGCGCTATGCATTCGCCCGAGTGTCTTCGGACAATTGAATTTTCTACGCGTTTGTTGGGAAAAATTCTTAACACGTTTTTTTGTTGTTTTTCTTCATTCTTTTGTTGTTCCCTCGTTTTTTTTAACCGTTCCGCCGAGCTCTTGTCTCGTGGCATTTTGCCCGCCTTGTCGTTCTCGGTTGCTTGCTCGAGCGACCTCGCATGACTTAATTTATCTTCGATAACCGGACGGCATTGAGATAACATTGTGGAATAATTGATGTAGGTAGGTAACTTAACTGAATGCTCACTAGATTGCATCTTCAGCTCTTTTCTCTTTGGCATTTGTCACGTTCATTTTGGTAGAAAGTGTTGGAACACTTTGAATAAGTGACCCAACACCGATATTCGGAAGAAATTGATATACGTGTTGTTTTGTTATCCGTTATGCTTCCGTTTTTCTATGTCAGTAATCTGTGTGACATGGAAAATCCCGACAATTATTCTATAGAAAATGTGGTTGAGAAGAGATTGAGCCCTAGTAGAGGCCAATCCTATGACTGGTTTTCTTTGGGCTGCGCGCGGAATGAAAACCCCATGTTTCTGGTTCGAAGCAGCCGGTTCATCCAACTGGTGAGCCCAGTGACGGAAAAATCCTTCGCTGCGATCCTAAAAGAATAGAATTATTTCAGATTTTTTCATCAGTGACAAGAAAAGTAGCCCTTATAATAAAAATAACCTTTTTTGACTGAGTTGGCAACTCCTTAAGGTCCTGGCGAGGCTGACATAGCCCAGGTCAGGGTTTGACGCGCAATGGGTATGCGCATCACTTGTGCCGGATGTAATGCTACAAATGTTCTAGTAGGGCCGCAACCGCTATAATGTCACCTGGTAAGAAATTTGTGGCGTTACATCTGACACGAGACAGAAAGTGGCCAGACCATGACCACGGCAGAGTTGTAAATCCCTAATTTTTATAGAAATTAGGGATTTAGGGATGTAAATCCCTAATTTTTATAGAAATTAGAAATTTTTATAGAAATTAGGGATCCCTAATTTTTATAGAAATTAGGGATTTAGGGATGTAAATCCCTAATTTTTATAGAAATTAGGGATTTACAGCCCTAATTTTATAGAAATTAGGGATTTACATCCCTATTTTTTATAGGAATTAGGGATTTACATAGAAATAAAATTGATAGTACGATTGGCTTTGTAATTATGTTTTTATAATAATAACTTATAATTATTATAATATGATTATAATATGATGTGTAATGTGTGATGTGGGTCATTGTTCTAAAATCGTAACTAGAAAATAAATTGTTATGTATACTGTTAAATAGAGGTAACAAATATTAATTTCCCATAAAACTTCATGGTAATCTTATTGAAAAAATAGAGAAATGCTGTTAATGCATTGTGAAAATATTGGAGGACTGTGCTTGTCCATTTTTCTCACAATTTCTCCCAAAATTTAATTAAAAATTAGGTTTTTCTTACGGCTATTCAATAGTTCACATACAATTGTGCAATCGCTACAGGTCATTGTTCTAAAATTGTAACTAGAAAATAAACTGTTATGTATACTTTATTTCTTAAAGTAATGGGAACTTACAACACTGGACCAGGGCCATGATGGCCCGGCCAGGGCCTTGCCAGGGCCTGACTAGCTCCAAGTGTAACCACAGGTTTTCCTCCAGGATACCTAGCGACCGACCTACATGTTTATACCCGGCTATTGGTGATAATTCCATTTAGTTGACCTTTACATAGAAAATTCAGAAAAAAAATTACAAAGTATGACTACATCGCCATAAGAAATAGCATAATTCTCATTGTCAGAGCGCTTTCATAATTTCCACGAACTTGTTCGTACCGAGCTGCATTAATTCTATAGCGGCAGTACAGTAGTCGTCCGCCGCGCTCGAGTGCAGAGTGTAGCGCAGTAAAATAAACAATGGAACGAGAATTGATCGCTTGTCATCGGATCGCAGAAGGTGCGCACACGGTCGCACAATGGACTGTTGGACGTGGCCGATGTGCCATTACTCGCCGCGGCTGTGCTGTAACCCTACGAATAGGAAAAACGGCCGCTGCAATGCTTCGCCACTTCGGGAAACATTCGCTTCTTCGTTTGTATGTTTTTGCTATTTAGCACAAGCAACCACAATGCGACTCTAATAGATAGTTAGGACTCTAACAGATAATAATATATATTTTTTATTACTATTTATTTGACGGTTTTCTCCATTTGCTAACCTCCATTTGCTTTCTCCATTTGTTGTGAAACGAACAATACGAGCCTTAAATAATTAATCTGATAAATATTTCTTTTTACATTGAACTATTAAATAAATACAAAATTTACCAATGTGAGTAGTTTGACAGCCATCACGTTGAGAACGAAACAATACAAAATTAAAATGTTTTACTTTATACAAGATTATTTACATAATTTTTACACCATTTACACAACTTAGTTTGGTGATTACAATTTATCGAGTTCATGATACTCTTTATTATTTACTATTTTATTGGTATCTTAATACCGATATTGACGTTAACACCCTTTATTTGTTTTGCGAAATTAACAGCCATGCAACGAAATCCAGTGGAGCATGAAAAACGATTTAAAAAAAAATCAGCGTACGGCAGAAAAAGGGCCGTGGGGTACAACGAATAACCATGATTCATTATATGACGCACGACGCACGACGCACGAGGAGGATGAGGAGGAGGACAATAGCTCGCCTGTTTTCGGAGTCAAAGAGCCGCGAGCGCGAGCGACGCACGTTTATGATCTATTATGGGAAAGCGGAAACGTATGTTTTACCCCAGTTTCCCCCGTTTAGTGGTATTTAGTTCGCTCCAGTGAATCGTGTGATATTTATTTTTATCAGCGTCGCCCTCGGAGTCTCGTGTCCTAGCGGGCTTCGGGGATGTATCGCATTCTAGCTCAACGGCGGCGACATTTATCATCGAGCGCTCCACTCTCTCTCTCTCTCTCTCTCTCTCTCTCTCTCTCTCTCTCTCTCTCTCTCTCTCGCCACACTCGACTGCCACGACCCTTCTACGATATGGATGTTAACGTGAATGTAATGCCATTATATCGCCCCATTGTCTGTCAATCGACCCTACTGTCGACCCCCTCGCGCGATGAATCAACATATACACACACAACACTCGTACCTACTAATTCGCAATAATAGTGTAACGTCGGTTTTTCCATTTTTCCAAAGTTGCGGAAACTCATTTTTCCTCACATCAGAACGTCGATCCATTATTCCTTCACCTTCACCTACCGACTGATCTTCGAATTGTTCCATTATGTTTCGTTCACATTTGTCGATTGTCGTTGCATTTTTCCTGGTGGGAAATGTGAACCGTAATATCCGGCACAAGGCAGAAACTGAGGAGGCCCTGGCCAGGATGTTACGCTGCAAATTTTGTACACGAAATTTCGACACGCTATTGAGTACCCTGGATCGTTATGGTAACAAAAAATACCGTCAGCAAAATAATTCGCAAGTTCGGCGAATCATTTTATTTGTCACCAAAATGTTTTGCTAACGTCACAGAACAGTGACGACAAATGAGATTATTCATCAGTTTAGCGAAATAATTTGCAACCTCGACAAATCATTTTAATCGTTTCACCAAAATGTTTTGCTAAAAAAATGAGCAAAACATACACTGAGAGAAAAGCACATGATTGAAACAACAATACTATAATTTTACCATACAGTATAATTCCCAGGGGGAACGTTTATATTTTATAGTTACGACAATGAGAAAAAATAATAGCTGCAAACGTAATAATAGTTGAACTAATCAAATACATAGTATCGAGTACCAATCGATATAATCGTTCCTCCTGCGAATTATATCGGTATAGTTCGACCAACTATTCTACTATATTTTTCTCTGAGTGTACGCACAGAAAAAAGAGTCAACTAAATTCAGCGGTCATCGACTGTCAAATAAATATTTAGTTGAAGTAATGACATTTTTTGTTTCTTTAACAGTTCCTCAGTTCAGCAGACCAACCGATGGTTAAGGTGAAAAAAAAAAAAAAAAAAATGCTGTTGAGCTGACTAAACAATTTTCTTGACAGTCCGTGACTGCTGGTTTTTTAAAATCAACAAACCTATTTGCCCAGTGTATTTGTAACAGTAACGACGTATTTGTTGTGTTACTATTTCGTTAGCCCGAGAAACGTCATTCAGTGTGCGTAGTTTGAAATTTGCAATAAAGTGCAAACTACGCACACTGAATTTAATCGTGTCACCAAAAAGTTTTGCTAAAAAATTAGCAAATCATATTTGCAAGAGTAACAACGTATTTGTTGTCGCTATTTCGTTAGCCCGAGAAACGTCATTCGGTGTGCGTAGTTTGAAATTTGTAATGCAGTACAAACTACGCACACTAAGTTTAATCGTGTCACCAAAAAGTTTTGCTAAAAAATTAGCAAATCATATTTGCAACAGTAACAACGTATTTGTTGTCGCTATTTCGTTAGCCCGAGAAACGTCATTCGATGTGCGTAGTTTGAAAATTGTAATAAAGTGACGTATCTACAGGGCGCCGGATGAAAGAGCTGAGAGTCGTGTGACGCGATTACGGCGGTGCACACCTGGCGCGGTGTACATGGGTGTACGCTCATGTAGGTACCTACCTACCCACCAACACCAGGTGAATTCAGTTTAAAGCGTCCGACAATGGGACTGAACCGAGACGCGGCATTATTTTCTCGGTATCAATAGCGTGAAAAATAGTACGTTGTACACAGTCGGAGGACAAAAGGTTAATGGTTCCCCCGACACAAATACATCGGCCGCTAACAGTGGCGACAGCGTTTTATTGTCTACCCGATACAGGCGCGGGGCTCGCGAGCGCAGCGTTAAAAACATCGGTTTCAATTTCTCTCCTCTGTTCATAATTATCCGATTGTTATCGCGTTTCGTGGGAATATCTAAAAAAATATTTAACACTACAACGCGAGACCGATGTGGAAGAAAGGTATGCAAAATCAAGTTACACGTCGCCGTCCTCCTTTGTCTTCGACGTTCGTAATATACCTGGTCATTGATATTGTAAACACGACAACGACAATGACAGAGACAATGATAATCATACTTACAGTGACAACGATAACAATAATAATAACAACAACGACGATGACAATGACAACAATAATAACAACAGTAATCCAAACTCAAACTGGAAAGTGATGGATAAGAGAGTTGTGAATCCCTTAATATTTTAGAAAGTAAAATTGATGGTATGATTGGTTTTTTAATCATAATTCAATAACAACATGGAGTGATAATAACATAATCTACATTTTTAATGGCTGCGAAGAATATTTATTCTCAACAAAACGTCTACATTTTTAATGGCTGCGAAGAATATTTATTCCCAACAAAATGTCTACATTTTTAATGGCTGCGAAGAATATTTATTCTCAACAAAATTTCATATTAATTTTCCTGTAAAAAAAGAGAAATGCGGTTGATGCATTACATAAAACCTTCCAGCATAAAAACGCTGGTAACTTCCAGCACCGGTACCTTAATTTCCAAGCAAATTTTTTTGTACTGTGTACGAAACTGATGGATCATCGTACTCTACCATTTTTTCACTATTGCTCCTAATAGTTTATTGAAAATGAGGTATTTATGCCGCTATTCAAAAGTTCACACGTCATTTTATAATCACTATACAGGTTTTTGTTATTAAATCACAGCCACAAAACAAACTGTTAAATTTATTTCTCAAAGCAATGAGGATTTACAATTCTGATGGATAACTTAGTTTGAAACTAGTCTATGATATAACCGTGTTACCGCGATTACCGTGCGGTGTACCTGCATGGGCGAGGCAACAGAGTCGTGCCTAACTCGTAGATTTTTCATCTCGTGGCTACCACCTATATCAAGTTCGATTAAAGCCCGCGTGTCCGACGAGAGTCATCCGTACCTACCCGGTTACGGATACACGTATGTAGGCACGGAATGCCCGGCCCCGTTAGGCGTGGGCTTCAATCGCTGCTGCTCAGATACAAAGCCAATCGTCCGAGCTACCTATCGAAAGATCTCCTCGTGTCTTTCATCTCCATCCTAATGTAGAGCCGCCCGCGCAATATCATCCGTTACGACCGCACCGGTCGCGCTATAAGCAGCAGCTGACACGTATCTTTATATCAGAACCATTTACATTCTTCCGTTTCCCATGGGTTTTTTTCTTTTTCTTTTTTTTTTTATTGTGGTTTCCCCGGCAGATCAGACTAAAGTGGCTCTTGATCTAAACTATCGCACGAAACATCGCAAAATCAATGACGTCGCTGGTACAAAAAAAAATCTATTTATTTCCGACCATAACCAGCGTTGTGAATTCCTGCATCTTGTGGAAAGTAAGTTTGATGGTATGATTGGTTTTATAATTATCATTTAATGACAATAATACGGAGTGATTGTAACATAATGTGTACATTTTTTAATAACTGAATAATATTTATTCTCAGTAAAATATCATGGTAATTCTCCTGTATAAATGGAGGAATGCGGTTGATGCATTCTGTTACGAATTTACTACGGGTTTGTACACATAAACCGTTGAAACAGACGTTCATTGATACTGACAATTATTAATCGGTGTAGAAATCAAGAATAAAACAGATCAGGAAAGATAATTGATTAGAAACGAACTTACGACACGGAAAAACCGGTGCAGCTGGGCCAACTAATTTTTTATTAGTTGAGTGGAAATTGCTTGTCACAACCATCGGGTTGGTCGGTGTAACTACGTGGTTTTAGTTTCATTTACTATTTCGAGTTAGTTGACATAAATAGTTCACGCAACGAATTCGATTCCTATTCCAACTAAGTAAAATAGTTGGAACCAACGAACGGTGGCGCGCATGTCGCACAACCACGGAAAATCGTTGCCGTGCCAATTCGCGCGTTATCCGCCATTGTGGTTTTTTTTGTTTTAAATGAAAGAACTGTCTTCGTATGTGCGATTTTTTGTTCACACCTGTGCATCTGTTCTTAGGTTTGAAAATTGGGAGAATTCTAAGTGAAATATTTAATTTGTTGACAAATTTTATATTTGTCATGCAGGGTACTGAGCTTTGAAGTCTGGACCTTGCGTCAATAAATATAAAATTTGTCGACAAATTTATAATTTCACTTAGAATTTTTTTCAGCTAATCGTCCTGCTTGATGTTATAACTTATGAGATATCAAATTCATCAGTGTAAGGTCTCTGTGCATCTTATTCTGTGCTTTCCTAATTAAAGATTAAATATTTTCTGTGCATTACTACTATAAAAGTTCTTGAACTCGAATAAAAATTGTACTACAAGCTGCATAACTTTAAAGTCTCTGCATCTGCAGACTTGGGTAGTACGGAACATGGTTAACCAAACAATGTCACTAGTCGTTGCTCGAACTAACTACTTAGTTCGAGCAACGATACAGAGCGAACCAACTGAAAATAGTTGACCGAACCAATAAATCGTCTGTCTCTCAGAGCACTAAGTCGCTCGTTTGGGTCCAACTACTTTTTTCGTTAATCTAACCAAGTCGTTTTTTCCGTGGAGGAATAACTTACAAGTTTAACACGGCACTTGAATCACAACTTAAGATTAGTTATTAACAGTTTGAAGATTTTTATATAAATTATTTTAATTGCATCAAATTAATGCTTGAGAATTACTATTCGAAGTAGCTTGTTCAAAACATGATTAAAGAGTGAGCAGTTAGACTAAAAAAGGTGCACTAAGTAGATTTGGATGCGTAGAGAGTGGGAGTTGTAGGTGACCGCATGATGGCCCAAAAATGATACGCGGCCAATGAACTCATTACGAAATGCAACGAGAATGCACAGATCGATCATTGATGTGTTGACATTGATAATTAAAATGCACTAAAGTTCTGCTACTAAATTATAATGTGAAAAAAAAACAAACAATACGTAACCCATTCTGAAAGTAATGAAGAATCTTGTTCTTCCATTTTCCCAATTACTCCCAATGGTTTATTGAAAATCAGATATTCATGCATCTATTCAAAAGTTCACACGTCATTTCATAATCGCTGCAGTTTATTGTTATTATAAATCACAGCTACGAAACCACTGTACTGTTAAATTTATATCTTAAACCAATGAGAACTAAAACTCCGATTACAACAAACAATTCTCCCTTGAACAAACAATTCATCGCTTCACGGCAACGAAAAAGGCCGTAATATTTAATTGGCCAATTCAGCCAGTCCCCAATTAAATATCACTAATTTCTCGATGCGATAGTGCGACGTGATTATCTGACGCTCCGATTATTATTATCGCGCCCTGTATGCTAATTAGCAACAACGTTTCCGTGGAAACTGACGTCGCGCGAGCGCGAGCCATTAAGCCTATGACAACGGCCGTTTGTTCGCGGTGAGGAAAAAGAACGGAAATCTGACGCGCACATTATATGCCCACTTGATGCGACTCGATTCTACGCTCGGCACTTTTCCGCTGAAAATCCGAGCAGCGCCACTCGGGCACGTGGCGGTAAGTGACTCGAAAATCCATTAGTGCAAAACCCCGGGAGGAATATGACTGTGTTAACGCGGCTCGCGATACGCCGCCAGCCATGAAATACTGGATAGCTGCTCACCTCTGTAGCAAAGAGGCAGGGTGAGCACGAGCACTTGGATGGAAAGAGAGCGGAAGGGTGAACGAACACGCGGCTGACTCGAAACGAGCAGGCCACTCCCCGCTTCCTCGGCCGAACGTTGTTTTTTCGACGAACAATGCCGAGAGTTTCGCATGATGCATCTATGCTCTTCAAACGTTTTTTTTTCCCGCTCTTTTTTTTCAATGGACCATCGAGCGAACAACGTCGTACAGCTCGAACGAAGATTTATGGCCCTTCAGGACGCTTTTTTTGTCATCGCATCCACGTCACTCGTGAATCTATCGAACGAGGCTAAAACTTTCGGCGCAACGTTAAAGGACCCCACCGACTGTCCGCGAGAGACAAATAATGGGAATGATAACGAACAATGCGGCGACCAATGTTCGTGGTAGACGAGTTCATAATCGGTTTACAACGCAGCCCACTTTGGGCTTAGTAATAATAATAATAATAGCAATAATAATAGTAATAACAACAGTAATAATAATAGTAATAATAATAATAATAATCATTCGGATGAATAAAAGTCTGATAATCCGATCATGTTTGTTTGGGGTTTTTAAGTCTGTAATCTGTGCTAATTTTGGTTACTTTCGATAATTTGTCGATAATGATTTGTTGGAAAAAGTAATGACTGCAACATACATCATTATCCGTTTAGAGAACGTTTTGATATTGTGGTCGATAAATTCCAAGTCGAAATTTGAAGCTGCATTCGCACTAATTTTTTGGCCTCGGTTGAGCCTTCACAATAGCAGCTTGTACGGTTTTGAATTGAAACGCGAAGTAACGAAGGGTGATGGGATACTCAGCGGACCCTCCGTTGATCCTGCACTGTTTGTGAACTCATAGCCAGTCCCCCTTTCTGCACACAACTCGATTCACCACATTTGCTCCGCACACACTACGATTCGATACTCAGATACAAAATCTGAGTTTTCACTCTCAATCGAATGAGAATCTCTTCATAATTTCACACGCCGAAGAAAAAGATTATCTCTTAAAAAGGATGTGGCATATCGAAAATCGAATATATCGAAATACTGAAGCCAGTATAACTCGTGCCGTGATTGGTCGGTGACGGCTGTGTCGTAGAGTCAACTTCAGACTGTTATGATCGCTGCAAAGTAACGTATGGTGCGCGTTTTAACCCTAAAGCTCATGACTGCGGTCAGCACAGACCCGACGCGACCTATATTTAACATACATTGTAAAAATAAGTCATGATATGAGTTCTAGGGTTAAATTAATGTATTTTTGCTGCGGAATAGAATACTTCAAAGACATGGATCATCGAAAGTCGACTATGTCGAAACTCTGAAGCAGAAATAAAGTAACACAACGCACGCGCATCGCGTGTGTTCGTTAGTCAGATGAACACACCAAGCCTAAAAGAGCGCAAAGTCATATGGAATTGTATAAACATGCAAATATCTTGTATACACTGTAAAAACCAAGCATGTTTAAGGATATTGGCATTCACACGCTAACTGATATCTGAAAGGAACACTTATAATACGTGAAAACTCGTCACAATGCATTGAGAGGAAAATCTAGTATTCATAACTATAAAGTGACAACGTAAAGTTACAATTATTTTCTATAGTTATAGTAATTATATTTCAAGTTACAGTTACTACGACGCAGTTATCATGTCTATTGACTAATTATCGTAAACTATAAAAATAATAGCATGAACGAAAAATTGATAGTTCTCACTTTATGGTTACTAGAACTCGCTTACTAAATTTCTCTGAGTATGTAAAAGATAGGAGAACCAACCTTACTTACTCAACTTCTCTGAGTGTGTAAAAGATAGGAGAACCAACCTTATTTATTCAACTTCTCTGAGTGTGTAAAAGATAGGAGAACCAACATTACTTACACAATTTCTCTGAGTGTGTAAAAGATAGGAGAACCAACCTCACTTACTTAATTTCTCTGAGTGAGCAAAAGATAGGAGAATCAACCTTACTTACTCAATTTCTCTCCGTGTGTAAAAGATAGGAGAACCAACCTTACTTACTCAATTTCTCTGAGTGTGTAAAAGATAGGAGAACCAACCTTATTTACTGAATTTCTCTGAGTGCGTAAAAAATAGGAGAAACAACCTTACTTACTCAATTTCTCTGAGTGTGTAAAAGTTACGAGAACCAACCTTACTTACCCAATTTCTCTGAGTGTGTAAAAGGTAGGAGAACCAACCTTACTTACTCAATTTCGCTGAGTGTGTAAAAGATAGGAGAACTAACCTTACTTACTCAATTTCTCTGAGTGTGTAAAAGTTAGGAGAACCAACCTTACTTACTCAATTTCGCTGATTGTGCAAAAGATAGGAGAACCAAACTTACTAACTGAATTTCTCTGAGTGTGAAAAAGATAGGAGAACCAACACACTTCCAACACTCTTCGTTTTGCAATGTAGCCACAAGAAAAGACAAACGACAAGAAGGGGATGCGAGCGAGGCGAATACGTTATTGCTATTGGGGGCAAATTCGAGATACGTCGTTGGCGGTCCAATGTGATTGTAGGATCGTGGAAAAACAAACCCGTCGATCCCCGCGTACACGCGGATAGGCAGACAGGTGTCGGTGAGATAATTTGACTTGAAATAACTAGGATGAGAAGCTTGTTGTTGATCATAGAGCGCAATCGGAGATCGAGGTGCGAAACGACGACGGAAATTTACCCAGTGTTCGAGAATGGTCGTAGTTGCGGTTACAAAGGCAACTTGAGGCTCATTCACGGCGCGCGAGCTTCTCGCGATGGGGCGTACGTGACTGGTTGGTGCTGGCTGCCACGCGTACTACATGTAATAATACGACAAGGTTGCCAAAAGCGAGGACTCCGGGGCTTTTGAATATGCAGCCGGAGCCCGGGGTGTGCTACTGGCATGTATGGAAATGAACAAGTAGAGTAGATCCCGGCACCTCGAAGTTTAGGCGAGTTCCGAACGGGGGTAGCACGGGGTAGAGACCTCGCACACGCCGCCGCTCCTCTCTTTCCTCACCCCACCACCCTCCGTTCTCACCCTTCCACGCTCTTCCATCTCGCAGGCTCGACTCAACCTAAGGCGACGTACACATACGGAGCGTTCCACGCGAAATCAAACTACTCAAAATCGTTTCCAAAAGTTTGCGATATTGACAGTAATAAAGAATCGCACGGGGAAAAAGGGATACATCTTTCTATACCGGGCACCAAAATTTAGTAATATTTGGATAACAATTCTGTCGATTCCAGTAAATCGAGCGTTATTTGTAATTATAGATAGATGAATGTTTCTGGTGTGCAACGTACTTTTTATTGGCAACAACGATAACAGAAATTCCAACAAAACTATGGCCTGTAGTTGATAAATAATGCGAAATGTTGTGGAGAATACATCGTAACGATGTAATTTGTAACCTGTTTTTTCGCGTGATATTTTGTTGCATAATATTTTGCTGTGTGATATTTCGTCGCATAATACTTTGCTGTGCGATATTATGATATGTGATATTTTGTCGTGTGATATTTTGTCGTGTGATATTTTGTCGTGTGATATTTTGCCGTGTGATATTTTGTCGTGTGATATTTTGTCGTGTGATATTTTGTCGTGTGATATTTTCTCGTGATATTTTGTCGTGTGATATTTTGTCGTGTGATATTTTGTCGTGTGATATTTTGTCGTGTGATATTTTGTCGTGTGACATTTTGTCGTGTGATATTTTGTCGTGTGATATTTTGTCGTGTGATATTTTGTCGTGTGCTATTTTGTCGTGTGCTATTTTGTGGCGTGATATTTTGCCGTGTTGTAGGTAAACTCTAGTTGAGGCCGTTGATTTTAAGTAGATAATTCAATTTGACGCGCAACGGCCCATATAGGTTGATATAGGTACCCACATACGCGTGCACGAGTGGCGTACGCGATACGTGCGCGGTGATGTCGTGTGCACGCCCCGACCTGTACCCTGTGTACCCCCGCCGTTTGTTGCACGTGAATCCGTCGTAATTTTACGAATACGCGAATCATGCGCGCACGCCCGGTGCGCGCATACACGATCCGCGGCTCCGCCGGCGGTGTATTAAATAATCACCCACACACTTACGTCACCGACGCGCGATCGAGCGACTATTCCGACTCGCGCGCCTCGTCTACGTTTGAGAATTGTATTTACCATTCGGGCCTGAACAAACACTGGCTGTGCCACATGCGACACATTCGGCGCAACCCGACAACACATACAATATGCAAACACCTATTTTCCTAAGCCCACGTGTTGACCGACGATTTGTCGACATCTTAAGCCATACGGTAAAATGTCATATGGAAATACGGCGCGGTGGGTATGTTGTACCTACTGTGAAAAAAAAAACGCAGGTACTTTTGCGTCAAGTCAAGAAGACAGAATATGCAAAAAAAAGCTTATTACGATTTAGAAATTCACGATTTTGCTCATAGAACGTCTGTAGCATTAAATCCACCCCAAATCGGGAACTGGTCAGGCCTTGGGCAGGCCAGAGTTGACCCGGCCAGTTCCTGATTTCGCACCAATTTTCTCCCAAGGACAGCGCCAAAAAAATTGCGATCCCGGTCAGCCCAGAACTGGCCCGACCAAGGCCCGACCAGTTCCCGATTTCGTCCCAATTTTCCCCAGGGACAGCGCCAAAAAATCGCGGTCCTGGTCAGCCTAGAACTGGCTCGACCAGAGCCCGACCCAATTCCGCCCCAATTTTTTCCCAGGGTCTTCACCAAAAAAATGGCGATCTTCCATATACTTCCCACGACAAAATCGCCACAAATTCGCCATAAACGGGGCCCTGACAGTGAAACGTCAAAAGGACACGCCGACCTTTCCTACCGATCCGCGCACGTGGTCCAAAAGAGCGGCGAACGAGCACGCGATTCGCGCGCGTTTGGTCGCCGTACGAAGGCAAAATCTGCACACAGCCCGCAAATTCGTTGACGCCGGCGAGTAAACACGGGCGCGTAATACCGCGGACGATGTGGCGGCCCTACAGCGCGACAACGTCGAACAAAGAGCGCCGAGCACCTGCAGCAATGAGCCTTTAATAAAGTGCAATGACCTCATTATGCATCGTTCACGTGGTGTGACGCGCGCGCGCGCGCCTCTACAAGTAGCTGCAGTGAAAATGTGTTTTTGCGGGCAAAGCGGCGGCATCCCCGTCGCCCGCGCGCGCGCGATGCACCCGACACGCCGCACTTGTGTCAATTGCCCCGCGCGCGGCATTGTTGATTTAATACGTTTCCATTGTTCGACAACGACAAGGAAGAAACAGCCCGAGTGCGGGCCCACGAAATACGCACAAAGCGACGATGCTCGCGCGCTACGTGTTTGCGCGATATTGAGAGCGGGGCACTTGGGCATTATTTCGGTAAATGTATCTTTCCCATATGTCCCATTGAGCTCATTGTCGGGACGTGTCTGCGGCGGCGGCAATTGGAAAGCAGCCACTCGTGGCGTCTGGCTGAATGGACGTCTGCGTGAGCCACGCATTCTCCGCAGTTGGCGCGCGCCAAAACGCGTAGCTGGATTGGAAGGTACACAACGAGACATTCCAAACTCTGCTGTCTGCCCCCCTTCTGGTGTCGCGAAACGACGCGATACAAATAGACGCGACGAATGTCCGTGATGCGCGAATCTTTGACACACGGGGAGCCGTCTTTGATTGAGTGCTTTACAAGCTGTTTACTTTGATGCACTGTTATTCGGCGCTGAAGGTTTATCGTGTCAGCCCCAGGGGCGAGACGAGAGGATTACACAGAGGTAATCCTGGTGCCTGTGACCTGTCGAGTGTTTGCGGTGACGGGAAAATTGCGAGAAGAGTTGCAGGTACCGTGTGGCCAATGAGGATGAACCATCGATCGGTATTGATGTAACAAGTAAGGGTAGTGATATGTAAAGAAGTAAGTTATTCTCTTAGACTTTTGTTCCTTAATCACAATGTACTGGAAATGTAAAAGCGAAGGGAATGCTAGACAAGGCGTACTGCTATGGTGTAGTAGGTGACTAAACTGAACTGTAAGGACGTTGGACGGTTGATTTATGTGCAGGAGGAAAAAAAGGATTAGGAGGAGGCGCGTGACTGCAGAACACACGGTTAGTCTCTTGATAGGATAACCTGGAAATTGAATAAGGTAAGGTTGTAATAATCTGGTACTTTAATAAGTAAATTGTTACTGTGTGACCTACCCTTAGTTAAAATGAAACAGAAATGTAAAGGTAACAGAGGAAACACTTATAATAATGACGTTACTATAATTGTAGGGTGGTCGGATGGTTAATTTATGCCCGAGAAGAAAAGAGGATTAAGAGCCAGCCACTGCAAAATACACTGTGAAAAGGTAAGGATAGTTTAACCTATCAATTTAATAACTAACTCCTTACTGGTGTTTACCTGCCCTCACTCCGAATACAAAAGAAAAGCAAAAAGAACAAAGGAAACACATTAAGGCGTTACGGTAACTGCAAGGTCGTTCTGTGGTTAATTTATGTCGTTAATTTATGTAGAATACACTGATAGTTTAACCTATCAATTTAATGACTAACTGCGTACTCGTGTTTACCTACCCTCAGTCTAAATACAAAAGAAACGCAAAGATAACAAAGGAAATATTTAGAGCAAAAAAGGATTAAGAGTCAACACCTGTAGAACATACTGATAGTTTAACTTATCAATTTAATAACAAACTCCTTACTCCTCTTTACCTACCGTTAGTCCAACTACAAAAGAACCGCAACTACAACAATGGAAACACGATAAGACGTCACCACAACTGCAGACTCGTCCCATGGTTAATTTATGTCCGAGAGAATAAGTAAATGAAGAGCCAGCGACTGTCGAACATACTGATAGTTTAACCTATCAATTTAACAACCAACTCCTTACTCCTCTTTACCTACCCTCAGTCCAACTACAAAAGAATCGCAAAGATAACAAAGGAATCACTATAAGACGTCACCATCACTACAGTCTCGTCCCATGGTTAATTTATGTCCGAGAGGAATAGTAAATTAAGAGACAGCCACTCTCGAACATACTGATAGTTTAAGGTAGTCCCCCTGCTTGCGTTCAATTTCGCATAAATTCGAGAAAATTGAGAGAGAATTGCAAGCACTTCTCGATGGTCTAAAAATCTGAAAAAATTCATGCACATTAAAGGTACTGCAAATATTAATTTGACATAATAATACTTCTAAAATGTTATTAACAAATTGATGAAAAAAAAATTGTTTAACAAATATTTCGGTGACCCAAGTTTTTTTTTCGATGAAATTGATTCATTCGTTTTTCTGAATACGCACGAATTTTTTCAGATTTTTAAGTAATCTTTGAATTTTGGTGTTCTTTTTATATGGAAAATTCCAAAATTCAAAGATTACTTAAAAATCGGAAAAAATTCATACGTATTCAGAAACATGAAAGAATCATTTTCATCAAAAAAAACTTGGGTCACCGAAATATTTGTTAAACAATTTTTTTTTTTTCATCAATTTGTTAATAACATTTTAGAATTATTATTATGCCAAATTAATCTTTTCAGTACCTTTAATGTGCATGAATTTTTTCAGATTTTTAGACCATCGAGAAGTGCTTGCAATTCTCTCTCAATTTTCTCGAATTTATGCGAAATTGAACGCAAGCAGGGCGACTACCTTAACCTATCAATTAAACAACCAACTCCTTACCCCTCTTTACCTACCCTCAGTCCAAATACAAAAGAACCGCAAAGGCAACAACGGAAATACAATAAGACGTCACCGCAACTGCAGCCTCGTCGCATGGTTAATTTATGTCCGAGAGTAAAAGTAAATTAAGATCCATCAACTGTCGAACATACTGATAGTTTAACCTATCAATTTAACAACCAACTCCTTACTCCTCTTTACCTACCCTCAGTCCAAATACAAAAGAACCACAAAGACAACAAAGGAAACACAATAAGACGTCACCGCAACTGCAGCCTCGTCCCATGGTCAATTTATGTCCGAGAGTAAAAGTAAATTAAGATCCAGCAACTGTCGAACATACTGATAGTTTAACCTATCAATTTAACAACCAACTCCTTACTCCTTTTTACCTACCCTCAGTTCAACTATAAAAGAACCGCTAATACAACAACGGAAACACAATAAGACGTCACCGCAATTGCAGCCTCGTCCCGTGGTTAATTTATGTCCGAGAGTAAAAGTAAATTAAGAGCCAGCAATTGTCAAACATACTGATAGTTTAACCTATCAATTTAACAACCAACTCCTCACTCCTCTTTACCTACCCTCAGTTCAACTATAAAAGAACCGCAAATACAACAACGGAAACACAATAAGACGTCACCGCAATTGCAGCCTCGTCCCGTGGTTAATTTATGTCCGAGAGTAAAAGTAAATTAAGAGCCAGCAATTGTCGAACATACTGATAGTTTAACCTATCAATTTAACAACCAACTCCTAACTCCTCTTTACCTACCCTCAGTCCAACTACAAAAGAACCGCAAATACAACAACGGAAACACAATAAGACGTCACCGCAACTGCATCCTCGTCCCATGGTTAATTTATGTCCGAGAGGAAAAGTAATTTAAGATCCAGCGACTGACGAACTTACAGATAGTTTAACCTATCAATTTAACAACCAACTCCTTACTCCTCTTTACCTACCCTCAGTTCAACTACAAAAGAACCGCAAATACAACAACGGAAACACAATAAGACGTCACCGCAACTGCAGCCTCGTCCCATGGTTAATTTATGTCCGAGAGGAAAAGAGGATTAAGAGCCTCGGCACGCGACCGCGTAGTACACGTCGGGAGTCGCGAGAGCGCCGCGGTCGGCCGGCTGCTCTCTCTCGTCACACCTCGCATAATAAGCGATTCTCTAGACGTCGCAACGCTTATGAGATTAGCATTGAAGTTAGAATTGAAAACGGCAGACGCTGAATGCCGCCGCCGTCGTCATGATCTCCCTCCCTCCCTCGCCTCCTCCTCCCTCTCCTCAGCGCGGCGCGCATTTACATTGACGAGCAAAGTTGAAAGTGTAATGTGGAAATGTCGTTAGAACGCTCCTGGGGAGCCGAGGGGGGCGCGCGCGCGCCGCGAGTCGAAGAGGCAAAGGCAGCAGCACCCCTTCCGTTTTGCGAATCGTTTCTCCGCATCGTCCCAATTCGAATTTTCATCCCCTCCACCGCGGCGCTACTCGCGCGCCGTGTGCCGCGGTATCCTCGTCCCCCCACCACCGCCTCGCCTTCGCGTTCGGGTGCCTCTTTCCCTCCTCAATCGTCGTCACTCCCTCCTCACCGACTCTGTGCCCGCCTTCTTTGCTTCTTTCTCGCCCCCGCGCGCTCAACGCCCCCGGCGGCCGCTTCGCGCGCTCCTTCGTTTCCCTCTCGCGCGCAACTCTCGGCTCCACGCTGTGCTCTCCTCCCCCTCCTCCCCCCCCTCCCTTCCACCCTCCTCCCCCGTTAGCCGCGCTACCCGCCTGCTTTTCTTCCAGTGCTTCCTTCCTTCCTTCCTTCCTCGATTCCGTCCTGACCCTTCCCCTCCCCCTCTCTACCTCTCCCTTCCTCCCTTCCTCCCTTCGTCCCTCCCTCGTCCTCGTTGCCTCCTCGGCGCGTGTACGCCGCACTCTCGTTCTCCTTCCTTTTTTTTCCTGTCATTGACAGCGCCTTGGCAGAGTCTCAGCCGCAGGTGCTTCTTCTCTTCTCCGTACACATGTGCCGCGCATAAACTTTCGAGCCTCTCGCCGTTTTTCCTTTGTCCGGGGAAAAATGTGCATCCTTCAAACTGACTTGAATATCGCCAGTGATATTTTCCGTGTCGAGTGGTAGGGGGGGAACAGGCGGAGGCACACGCGCGTGGTAGGATGTCTTGCGAGGATCTCGCGGAGTGAATAATCGGGCTTGGATCAAAGTTCTGCAGTTTTTATTCACTCGTGCTGGGGAAAAAAGTGGTTGGAGAAACCGATAAATGGGTTCCGACAAGCACTCGAAGGAGTTGATGTAGCGTCGACTACTTGGTGCGTTATGACGACAAGTCGTTGGTTGTAGGATTTACTCGTTGGTTTATGCGAAACGCTGGTTGGTTGCGCCACCTATACGCGGCTGTTGGTCTAAACGGCACTGCGATTGGTTACCGAAATCAGCTTGTTGGTTGTACCTACTATTTTTCCATAACTAATCGCGAGTTAGTTGTTGCGACCAATTCGCGGTACAGCATATTTATTTATTTATTTATTTATATAATAACGGGTTAGGCCCAATTACGAGGACGATAGGCAGCACCCATTACCCAAGTCACAATTATGAGTGACTTAGAACGAAAATCGAGATTACACAAGATAATAATAATGACGTAGATATGCTAGAGAATCCAGGTACAATATCGGATGAAAGTCTTGTGTAGTTCTCATATAGGATTCTAAAAATTCGCTTTTGAATGGGCGATCTAACTTTTGCAGGCGCAATGCTAAGATTATCACTCAATAACGAAGGCTTTTTTGCGCATCATAAGCCATAAGAAAATGGAATTCTAGACATCATAAGAAAATGGAATTTTAGACATCATAAGGAAATGGAATCCTAGGTATCATAAGAAAATGGAATCCTAGGTAGTGGACTTTAGTCTACCAAATGCTTACAAATGGACCCTTTGGTGTTGTCTGGAGATGGTTCTCCCAACTACTTATTTTTTTCCGTGTGAGGTGAAATAATGTGATTGAACGTCGCAGGTAAAACATCTCTAGCGTCACATATTTTCCAAGTCAGGCACTGCTCAGGGCCTACCAGGGCTACTGTGGCTCTAATCAGAGCCTGGTCAGTACCTGATCAAGGCCTCAACAGAACCTGACTCGGCCCACATGTAAAGCCACAGATTTTCCGCCAGTGATCAGAAACGACACCAAACAATTGATTTTAATATCTCCAGTGATATCTTTTTTACTTCCGGTCCCAGTGAACACTCAAACTTGAATCAAAGTTCCAAATTACAAATTCACTCGAGCTGATGAGTCGAAATCCAGATGATGAGCCGCGATAATTTAACACAACGCACGATGTAAACGAGTGTCAGGGACGACACCGCGTAAACGGAACGTCGGTTTTTGGCCGGGCGGCTTCGAGGGCCGCCCTCGGAATTCTCGAGCGACGTCCAGACGGTTCGGCGCGCACAATGCTCACCTTATATGCCGCAAGGGGATAACACTTAAAATTTAATTTAAACGGGGGCCGACATTGTGCGGGGATCCCCAACGTCGGCCTCGTCACCTCCGCGACGTATCGGAGAACACGCGACGCGCCTCACCATCACAATCGCAATCACAATCGCCATCACCGTCACAGGCGACACAGGGTGAGGCGTCACCACATTTGCCTCGCACTCACCTCGCTCGGCCCCCCTCGCGCGAACGCAGAACTGGACCACTTTCAATGGGGGCTTTTCGCCCTTTGTCGTTTTCATAATGTGCTTTTCTCTCTCTCTCTCTCAAACCCCGATATTTCTCTTTTTCCCCGGCTTGTTTATCTTTTGAAACGGAGAAGCGGCGCAGGCGAGACTTTTACCGCGCGGCCGAAATGATTTTGCTACATAAATATTGGCTCGATTTCGGGCGCTACACGTTTCATTCGACGCGCGGGGCTTTTGTGAATTTAGAAGGCGCTGCGCGACATCGCCGACGCGGGTCTCGCACACCGTATCCGCAATCTGACAGTCGATGTGTACGTACATAGGGTACATAGACACGTATATAGCCACGTGGTTTCCTCGTCGCGTGTGTACAACGACCACCACCACCGCCAACGCCGTCAACTCTTTGCCATCAGCCTCGGCGTGCCCCGTTAAAAGCATCGTTCGTAGACTTACCCCCCTTCGACCCCCCCTATCGCGTCGTCCCTTTAATGCTCTTTAACACCCGCGGTCTCAGAATTCACATCAACAGTCAATTATTCCTGAGTGCATTCATACTCTCCGCCCAAGCCCATTGAATGCAAGAAAAACAGATAAACACTCGCGGTGCAAATTCAATTAGTGTTAGTCACATTCAGCGGGGGTTAAAAATTGCTTTTGCTTCTCTGGGCCGCGAGACGATCGTTCTATGTGGAATGTAAACGCCGCTAAATATCTGCGTTACTGCAATGTTTTTTGTCATTTTTTATTCACGACGTATGTCGGATTTGTATGTTAAGGCTGCTACGAATTTACTACGAGTTCGTACACATAAACCGTTGAAACGGACGTTTATTGAAACTGAATAATTATTAAATGATATAAGAATCAAGAATAAAATGAACAAAATAATTAAATAACAATAAAACAGAAACAAAGATAATTACTTACAAACGAACTTACTAATTCAATTAGTGTTAGTTACATTCATCGGGGGTTAAAAATGCTTTTGCTTCTCTGGGCCGCGAGACGATCGTTCTATGTGGAATGTAAACGCCGCTAAATATCTGCGTTACTGCAATGTTTTTTGTCATTTTTTATTCACGACGTATGTCGGATTTGTATGTTAAGGCTGCTACGAATTTACTACGAGTTCGTACACATAAACCGTTGAAACGGACGTTTCTTGAAACTGAATAATTATTAAATGAAATGAGAATCAAGAATAAAATGGACAAGAGAATCAAATAACAATAAAGCAGAAACACAGATAATTACTTACAAACGAACTTACGAGGAATAACTTACAAGCGTAACACGGTACTTAAAACACAACTTAGGATTAGTTATTAACGGTTCGAAGATTTGAATATAAACTGAATCAATTAAATCAACTTAATACTAGAGAATTATTATTCGATATTGATCGTTCAAGACACGATTAAAGAGTGAAAGATTTAAGTGATCCGATGCGCCAGGTAAACTCCAACGCATTGGGTGGCGGCCTTGGCGTGATTTAAGTTTTGCTGACAGCAATAACCTTTCTCGGTTGCCGAGCTCGGATAGAAATGGTCAATGCACTGAAGATGCTGACATTATTACACAGAGTAAAAACACCATTGACTCAATAAAACCGTGGATTGCGGGCTGCCAATAGCAATGTTTTGAAATTAACTCCAGTTATCGTTGTCACAATCCGATTTAACATTGAAACAAAAAAGTATTCGTTTGCCTATTTTGGAATTATCGTTTCAATATCATACGAAATTGTAGGAAGTGGAAGTGACACTGATTTGACTTTTTATTGAATCAATGATATTTTTTTCCGTGTACAAAAACGATCGGGCGAATTTTTCCGATATGAAATATAAATTAATAATAAATGAATGGAAAAATGGCCAGAACGTAACAAAGGCTATGAGGTTTTGTTAGATGAAAATAATTTATCGGCGCGTGTTCTGGTTGTTACGGGGGAGACCGGGGCGAAGTGGTACACCGGGAAATCGGCAAACCTTGGGACAGCGTTTTTTTTTAAGTCTCACAACTTCCACGCAGGGGCGTCGCGCGAAGCCTGTTATTATTTTCACGTGACAGAACCGCCTTAAGCACCCGGCGGGAGGAGCGCGCAAAAGCTCCGGCGTTTTAACCACGTCGCTGCCACTTAAAGCGCGCCGGGTAGTGTACAAAATTGGCAAGGCGTAACCACGGAAACACTTTAGAGTGTGAGATCGGTTAAAACGTAGTCAGAGCTGAAAAGACTCTCCGGGTGTCTTTCACTGTGGGTACCGACCGGAGTTGTGAATCCCTAAATCTGTTGGAAAGCAGAATTGATGGTATAATTGGTTTTGTAATTATTATTTGACAACAATGACATGAAGTCATTGTAATGTGATGTGTACTTTTTTAATGGCTGCGAAGATTATTTATTCCCAATGGAATTTTTATTTATTCTCGTGGTAATTTTGCTGTAAAAATCGAGAAATGCGGTTGATGCATTACGAAAGTAACGGACGAATCAACGAATGTTGATTGAAAATGAGGTATTTATGCAGCTACTAAGAAATTCACAGAGTTGTGAATCTCTAATTCTTTTGGAAAGCAAAATTGATTGGGTAACTGGTTTTGTAATTATTATTTGACAACAATGACATACAGTAATTGTAATGTGATGTGTACGTTTTTTAAAGGCTGAAAAACAATATTTATTCTCAATAGAATTTCATGGCAATTCTGCTGTAAAAATGGAGAAATGCGGTTGTTGCATTATGAAATGGACGAAAGTAATGGACGATCGTGTTTTTTTCACAATTACTCTGTTGATTGAAAATGAGGTATTTATGCAGCTAGTCAAAAGTTCACGCGTCATTTTACAATCGCTGCAGGCTTTTCTTGTTGAATGGCAACCACAACACAAACCCCTGATAACACCGAGATGGAAAGTCTAATGTACGTCTCATATAGAATTCAAGAAATACTTTTAAATGGATGGGCCTAACTTTTGCAGGCGCGATATTAAGATTAGCATGCAATAACGAATGCTTTTTCGGACATCATCAGCCTAAAAATGGAAACCTAGGTAGTGGATTTTAGTGTACTAAATGCTCCCGAAGGGGCCCGTCGATGCTATCTGGGGTAAAATTTATTTCTTAAAGTAGAATTTACAACTCTAGTATCGCCATCTGCGTCTTAAAAAGAAACAATGACACACATAGTTGTTGCATCGGTTCACCCACAGCAATGTCGCCGTATCTCACTGCTAGCTCTGCTAGAAAATCTATGGCGTCACCATCCGCGCGGGTCAGGCCCTGGCCACATTGGCCCGACTAGGGCCCTAGCTGGACCCTCCTTGTGCCGGATGTGACGCTGCAGCTTTTCTACCAGGGCGCACATTTGAAAATAAAAGTGGGTCGTTATTTTACGGTTGTACCGCCGGATCATAAGTTTCGGTAAACAAAACGCCGGGCCGACGTATGGAAATGAAGAAAAGAGAGCAACTCAATTCGCCGCTGCCGTCGGGTCTTCTGCGTATCGTGCCGGATACACGTAACGTTTCGATCTTTATTTATTGCCGATACCCGTGACATTGTCTGGCGCTACAGGCTGTTCGATATTCGGTCGAACGACCCACCGTGCGTACCGCGGACACTCCGGATGAAGATGTCAATGTCGCGTTGCTGGCGGCACGGCGCGAGGGGAAAATTCGCGGGAAGCCATAAATTCGGGTGAACAAAAGAATCCGTGTCGCGCCTAGGGCAGCGCGACAGTAGGTAGGAAGGTTGGTTCGTGTACCAAGTCAGGCCCATTTTCACCCCGTTATCTACAAGACTACGGACATCTTTACGACCTTAATTTATATCCGATAGCAGTCCCATCGCGCTCCACTTAACCGCCCCGCCATTCTCCGCGTGCATTACGCACAATTTATTGTCCCAACCCGTGTCAGACTCGCACTATGCATGCGCCGGGCATGCATAGCGCGCGCGAGCCCGACACATTTTCGGGCTACCTACATGCAATAATCGAGTTCAGGTATAGACCTTAAAAAGCTGACAAAAAACGCTTTATAATAGTAGGTAGGCAGGCTATGCTGATATTTTCATTGAGTCACTTTCATGCTTATCGAAAGACCTGCATGAGCTTCGCTGCTGAGCGGGAAAAGGAAGTTGGAAGGGTCACAGTAAAACACTTTGTACGTGACTTCCTTAACTTCGTTGTTGCCGATTTAGGCAGGGGGATCGGGGCAAATCGGGCTATAAAAAACGCCTTCAGGTCGATACCAAATGCTTTGATATGGGTTATTGAAAATTAACGTTTTGCTTCATTTTATAAGGACCTTCTGCAAAAAAAGAAACGCCTGAGGCAAAGCGGATCATTTCGAAATAATATTTTTTTAAACAAATTAAATTTTATTTCAACACCAGAGTAAACAAGAGGGGTCGAACGTTTTTTTTTTTGCTGTATTCGGTTTGTCCCGGATTTACTGATTTTTTGTGTTACCGATTTGCCCTGATTTCGCCCGCGGTAATCGCTTGTACTTCTGCAATCCGATTAGTGCGAAAAGGACGTTAAATGTTTCCTATGTAAAGTTGTAAATTCTTAAAACTTTTAGAAATAAAGTTAATGGAACAATTGGTATTATAATTATTAATTCATAATAGTAACATAGAGTAATTATAATGTTATGTTTTCATTTCTTAATGGATGCAGAAAATATCTATTCTCAATCAAATTTCATTGTAATTTTCCAGAGAAAATTAAGAAATGCGGTTAACGCATTACGAAAATACTGGAGGGCATTTTCTCACAATTGCGTACGTTTTTTTTTTTTTTTATTAAAGATTAGGTATCTGTGCATCTATCCAAATGTTCGCCCATCATTTTGTAATCGTCGCAAGTTATTATTAAGGCGAAGTGACAACTAGTAAGTCGGTAATAAAAACTGTAAACAATTATTCCGACAACGCTTAACGTTTCCGGAAAAAAGAAAAGTTTTACATCATTCCTCATTCAATTCTGCATGATGTAAAACTTTTATTTCTTCAGGCATGTGTCTAATTTCCGTGTATCGTTGTTCCGAAAATGATTTTCTGTCTCTCCCGCACTCACGGTGGTTTCGCCTCGCCTTAAATTACACCTACGAAACAAACCGTAGTGCAACATTTATTTCTTAAACTGAGGATTTACGACTCTGCTTCCATGTGCGAAAGTTCACAAGTGCCTACAAACGTGAGTGTGTGACAATCGCTATAATCTGCTGATACGTTTATAACCTGGACTGCTATAGTTTTTGTCAATGTATCGTCGGTGGTTTTGTACTCACTGGTATTGGTATTACGTACTTACGCTATATATGTATGCAGTTAATCAAAAGTTCTTACATCACTTCATAATCATCACAAGTTATTATTATCAAATCACACCTACAAAATAAACCGTAATGTAACATTTATTTCTTAAACTAATGAGGATTTACGACTCTGCTTCCATGTGCGAAAGTCCATAAGTGCTTACAAATGTGAGTGTGTGGCAATCGCTATAATCTGCTGGTGCGTTTATAATGTGGACAGCTATAGTTTTTGTCAATGTATCGTCGTTGGTATTGTACCCACTGGTATTGGTATTATGTACTTACACTGATGCCGCCGCCGCCGCCTGGCTTCCATCACAGGGCGATAAGAGCGTTATAGGATGTCTGGCATTCATTATTCACCGCAATATAAAACGTGCATTAATCCGGCGAACGTGGAGCGGGTATTGTCGGGCGATGTGAGAATCATAAGGCGGTGCCTGGTGCAGATAAATCGTATTGAAAGACTGACGGATTGAAATGATGTGCCCGACGAGCGAGGGGGAGCAGCTGCCATGGGATTCGGGAAACAGAGTCTTGGGCGACGTCGAGAGAATCGTGGGTTGCGCCATCGGTTGACGGGGGCTAAGAGGGCGCGGGGCCGAGATTGCGGTTAAGGATGAAGCTAAGGGTGAGATTGAGGACGGGGTCAAGTGTTAGGGTGACGGGGAGCGGCAGCCTCGCGGGTGCCGTACCCGACCTCCTCTGTGTATCTGGCATATCCCATGCCGGATTAGCTAACCAAAGAAATCCTTATAACTCTCTTGAGTTGTAAGGATTTCTTTGGTTAGAAAAATCGTATCGTGTAATTATAAAAAATATGCCAACTTCCGTTCTGCCTTGTAAACGATGATTTGTCTCCCAGTTATCTAGCATGTAGAGAAATTTTGCGAGCAGCCTTGCGGGTTTCGTACCAATAAGTCCTATGTATTTGGCTTCCTATGCCAGATACCAAAGGAATCCTTAAAACTGGAAAGAATGATGAGGATGTGACAATCGCATCGAATAATTTCACTGATCACTGAAAATCTGCCAACTGCGATTCTCCCTTCTAAATGTTGAGTTCCCTATTATCAATCTAGCATCAGAGTTGTGAATCCCTAAATCTTTTAGAAAGTTGAATAAAGTTGGTGATACATTTTGTTTTGTAACCATCATCTAATAAGAATAACCAATCAATAGAATTTTATGGAAATTCTCCTGTAAATATGGAGAAATGCGACTGATGCATTAGGAAAATAATGCAGCATCGAGCTCCTCTGTTTTTTCCACAGTTACCCCAAATTATTTTTTGAAAATGAGATATCTATACAGCTGTTCAAAAGTTCACACGTTATTTTACAATCGTCGCATTTTATTACTATTAAATCACAGCTACAAAACAAACTGCACCATAAAATTTATTTCCCAAAGCACCAAGAATTCACAACCCTGTCAAGCATAACCAACTTTTCCGAGGCCCCGAAGCTCGTTGAAAAAAACCACCTCGCCTTGTCCACAGCGTCATATACCCGTCGATCGAACTCAAGTCCTCAACGCGACGCACTTGCCGGAAACAATTAGTCAACTGAATTAATTAATTCCCCGATGATAGTGTAGCGCGCTGTATACACCGAAAGGGTTTTCGCGTCGCCCATTCAGCCCCCGTGGTGCGGCGAGGGCGCAGGGAGGGGGGCCGCTGGAAATTGAACGGCAAGAAAGAGAATAGAAGCGAGGAATCCGAATTGCGAATGAGGAATGAAAAATTCGAGCGTACGTCGCCGTCGTCAGAGTACCGATGACAATGAGTGTTTCGGCTGTCGAATGGACGCGGAGTGCGGGACACTTGGCGCGGAGGAGCGCGCAGGGGGGTTCGCGGGGGGGGGGGGGGCTACCGGGGGGGGGGGGGGGTCGCGTCGTCGACAGAGCACGGGGAAGCTCAAATCGGAGCGGGAATCGTCCACCGTGTCTAAAAGCCACCCCGGCGAGCTGCTAGACCATCAGACGGAGTCTCGCAGTCGCGTGTCCCCCCCTCGCCCCCCACCTCATCCCATCCACCCCTTTTTACTTGGCAATAGAAGGGGGGGCTTCTCGTGCCACGACATAATGTGTATATTATGTTAACAAATAAGTGGTCGCGGTAATAAAAGCGGGACATAATGTATGCGCGACGTCTCGAACAATATTCCTCCGGCTCAGTGATATAATGGCGCATATAAATAATACCTCTCCCGGTTAGCTCGACGATCTCGAGCAGAGCAGCGGCAGAGTCGAGTTGACTTGGGCGAGAGGAAGAGAGAGAGAGAAAGAGGTGGTGGCTGGCAACAGTAACAGGGGGTGAAAGGCGTCCCGCACCCCCGCACACTGGTCGCTTACCGAGCGCAAGCACAAGGGGCTGCTGGAGGGACGAGAGCCCCGGTGGTGCAGAGTCAAGAGTACCGGGCGGCGGTGGGGCAAGCTGAAATATGTACAAACTTGCGGCTTCTTGTTATGAGCGGTGATAAATTACACCGGGAGAACCATTATAAGTGCGCCGCGCGCTGTATGCGCGGTATAACAAGTTGCGTTTGTGCGCTGTGTGTATAGAGAGCGACACGAGTGCGCGGCTACTCACCCTGAGAAAAGCGTATGAGCGACGTCAACGTTGCGCGGCGAGACGTCACGCTGTCTCTACGATGTTTGCGGGTGGAATCTTCGCTTTGACGTCTTGGAGAATTAGTTTTGTTGGTTCTGGATGGGCGAACCGATTGCGGGCACGTCGATGACACACTGGGGTTGACTGTTGATTGTCTTGGTTGAAAATTTGTGGTGGTACACGGAAAAAATAATCAGGGAGTGATAACATATCGATTGGTGTATTAACGAATTTTTTGTTGACGTAGCAAAATGTTCAGCTGTCACAACAAAATTTCCAGGGTGAGATCTTCGCTTTGACGTCTTGGAGAGTTAGTTTTGTTGGCTCGGTATCGATGAACTTATTGCGGGCACGTCGATAACACACTGGAGTTGACTATTGATTATCTTGGTTGAAAATTTGTGGTGGTACACGAAAAAAATGATCAGGGAGTGATAACATATCGATTGGTATATTAATGAATTTTTTGTTGACGTAGCAAAATGTTCAGCTATCACAGCAACATTTTCAGAATGGAATCTTCGCTTTGACGTCTTCGAGAGTTAGTTTTGTCGGCTCGGGATCGACGAACCGATTACGGTCATGTCGATGACCCACTGGGGTTGACTGTTGATTGCTTTGGTTGAAAATTTGTGGTGCTACACGGAAAAAATAATCAGGGAGAGATAGCAAATCGATTGTTGTATTAACGAGTTTTTTACTGACGCAACAAAGTTTGAAATTACCACAGCAACGTTTTCAGCTTCCACAGTAAATTTGCAGCTGCCACAGGAAAAATGTTGTTATCACTCCGTTGATATTTTTCTCTGTGTACATAAGGCCCCGATCAGGGCCTGATCAGGGCAACGCTGGCCATGCCGGGGTCCCAGCTGGGCCTGGTTTGGCCTGGCTTGGGCTGGATGTAATGCTACAGATTTTCTACTAGGGCCAGATAACACCGAAGGGTCCCTTTGTCAGCATTTGGTACACTATAGGCTACCTAGGTTTCCATTTTCGGCTTATGGTGTCCAAAAAAGCATTTCTTATCGAATGATATAACCTTAGCATTGCGCCTGCAAAAGTCGGTTCGTCCATTCAAAAGCGTACATTTAGAATCCTATATGAGAACTACACAAGATTTTCCATCTGTTATCAAGGGCGTGGGACTCGGTTGATGTTACATTACTGAAACGTGAGTGAAACATGATTGAAACATGAGTAGAAAAAGTAGAACCTTAGACATTCCTTTCTCATTTATTTTGCCTGTAAAAAGCTTTCTTTATGAGGAAGCCGCAATTGATAAACATAACAACGAACTTTTTCATAGCCGGAGAATAAATTAGAATGCAATGTTCAAGATGTTACTTTACATCCTCTTTTCTTATCAGCGACTTCATGCTAATTAGACTTGGTCGCATCACCTTGCAAAAAAAGGAAAAATAATGGAGACCGAGCGAAGAAGAAGCCTTCTATCTTGTCTCACAATTTCCATCAATGGCGGTGAAATGTTTCGTTAAGGCGAGTTCTCAAGATCGAGTTTCTTAATAAAATGTAACAGCTAACGCGCTGGTTCTTGTAAGCATTATGGGTAGGTTGGCGGGTATATTGGCGTTGTGAGAGCCGAGGAATACGCTATTCGGAGATTTGAATCTATAGTGGAGCGCTGGATTCAGCGGCGGAAGAAGAAGAAGAAGAAGAAGAAGAAAGTTTTTGACGTAGACATATACATGTTCGGCTGAATAGAAGCGAATAGGAAGACGAGGACGGAGAAGGATGCCGCGAAACGGGCAAGGCAAACTACACAGTAAAAAGCGTGTATGTAAAACTCGAGTGTTGCGAGAGCGCGCGAGTATGCAGGAGCAATATGCATGCAGTTCCGTGAGCGCCAGAGAAGGTTAGTAGCGTGTACTGTACTCCTTACAGCAGCCAACTTCCCTCTTACGACGCTCAAAGGATATTCGGTTCTGGCTTCCTCCGAATACGTCACCGCCGGTTCGACTACAAACGACCGAGCAAAATTGTGGTATATCAAATTCTCAATAATAGCGCCATATGTATCTACCTGGCCATGTACGCGATGAATAAGAAGGGCCTCCCTAAATCCCGCGGCAACCATGCGGCAAACCGTCTCGGGCGTGTAAGTGTAGACGTGAATAGGAATTATCACACTTTTTTCTAAAAGTAAACCACAATTGATGATCGATCCGATGAAGTTGAAGCAACAAAAATGGGATTACTGTGACTTTTTTTTCTTCTTAAATCTCGCAACTAACATGCGGCAAACTGTCTCGGACCTGTATGAACAGAAGTGAACAAGAGTTATCACACTTTTTTCTACAATGAATCTACAATCGATCGTCGATTCGATGAAGATACGCAACAAAAATAGCGTTAATGTGGATTTTTTACTTGTTAAATCTCTCGCGAAACGCGCGGCAAACCATCTCAGACCTCTAAGAACAAAAGTGAAGAAGATTTTTCAACAATGAGACTACAATGGACGGTCGATTTGACAAACTTGATGCAACAAAAAAAGCATCATTGTGATTTTTGTTCTTCTTAAATCCCGCGCCAACCAAGCGGCAAACCGTTTCGGACCTCTAGCAACAAAAATGAACAAGAGTCATCACACTTTTTTCTGCATTTAATCTACAATGGACGGTCGACCCGAAGAAGTTAAAACAACGAGATCATTGTGACATTTTTCTTCGTAAATTTCGCGCCAACCATGCGGCAAACCGCCTCGGACCTCCAAGAACAAATCTGAACACGAGTCATCCCGCTTTTTTCTACAATTAATCTACAATCGACGGTCGATCCGACGAAGTTGAAGCAACAAAAATAGGGTCATTGTGATTTTTTTCCTCTCTTTCACGCAGCGGGGGTTATAGGTTCGCGCTGAATCTCCGCAAGGCCTTCGACAAGGGTCTTTCAAAGCGTCGTTGTCGCGTGTTCAATACGAGGAGCGCGGCATGGAAATCCATGAAAACGGGGAAACCAGAGGCAACTCATTCATTCTTTCCTTCTTACACGCTTTCAGCTTCCGCCTTTCTCCGGCGTCGTCGTCGTCATCGCATCCCCCGTGCGAGCGCACCACGCGAAATAACACAGAGACTGCGCGGTGCAGCGGATTCCTTTAGTTTCGCCAAGTCACTCGGGATTTTGTTATGTCGTCGCGGACGTTGTCGCGCGCAATGTACTCAATGTTGTGATTCACATTAGAGACGAGTGCCTCGCCCGTCGCCCGCCGCGCCCGTCGCCCGCTCCACACGCTCACAATGCCCTCGTCTCTTCTCTTGAGAGACTCCTTCGCCAATATAAGGAGGGTCGGCCCGCGCGCTCCCACAATTCCTATCCTCGGAGCCCGTGCTAATCCCTCGTGGCTCGTGCGTCCTAAAGCCCGCGCCTGCATAATTACAAAATAGCCATAGACATTATGCCACCTTGTGGAAACGCGGCGAAAAGACCCGCAGCCCAACATTACGCGGAATGAATTCTCTCACCCCGTTTCGACGACTCTGTCTATTTACGCGAATTCGCCTCCTCAGCCCCGCGAATGCACCACCTACTCGCGTTTCTCTTCACTCTCAAATGCCCGCACATTGTTGAATTGAGAATCAAGAGATTACTTTAGAATCTCTTTACAGTTTTAATGAAAAACTTTAGAAGAATCATGGAATCGATAGTCGTGAGAAATATGCAAATCGAGTAGAGGCTGATAAATTAAAAATCGACCAATCGAAAATGACATTGATTGGTAAGAATTTATCGATTTTTATTGAATTGTGTCCCAATCATGAATACGTTGAAAATTTAGAGGTAAGAGGAGAATAATTTGAACACTCTTCATGGATCAAAAGTTCGCATCAAGCACGTTTGACACCTTGGATTTTTAGCTCTGCTGGTTTAGTAACTGCGCTCATTCTCGTTTCTATTCGACTGTTACCAATCCAGCTGTGGCCAATCACTTTATTTCACCGACGCTGTTGACGTTCGGCGTTGTGTTGAAAACTCGGATGCGCACGACGTTAAATGTCTGAACCCCCTTCCTGAGCCACTTTTTAATTGCTTGTTCAGGGGGAGTGTCAGACACAAGCGACCAAATACCAATTTAGATGTCGACGGAGATATAGATTGGCGAAAGCTCAATACCATCTCTTCGCAATTACAAGACGCGATCAAACATTTTTTAAAATAAAGAAAGTCCACTGTCATACGACTTACACCCCAACCACCTGATTATTTATGTCCTCGCTGCAGATGAAGGAATCTCATTCAGTAGGTGTAACGTTTAACTCGTGCTATGGTTATGGATACCAGGATAGTCATTGTAAATTATTTCAGTTCACTGACAAATCGAGCCAAGCATAAAATTAAATTAAAAAACCGAGTAACAAATATGTCTATCCAGGATTGTAAATTCTTATTACTTTAATAAATAAATGTTACAATACGTTTTGTTTTTAATATCGTTTTGTTAACAATTACAAAATATGGTGAGACGCAACTCAAATTTTGTGATGAGAAACAGTAACAACCTGCGGCAATGATAA
Organism: Pimpla rufipes; assembly: GCA_963932165.1. NCBI lineage: Eukaryota > Metazoa > Arthropoda > Insecta > Hymenoptera > Ichneumonidae > Pimpla > Pimpla rufipes. Next base: position 6,309,063 of record OZ010637.1, read on the forward strand.
AATGATGTGTGCATTTTTTACCATATTTTAAATAAAAAATAAAAAGTGGGCAATTGTGAAAGAAATGGAAGAGCATTTTCGCTAGTATTATTAATTAATGCTAGTGTTATTAATTAATGCTGGTGTAATTCATTAATGCTAGTGTTATTCATTAATGATAGTATTATTAATTAATGTTAGTATTATTAATTAATACTAGTATTATTAATTAAGGAGTACAAAATCAATTGTAGCATGAACTTTATTTCTAAAAAACTTAGGGATTCGCAATTCTGTTTCGATCGAAATTTATTGAACAAGAGGAAACCAAAATCTTTGTGATTCCTCGCATTATTGTCGTGAAACTAAGAAAATTGTTGTGTCCAGAAGTGACGGCGAATTAGAATGAAAGAAAAAGAGCCTCGGGCATGGAGACTCAATTCCGAAAAGAGGGCGAGAAAAGTGAAGCGTCAAATATTTGAAATAGCATAGAGCGAAAATAGCGGCAACGGCGGGAGAGTAGGAGCCAAGCAATGTCCAACAGTGTCGTCGGTATTTCTGTTGACAAGCTCTCAGCGCCACTCAGACTGGCACTTCGGTCAGTTTCTTAGGCGTTTTGTGCCCGTAGAATTGGCCAGTGAAGTCCCGCGGTCCGCAACTTGTCGGGCGCACCGACAGACCGAACCCCCTCCTGCCCCCCCTGCCCCCCTGTCCCCTCGCTTCCGCGTCTTCCGCGTCCTCCACGTCCTCCACGTCTTCCGCCGTCGATGTACGTAGTAGGTATAAACCCTACGCGGGAATCGCGTTCGGAAGGGCGTGCGCGATCGATCGAATTGTCAGCAACGTTTTGTATGGCTATGTGCAACGCGCTGTGTAGACGGGAGTCGCTCTGCGACAGACGCCTCGTACCTTTGCCCATATCTCTAGGAACTTCCTTCCCTAGCGACTTCCCGAACCTATTGGGCTGTGTGGTCCCTTCAAGGGAAGGCTGGGAGAGATTTTTCCAAAATCACGAAATGCAGATTTTTTCATTTTTGAAAATGCACAGATAAAAATATCAATGGAGTGATAACAAAATGTTTGCTGTGGTAGCTGAACATTTTGCTGCGGCAACAAAAAATTCGTTAATACAACAATCTTTGTTTATTACTCAATGTTTATTTCTCTCCATGTGCTATAAAATTAATCAAATTTTTCTTCTGTTTAAAAAAATGGTTTTTGTTCATTGAATTCTAATTTTTTTCTGAAAAGTAAAATAAAGTAATTAACAAAATTTAAAAAAATATTGCTTGACAAAAAATGCGGTGCGCATTTTTTGCTACCCAAAATTATCTGTCTCGCAAAAATATTAATTGTAATTATTCAGTAACAATTACAAAATATGCTGAGACGCAACTCAAATTTTGCGATGAGAAATAAATACTTATTTCGCCCTTAATCACTGTGCACCAGGTACAGCGATTTTTATTTCACAAAATGTAGTTTTCATTCCTTTTGAAAACGTTCGACAATGTATCCAGTTTTCCGCGATTAAAAAAAACGATTGTTTCGGTGCACAGACATTGATTTTATTTATTCATTATTATTACAGGGAGTCGTCTCCCCGTAATAATAATAATGGACAACGTTGGTTATAGGGACGCGCATGAATAGCCATAAAGCCGAGGAGGGCCGAGAAGAGTCGTGAGGCTGTTGCGAGGTAGCGCGCGCGCTGCCGGCTACGACAATTCACCGAGGTGAAATAATAAATCCTGTGTCTGTAAGCGAATGCACCGCGGCTCGGCAGGTAAATAGAATTAATCACGCTATACATAGGTCGGCCGCGTCGGCCGTGAGTAGCGGGACTGAAAATATTGAAAGAGCGTCGGGTACGGCGAGGGCGTCCCGGAATGATGGAAAGAAGAAAAGTCACCAACTAATATAACGAGGTGACTATACGTTTTCATCATGGACCCGGTGTCACTTTTTTTATTGCCTCCGCATCAACCATCGGTTTCTTCAACCTCCCGGTCCTTTCTACCGGTTCAATATTTTCCTCTCCCTCTCTTTCTCCCTTCCTCTCTTTCTCTCCCGTCACTACACCATAGGATCCACGTTGACAGTACGTTAGCTGGCAGCTGTTTTCGCTATTTACGGTAACACCAATCGCCTTAATGATGCTTTTCACAACACGCAGCCTCCATGGTGATGCGTCCACTTGAGAACCTACGGCACTACAAAGAAGTAACTCTTCAAGCACCATTAAGCATCAAGAGGCGGCTGCTCAAGTCGAGTGAAGTGCGTTTTGAGCGCCGCGCACACTTGTGGATTGTCACGAAAAGACAATCGGTGTTGTGCGTCGAGGACTCGTAACTTTGTCGTCTATGATGCTTATTGCGAAAGATGTTTAAGAAAAAAGTTAGAACTTGGTACCTCTTGTTTCGCAAGAACATTTTACTCTTCAAGCATTAAGAGGCCAATGCTTAAGTTGAGTGAAGTGCGTTTTGTGCACCGCGCACACTTATGTATTGTCACGAAAAGACAATCAGTATTGTGCGTCGAGGACTCGTAATTTTGTCGTCTACGATGCTCATTGCAAAAGATGTTTAAGAAAAAAGTTAGAATTTGACACCTCTCGTTTTGCAAGAACATTTGATTCTTCCAGCATTAATCTCTTAAGCATTAAAAAGCGACTGTTCAAGGCGAGTAAAGTGCGTCTTGAGCGTCTCGCACACTTGTGGATTGTCATGAAAAGACAGTCAGTGCTGTACGTCGAGGACTCGTAACTTTGTCGTCTATGGTGCTTGTTTCAAAAGGTGTTTCAAAAGAAGTTAGAACTTGGTACCTCTTGTTTCGTGAGTACATTTTACTCTTCAAGAATTAATCTGTTAAACAACTACTTAAGCAATTGTTAAGCAACTGCTTAAGTCGAGCGAAATGCGTTTTGAGCGCTGCGCACACTCGTGGATTGTCACGAAAAGACAATCCGTGTTGGACGTCGAGGACTCGTAACTTTGTCGTCTATGATCCTCAGTGCAAAATGTGTGTTTTCAGAAAGTTACATATTGATGCCTACTGTTTTGCGAGAACAGTTTATTCCTCAAGCATTAATATCTTAAGCATTAAGAGGCATCTGCTCAAGTCGAGAGAAATGCGTTTTGAGCGTTGCGCTCACTTGTGGATCTTAACAAAAAAAACAATAAGTCTTATGATGCTCATTACGAAGCATCTTTATTTTTTAAGCTGGAACTCAGTATCCAGATGCTTCGTGACTACTTTTCGCAAACAAATTCGTCACTCAGTCGACCGGGACAATGGCCCAAATTTAGTACGTTACGGTGACGTCGCGCAGTCACGGTGGAGGGCTCCATTCTCTTTCCACAATGCCGAATATCGATCGACGGTCCTATCTTGTTCGCACCGATAGAGACACTGTCAAAAATTGTTGAAGCGCGATCGTCCATGGAGTTTACGGGAGGTATTAGACGTCTCGGTGGGTAGGTAGATGGATATTAGGTAGGTAGGTACGTGCAACATCAGCAGGACCACGGACGAAAACAATTTATTAGCTGTGGGACCAGTGTCAATTTGTTGGGGTCTCCGCATCGATCGAGGGAAGAAGCCTCCAGGTGATTCGGCTAATATAAAAGCTGACTAGCGAGAGAAACAGCCCCTGTTTGCAGGACGCTGGCTCTCAACGGGATATCGATTACTTTCGATTCTATTTTGCGCCATTAGACGCGCTAAACCATGGACAACACGCTCCGAACGCCCTTAGCTACATAATATACCCAACAGGTTTAGGGGGGTCCGGACAAGAATCGTGGATTAAACGAAGCCTCCAGGAAATCTCTTGATGCCTCGAGAAGATACTTGGGGTCGAATTTATACTCCCAAGTTTGAACTCAAATTCCAAGTTAAGTCCCAACTTTTTTGTTAAGTTCCAACTTTTTTGTTAAGTTCCAACTTTTTTGTTAAGTTCCAACTTTTTTGTTAAGTTCCAACTTAAGTTTCAACTTTTGTTTACGTTCCAACTTAAGTTTCAACTTTTTTTTACGTTCCAACTTAAGTTCCAACTTTTTTTTTACGTTCCAACTTAAGTTTCAACTTTTTTTTATGTTCCAACTTAAGTTTCAACTTTTTTTTACGTTCCAACTTAAGTTTCAACTTTTTTTACGTTCCAACTTAAGTTTCAACTTTTTTTTACGTTCCAATTTAAGTTTCAACTTTTTTTTACGTTCCAACTTAAGTTTCAACTTTTTTTTACGTTCAAACTTCAGTGCCAACTGAAGTTCCAACTGAGGTACAAACTTAAGTTCGAACTTACATCCGAACTTAAGTTTGAATTTAAGATGGAACTTCGGTTGGAACTTTAAAAAAGTTGGAACTTAAGGTGGAACTTGAGTTCAAAGTTGAGATCAAACTTGGGACTACAAATTCGACCCTTATTCATTCAGAAAGAAACGGATCGATTTCTTCCTCTTGTTTGCAGGTGAAAAACAAAAACAAAAGACAATCTTGTAAATTGCTTTCTTATCGTTGTCCATTTTGCCAGCAAGCTTCATCTATAACAAAAAGTATTATCTTCAATTTGGGAATAATGAGACATCCATGTGCTAACTTCTACATTATTATTCTTTTTTTTTCAATTAAATATTAGAACTTTATATTATTTTTGTTTACAAAACGGAAGAATTCTTTGAAGAAGACAAAGTAATATGTAGAGCGAATACAACTCGATACGTTCGATTTGGTATTGATGAAGAGTGGGAAGAAGCAGTCTTTTCATATGGGAGATACCTGGTGAACTGTACAGTGACACCGGTGACTCCCACTGGCCGGCGGCACACAATCGCCAGATTTTGTTCCCCTTAGTACAGCCACCGAAAGTCGGGTTGCAGGGCATTCGACTCCCGTCCCTCCTGCGCTTTGAAGTTGGAACACACGAAAATGTATCGGGGGGACAGAAACCGCTAAGATACAATCGCATTTTTTAGTCCGCTAGAATTGAGCTCGTATCGCATGAACTGCGGAGAGGCGGACGTTGAATGGTTGAGCGGAGATGTCAGCGTTCGCACAAAGACCCGGATTACACAAGCGGTTTCTATCCTCCTCCCGTATAACACTAAATATCCCATTGAAAGACTGAGTCGGACAGTGAATTAGTGACTACTTTTGTGTGCCTATATCTGCTTCGAGGAAGTGTTTGTTTCATTCATGACATTTTTGGGTTACAACACAAGAACATCTGTGACGCTGAAGCAGTTAAGAGCGAAAGGCTTTCCTTAATGCCCCAACGAGCAAGTGAAGATCCCACGAAAATTCTTCACGGTTGAACCACTTGAACAGGTGGCAGCACGATACACTTTGTCGCCGTAAAAGATGCGAATTGTGTCTACTAACAACAATGTGCTCGCTTCGCTCGTACTCCTTTCTTCTCATTTGCATTTTCTTGTAGCTAAATAAGATATTTGCATGTTTGTCCAATCCGACATGACTTCGCGCTCTTATAGGTTAGGTGTGTTCATCTGACTAACGAACGCGCGCGATGCGTGACTATTTCTGTTTCAGTGTTTCGATATGATCGATTTTCAATGTGCCATGTCTTTGGAGTATTTAATTCCGCAACTGCGAAAAATAGTATTTTAAAACAGGCGCGATGCGCGGCTTTGCAGCGGTCATAAGGTAAATGTCGCCACTGGCGACCATGCTCCCTCTGCCGACCAATTCGACCAAAAGCCACATTTTAACAACTTGCTGAGCAACAAAAATTAAATAAATAAGTGTCAACATAATCCCAGGACCGTCTGTGTGCGAGCATTACAAAGTAAAGAGTAAGTAGAATAATGTAATCTATGTTTTTTTTTCTTTTTCCGACCGCTTGTCACGAAACGAGCGTTTTCTTAGGTGTGAGGTTAAGTCCTGTCGACCGCGTAAATAGTCCCTATTTCGTTCGGAATCTTTATAAATCGAATAATTTTGACTCTAAACGATAGATTACGGTTTAATTTTCAAATAGAGGAAAGAAAATATTAGAAATTATTTATTTTTTATTTTTTATACGGTGGTCGGGAATAGACATAGCAAAATTGATTCTCTTCTATGCAGAGGCAACTGTAATTCTTATAAATACTTAAGATTGCAGCGAAGGATTTGTTTTTTCACTGGAATCACCAATTCGATGATCTGGTTGCTTCGAAACCAGAAATATGGATTTTCATTTGATGCGCAGTCCAGAAAAAACTAAACATAGGATGGGCCTACGCTATGGTTCAATCTCTTCGCAGTCACACAGCAGTTTCAAAAGCCCATATTTTTGGTTTCAAAGCTATCGGTTGACCCCACCGGTGGACCCAATGACAAAAAAATGTCTACGCTACGAGTCTATCAGAACAAAAGTATCTCAAATTTTTTTTAAATTTGTATTAAAAGTAGAAATATAATTTAAAAAAAAACTTTTTTGATTGGCTCATCCGATTTTAAAGAGACGAATAATGGTAATAATAATAATAATTTTTTTATATTTTCTACATGTTTAACAGAAATGGCCAAAAGCAAGAAGGAGAAAAAGAAGAAAATATATACTAGGGTATGAGGAGACGGAAATGTAAATAAGTTGACAAAAAAACGCATATTTTGATAAAAATGTATTAAAAACAGTAAAAGTTCAATCTGAATAATACTTATTTCTATTTACCCTATTTTATTTCCCTTCGGAACCTCCGTCTAACGTGTTTGTAAAAAGGTGGTCGATAATGGGGGCTTCGCTGGTCGGATTTGGGCACAGGTGGGTTGGCAGAGGAGACACCAAAATGCATGACTTTGTCAGTCTGCATCTGACGAAATAATTGACGGAATCGATGGAATAAGTGATTTCTAGAAAGAGAATAGTCTAAATTTCACGGTGGTGCAAAATAAACGATATATTTATTTTCATTGGACCGCAAAAAGCCATAAAGTTGTTTGGTCGGCCTTATAGGGGTCGGGAATAGGGACATTTACCTTAACAGTCTGAAGTTGGCTCTACAACATAACCATCACCGACCAATCACGGCACGAGTTGAACTGGCTTCAGTATTTCGATACATCCAACTTTCGATGTCGCATATCCTTTTTAAGATACAAGCAACGCGCAACAACGCGGTCGCTTCGCTCGCACTTCTTGCTGTTAATTTATCTTGTCTTAATCTTATTAATTCCTTTGCTAATCTTTATTAATCTTCTTTACTAATCTTCACGCGACACGTGACTCTGCAGCGGCCATGACAGTTCGAAACCAACTTTACATCGAAGCAGCCGTCGACCAATCAGAACGCTTGAAAAATGGCTTCAGTGTTTCGATATATTCGACTTTCGATGTGCCATATGTCCTTTTAAAGATAGGATAGGAGGATGCTACTCTGGTAGAAAATGTGTGGCGTTAATTCGGGTCCTGGTCAGGCCCTGATCAGGGCCACGGTGGCTTCGCCAAGACATGACTTGGGCCGGATTCAACGTTACAGATTTTCTACCACGAATATTCACATCTCATGTGCATCCACAAAAATAACCGCAAACCCCTAAAATCCGACTAAAGTATTACACAAGAAGAAAAGGGTAATCAGCAATGCACTATCGACACAAAAATAACACGTGTCAACGTTAACACAGTTGTAGAATAATACACACAGGTATCTCTCGTCTAGAAGAGTCACGCAACTGCGCCAGTCAAGTGCTCGAGTATCAATAGCGAGTTATTCTTACCCTCTGGCCGAGCGTGCATAAATTATCGCGCCCCGCACAGACAGGTTAGGAGCGTGTATAGAAATAGCCGGTAGGCGCGACTATAGAGGGCGTCAGAGTCGGCGAAGAAACCGACGAGGAAGAAAGCGTAGACGGTCGGCGCGCGAGGAGGACGTCGCGGCCGCGCTATACGCTCGCCTAATCAGCCAATGACTTTATATTACGAGTATCGTTGTTTGCTCAGCCGGTGGCGAGAGGTGACGCCAACAAAGGAGGCCATCGATGCATTTATGCATGACGTACGGATCGAGCAATAATATTTTCATTCTCTCCGGGCAAGTGGCAAAAGGAACATGCTCGGGCGGCCAACAAAAGTTCTAAGTATCGGTGAGAAGGGGGACACCCGGATGGATCGGAGGGTCGAGATCGAGAGAGACAGAGAGAAAGACACAGACAGAAAGAGAGAAAGAGAGGGAGAGGAAACCGAAGGAAAATAAGAAAATTAAAAGTATCGTAGACAAAGGAAGGAGACAAGACGCGGGAGCTCATTTGGTGTCTACCAATGAATGGGCATTCATTATGATGCCTCCCGGAGTAACAATCGGGTTCATTTTGTCTCTCTGCTCGGGGCAACAATGAAGCCACAGTCAGCCGGTGCCTCGGATCCGCCATCTTGACTCCGCCGCGATGTTCTTTTGTCGTCTTATAAAGCAGCTTGGGGAAGAAAAAGACGGTGGGACGAGGGAACACTGCTCGTCGAGGAGAAGACGAGGCTCTCCCTCCCCACCTCCCCGCCTCTCGCTCGTTCAGAGAGGGAAAGAGAGGCAGAGAGAGAGGACGGAGAGGAGGAAGAGGACGCGGGTAAGTGAAGAAGTAGGCATGGAGGCAAAGCGAGAGCCGGCTTAACGGCAACATTCTCTCTCTTCCTCCTCCTCCGCGAGTCGGTGCATCGCGCTCGATCGGCTCGGAACCGCCGACCGCGCGCACAGTCAACGCCGGGCGACACCAACTCCGAGAATAACCTAACCTCGAGCTACTGTGCGTGGAAGGAGGCCCAGCGTGCACCGCGCGGCCACCAGAAGGAGGATTAACAAATCACAGCGGCGGCGGGGGGAACTAGACGGGAGGCGGAGTAGCCCGAACGCGAGCGGCCGAGCAGGTGTACCATCTGGACGGGCGTGCCCGACGCTCTCTGTCCCGCTCGTTAATTCGATTCCACGGATCTTTAATTCTTTCGTAACCCAACCGTTGAGGACCGCGGGTGACGAACCAACCGGGGGCGACTCTGCTTTTCTCGTTTGCGCGCTATTGTCGCGTCGGGTTTGAGCGGAGTTGTAAATCCTTGGGTTGGGAAATTAATGTTGTGGTACGGTTTGTTTTGTAGGTGTTTTGCAGAGTTGTAAATTCCTAAATCGTTTACTCTGGCCATAAGCGGAGTTGTCAATCCTTGGTTTGGGTGGGAGTCAACGTAGCTAATGACCAAAGTAGCGAATGGCTCAAAAATAGCAAATTTTAAAATAATGAACGGTCTGAATCTAGAATGATCATCATTATGAAATTCGCTGTTTCAGCCATTCGCTTTTTTCATCATACGTTGTTTTGATTCCATTTTAATAAAGATCCGGGTCAAAGTCGTGAATGATCAAAGTAGCGAATGGCTGAAATAGCGAATTTCATAATGTTGACCATTCTAGATTCAGACGATCATTATTTTGAAATTTGCTATTTTAGCCATTCGCTATTTCCATCATTATCTATTTTGACCCTCACCCCTTGGTTTGAGATACAAATGTAATGTGTGGACTTTTGTATAGCTGCGTGGATACCGCGTTTTAGATAAGAAATTGGGAGTAATTGTGGAAAAAATGGAAAAACACGGTTGCGGCATTGCTTTCGTAATGCAACAACCTCGTTACTTCATTTTTTCGGGAAAATGATCATGGAATTAATTTTATTATAATTTCTCAATGTTACTATTATTAATTAATAATTACAAAAACAATTCTACCGTGAAATTTATCTCTAAATGATTTAAGGATTTGTAAAACCAATTCAAAACCAATACAAAACCAAATCTACCATCAAATGTATTTCTAAGTGATTTAAGGATTTATAACTCTGGCCATAAGCGGTGTTGTCAATCCTTGGTTTGAGATATAAATGCTACGGTATGGTTTGTTTTGTAGGTATTATTTGGTAATAATGACCTGCTGCGATGGCACTTTCAGTGACGTGTGGAGTTTTGAATAGATGCGTAGATAGGACTTAGTTTTAGATAAGAAATTGGGAGTAATTGTGGAAACAATGGAAGAGCACGGTCCTCCATAACTTTTATTATATATTGCATTTTTTTAGAATATTTATCACGAAATTTTATTGAGAATAAATATTCTTTGTAGCCATTAAAAAATGTACGTGTTATCTTATAATTGCTCCATGTTGCTGTTATTAATTAATAATTACAAAATCAATTGTACCATCTACTTTATTTCTAAAAGATTTAGGGATTTACAACTACGCGTTGTTACTGTTTAGGAATTTACAACTCTGGCCGCAAGCGGAGTTGTCAATCCTCGTTGGTTTAAGAAATAAATGTTACATTAAGGTTTGTTTTGTAGGTGTGATTTAATAGTAATGACCTGCGGCGATTACATATGACGTGTGAACTTTTGAATAGCTGCACGATAAAAGATTGATCAGTAATTGTGGAAAAAATGAAAGAGCACGGTACTCCATTACTTTCGTAACGTATTAACCTCGTTTCTCCATTTTTCGGGAAAATGAACATGACATTTTCCTGAGAATAAATATTCTTTGCAGCCATTAAAAAATGTACATATAAATTACTCCATGTTACTATTATTAATTAATAATTACACAACTAACTGTACCATCAACATTATTTCTAAAAGTTTTAGGGATTTACAATTCTGGCTATAAGTAGTGTCTGACGATTTCAATGCTTCGACAACGGAATCGATAATGCGATTGTGTCTTGGGGGGTGGAACCGCATTGTGCCAAGATATTTTGGAAATAACGTCGAAATATTCGACGCCATCTTGAAATGTCTGCTGGAAACAATCGCGATAATGTTGGGGAGGGACAAAGCGGTAGGCTGAGGAAAAAACGCCTCCAGGTCGATGCCGAATGCTTTCAGATACTACGGTTACTCAGAAATAAAACAACGCCATTTTAACGGACGTGCGTGAAAAAAATCGTCCGGGGTGAACTGGATCCCTCCGAAAGTATCTTTTCATTTTTCTGAATTATTTTTTACTCTAGACTGAACAAGAGGAATGTGAATGGTCGTTTGTCGGCCTCATTTTAAGTCACTTAATCTTGCTTCAGACCGACCATTTTTTTGTGCTCCACTTTGCCCTGATCTCCCTTAGCGAGAATTGTGTATCCCTAAATCTTGTACAAAGTAAAGCTGACGGAATAATCGGTTTTGTAATTATTATTTAATAACAATAACATGGATTGATTATAATCAGAGTCGATCATAAATGATTATAAAACGAGCCGAATGACTTCTGAGGACGGTTCCAAAATACAATAACTTATCTTCGGGTCCAGTACACGACCCCTGTCGCTTCCCGATAGTGGAAATCACTATAATTAGGATTTCGAGTATCCTAACTCGCGATAAAATAACATTTTATTGAAATCAATAAAATAACATTTGAGTGAAATCGGGAAACGTTTCAATAAAACTAAATTTTATTGAAATCGCGACACGTTTCAATAATGTGTACATTTTTTTAATGGCTGCAAAGATTATTTACTCCCAATAAAATTGCATGGTATACAAACTGTACAGTAAAATGTTTTTCTTAAAACAACGAAGATTTACAACTCTGACCCTATACTCCCTGCCTGCAAAATATTACCGCAGAAACTTTCGTATCAAACGAACAATATTCGTCGGTACCTATTAACCTCCACGGCATTAATTCAATTCGTTCCAGAACATACGCAATTGTATCATCATTGAACTGCACAGTGTATACCAACCGGGCCGCAAGGTCTGCGCAAACTTGAACAGCTTGTATTTCTTGCACCCAGTTGCGTGGAAGCCGCGCATTGTTAGCCGATGCCACCGTTAAATCTGCATTCGGGGCATCCCCGATTTTCGCCGGAAGCGGTTATTAACGGTCGTGTGAACATGTTCACAGGGAATCGCATTTGCCGAGTGAAGCGTCGTTCCGGATTTCCCGCGGCACGAAATCTTCGGCCGCAAGTGGAACTACTTTCCGAAGATGGGCCAGACCCGCAAGAATGGGACGAGTCTTAGTGCCAACAATGAGCCATGACCGAACAGAGTCGATGAATGAAAATTCGCTCTTCAAATCGCACGAAGAGGGCCGATTCGCCCGTTCAGTGTCACACGAGTGAACTGCGCACAAAACTAAAGCTAATTTGCCCACTGTTTCTCATTCATCGTTGGGGGGGCAGCGAGAATATGCGACCGCACGAGCGCGTCAATGCGGACTCTTGAAATCGCATAATCCAGGCGCGCACTCGATACAGGCAACACGGGACATTTGAATAGTTGAATCAGCCACTCCTCTACCAACCTACCTGACTTGTAATCAGAACGATAGAAAGTATGTGTGTAAGCACGAACGCGCGAGGCGCTGTCACTGTCACGTCTGTCAGGCGGGACGTCGATCGACGCGAATGACATGACATAATCTTGTTTTGAATGCCTCGGTTGATTCGTCGGAACAGATACACACAGGGTCGAGGAACACCGGCAACAACAGCAAAAAAACACGTAGCACGGATTGACGGACCAGTCGTTCTGACCGAACCGCTCACAATAAAGCGAGTCTCGTGTTGCCGCTGCTGCCGCCGCTGCTATCGAATAAAATCATTGTTGCGCTGAATAATGATAAACACGAATTCGATCAATGGAATTAATGATCAACTTTGGTAGCTCGCGCAACGAATGAAAATTATCGCCGCCTCCATCGACGTTACCACCAACACCAGCACCGGTACCGGCAACGGCATCGCGGGCTCTGCGGGTGAAAATGATTTTCTCGATTGATTTTTGGTTCCTCATTGTGCAGGGAAATATCGTTGCGTCATATTTTCATTGCGTATAAAGTTTTGGATTACTTGCGCAATTATTGCGGAAGTTGGAGCGAAAATCGATTTTTTTTTTTTGGAAAATCGAAAGTGGCGCAGGATCAGAATCGCTTTACCGATTTTGTCGAAATTAAATACCAAATAATGTCGAACATATCAGCGCTAGTGAAGAAATATTTAGCAAAAATCGTCGAACTTTTAGGAAAGTTAGAGCGATTACGCCATTTTTTCGAAAAATGGAAAATTCGATAAAATCTGTATTTGTGTATACATTTTTTTTTAATCATGTCAATTTAAAAGGAGCTTCTACTTTACTTGCGTGCAAAATTTGAGCTCGATTCATCGTGTAGTTCGGGAGTTTTCACGGACATTATTTCTAGCCCTCTTTTCTCGACATTTTAGGCGATTCTGAGTATTCTGAAATGAAAATAAAAAATACAAAATTCTTGCAAACAAAACCTTCTCCACGAAGTAGAAGATCAAAAAAAGTAGAAAATAAAAAAAATGTAATGTCGAGGTAATCCGCTTTGAGGCGGTCAATTTTTATTGCGGACGGCCCTAAAAATGGCGCTTAAAATATTATTTTTACGCATCTGGCTCAGACCTGACGGCGTTTTCTTAGTGTACTAATTTACCCCGGTCTCCCAATAAAATTGCCTCACTCTAACATACAATTTTTTTATTGTAAATAAAAATGACAATATCTAAACTCATTCTAACTCCTAGTGTAACTTTTCCTCGACCTGTTACTAAGTCCGCAAAACCCCTCGACTTGGATAGCTCGATGATTATCGTTTTGGAACTTTCAATCGGCCGCTGTGGCCTTGGAGGAAACTTTCGTTTTGTTCCAAGAAGCAAAGTGAGCGGGACAAGCCAGGGGGTAGGAGGGGGTAAGAGGGGGTTGGGGGGGTGGAGGGGGCACGCGCAACCAGAATTTTCGGGGTTACGTGGAGACGGGAATGCTTTGTTGGGTCTACAGACGGGAAAACTGAAGAAAAACTTCTGACAAGGGAGCCCATTGAGGGGAGAAAATTTATACCGACTTCTACATCTGGCCAAACCGTTCACCTTCGGCTCTCTATTTTTCTCGTGGGATTGTTCGACGGGACGACAATGCTTCCGCTGGCCGGTGGTCAATTTGTTCGCCGGACAATGACAGTCGAACGCGACACAATGGTGCGTTAGCCGCTCGGAGCATAAATCAATTTCGGGCCTTTTTCTGGCGAAAGGTGCTGGTTCCTTGCCGTTAGCCGTCGCGCGTAATGTCTCTCAAGACTTGTCCGATTCTGCTGAATAGTCAAAGTTGTAACGCGGCACCCATAGACCCGTCCTGCGCGACAGCAGAAAAAAAGAAGAATGAATAACAAACAAACAAAAAAACTCGGCACTTTGGCGCACTTTTGCGTGGGACTTTCACGCATTCATGCGCTATGGGACAGGTCAATAGGGATGTGCAATGGCGTTGTTAAAGGCTAATGAATGGTGAAAGTTGATTTTTCGACTTTTCGTGCTGAAATAAGACGGCCCTATAAATTCTGAATGCGGCAAAATTCTTGTGATCTCTTATCAGAGATATTGTAGTGATCTTTCATTAGAGAAATTCTAGTGATTCTCTGTCACAGAAATACTATTGATTCTCCATCAGAGAAATTTTACTGATTCTGTCAGAGAAAGTTCAGTGATTTTCTGTCGGAAAAAGTCCAGTGAGTTTCTGTCAGAGAAATTCTAGTGACCTTCCACCAGAGAAATTCTAGTGATTTTCTATCAAATAAATACAAGTGACTTTCTATGAAAGAAATTTTAGTAATTTTGTATCAAAGAAATTCTAGTCATTTTGTATCAAAGAAATTCTAGTAATTTTGTATCAAAGAAATTCTAGTAATTTTGTATCAAAGAAATTCTAGTAATTTTGTATCAAAGAAATTCTAGTAATTTTGTATCAAAGAAATTCTAGTATTTCTGTATCAAAGAAATTCTAGTAATTTTGTATCACCGAAATTCTAGTAATTTTGTTTCAAAGAAATTCTAGTAATATTGTATCAAAGAAATTCTAGTGATATTTAATTTGTATTTGTCGTTTAATCTACTTTCCCGTGACGTTCCGTGCGATTGAACGGAAAATGATTTGAAAAATGATGCCCCGGCCGCAGATAAGCACGCGCGACAACGATTTTTATTGCGGAAAATAATGATCCGCTTGTTGCCGAGAAAAATTATACAATAACGCGACATTTGATATTTCCACCGGATAAATTTTCAATGAAAACCGCAATTACACGGATTTTTTGGTGAAACGCTGCAATTAAGTTGTATCAATAAATTTTCCGAAACGAGTAACTAGGAATTTCGAGCATTTAACGAAGTCCACTGGCTCCGATGAAACGCGTATAATGAATTTCAATTAATGTAACGAACCAATTAAATGAAACGTTACCGACGGTATATTCCATTTACACACGAAAGGCTAATATACGTAACGAGAATAACTGCCGGTGGAAATGGAATGTTAAGAGTGCGGGGTATACTAATTTGAATGTTTTACTCGCGCGCACGCAAAGGACGAAAGACACAAAGAAACGGCGAGCGTGCGCGCGCTCCGCTTTGTGACTGCGTTATTTTATTTTATTTCTTCCATTCCGCGCTTGGTCTTGTTTTTTTCTTTTTTTTTTGCCCGATTAATGTTTACGCCGCGGTAAACGTATTGAAACACGGCGACGTTGTAGCGCGACTAACGGCGGTCGTAGTAGTTATTTAAAAGTCATTTGATATGTGGATTGGGGTCGACCGAATTCGCTTTACGAAAGTGCACTCGTTTCGACGTTGTTTCTTAATTAGCGACGTGTTTCCAGCCGTCGCCGCGCTCCTTTGTACTTTATTCCACCGATGTATAATACGCATAGACATGGGCACGGTCGCACTCGCATGAGCGACTCGCATTCCACGCGCGCGCAACATATAACTCCTCGTTTATTTTCAAACGATTTTCATGACAGCCTTCTATTCAACTTGCTCCGCAAACAACACATCAAAACGCGATCTCAACCCCGCGATCCCAGCTTATTTTCTATTCTGCGACAGACTTTTGTACGCTTCACGCCAAAACGTGTTCTTCCTTCCTCCCGAGCTATTGAACCATTCAAAGGCGAAATGCAGTCGGAGCAATTAAAAACGGGATCAATTGATGAGCGCTTTTAATTACAGTAAATAAGTATCGATCATTTTTATAAGTATTTTCGCCGCAGAAACTAAGTACCTTAATGTTGGATATACCGGATATATATTGGTGATAAATTATATACCTGTTACATGTATTAGCGATAAATTATATAAGTCAGATATATTTCGACATATTTACAAAATTATATTGGAGCCGAAATTTATTATTGAAGGACGACGATAAAATTATAAGGCAGCAGTTTTATTCACCTTCGTCCGTGTGCAGTGATCCGTGCTTCCCTCTTTTGAAGGAACGAAAAGTTCGCGGTAAAAAAAAAGGTTCGTTTACCTCGTGCCTCCTGTGTGCGTTGATAAGTTAGGTACTTTGAGCCAGAAAAAATGTGCATGAAATAGTAGCATATCGACCGGGACACGTGACGTTATCGACGTTGGTATCCAACAGTCGGTAATATAGAAACTCTTTATTTTCGCTTCCCGACTGCAGATACACAATGTTACCAGCTACCTTCCGATAGCGACCCGAAGGGAATACGAGGGTCAAGTATTTCCAATTGCCAATATTGTAGCACGGGCTGAGGAAAAAAAAACAGAATCTCTACGGACAAATAAACATTGATTTCAAATCAATCACAGCAGCTATATGACATATGTAGAGTGACAATTTTAAGGTGGCCAGTTCCTTCTTTTGGTCTTGATTGTTGATTTTGAGGCTGAACTTTTTAATGATTTTTCAAAAACTTTGCAATGGTCTTAACAATTATTTTCTTATGAATGTAGATGTTAAGATAAAAAAATACGTTCTAGAAAATTGTCGAAACAATTTTCCGTCTATTGATCTCTAAACCTTATTGGATGCTAAACACAAAGTTATTTTCGATATTTTGTGTTATCTTTTTTTTAAGTTGTTGGTAAATTAAGAGAAAGTTGGGATGTAGTAAAGAGTAAATTGAGAATAAGTTGACGTAATGTTGAGAGAAAGTTGAGTATAAATTGAGAAAAATTTGAGGATATGTTAATGAGTTAAGCCTAAATTGGCGCGCGGATCGCGCAAAAAGTCTTACTTTTCACACCGCAGTGATTATAAATAAAATTTACATGGAACAAAGTAATGTGACCGAGACATGCGAGTTGTCGCCACAGTCTCCGGGACAAGAGTGAATGGAGAGTGAACGGACAGTGGAAGATTTTGAAAGGACGAGAAGCTGGATAGAGAGGACAAAAGGTGCAAACAGGATTTGAGGATTTCGATGCCCCGGCATTGGCTGCGCGAGGCGGAGGCTTCTCAATTGGATCGTATTAACCACAATGGCACGGGGAGAAATCTTGAGCTTTCTCTTGTCGGTCCACTCGGATAAGGGGGGTTCTTTTTCCAGATAAACTTGTTAAGGTAAATTCCCTTTATCTCGGTTCCGCGACCTTAATCTAGATATACCTCCACAGCTAAACATTTGTTTAGTCTCTGTTTAGTCTTCGCGCCCTCGTGGCAACTTTGAATTCAAAACCTTTCACTAAATGTTTGCTGGAGTTGACCGCTCATCTGCCCTAAAATAAGATCAAAATCGTATTTTGTTATCTATCTCCTTGTACGTTCTTGAAAAATTGGTTCACTAAAAGAATCTGGTTGTTTCGAGCCTATTAATTATTTATTTGCATGTAAAAATAATGTTAAACAAATTGCGAATTTCGTTTATTTTATATTTACTGGACAATTTACGTATTTGCATGAAACTTTCAAGTTTTACGAAAATCGTACGAAAATTGTACGTAAATCGTAGAACTTGTAAGTTTCATGCAAATACGTAAATTGTACAGTAAAGATAAAATAAACGAAATTCGCAATTTGTTTAACATTATTTTTATATGCAAATAAATAATTGATTGGCTTGAGACAACCAAATTGTTTTAGTAAACCAATTTTTTGAGAACGAAACAACGAGGTAGATAACAAAATATTAAATAAAATATTTTCGTAGAACTTGTACGAAGTTAAAAATGAAAAAATACTGCCAGTGGGAACAAAAACGCACCTGATTATCTGTAACTCTGGTGTTCCATATAGGGAAATAGAGTCTCGTATTAGTGACAAGCAGATTCTACCAACGTGTGGTATACGCGGTGTAATTATTAAACGTATCAAAGTAAGATACGGCTCTAATGTTCCTACGTCCTATCTGCCGATTTGCTTCATTTCCGCAGGGCGACGTATAGACTCGCGTCGCAAGCAGGAGCGAGGGACGTTCGCGGGCGCCTCGAGTTTCTGCTACGTGATTTTCCCCGCCTCTATTAATATGCGGAGCGATACTCTTTGGTAGTTGCATCTACATATTTGTCGTTAAGTCAAAATCGAATTATCGTTGTTATAATGGATAATCTTTCTGTGACGAAATGTAGCTACTTGAAAACGATGGTCCAAGCCGAAAGTCAATGCCTTAAGGGGGAAAAGGGGTCGAGGGGTCAGTGTAACATTTATCCGGACGGACTTTCTGAATCATGACTTCCTGAATTCGCTTGCGGGCTGCCAAAACAAACGTCGTCAATTCATGCTTAGGGGAAACCCCTCAAAAACGCATGCGGAAAACTTTGTTTGGCATTTTTTTCATGTTTATGATTTGCAATATTTTTACGGAGGTTGTGTTCCATGATCGATATAATGATCGATATAATCGATATAATGCGAGGATAGGAATAGGAATAGGAATCTTTGCGATCAGTGAACCACAGTCGTTCAGTATACATTTCAAAACTGCATCACCGCATTGTATAAAACAGGCCTTTTTTATGTTCCAGCCTGACCTGTCCTCGAATGTTCCAATGTGCCCCAGCGTACAGTCTTTGATTTAATACGCAGCCCCTCGACGTGGGAGGCACCAAATGACTTCCAATTAGGCTTAAATTGTAGGTAATACAATAAGCTTCAAAGTCGAAAAGGTTTCAAGGAGCTCCTTCCAACGTTCGCTGCGCAGAACCTTTTTAACTATGACGACAAAAGTTTACTTTTGCAACCCTCAATTGGATTTTTTATACGTAGCTATCCAAAATTCCATCGAATCCATCGGCACGTTAGCTAAAAAAATAAAAATTCGCATGGAAGCGTCGAATTTGAACGTCATTTTTTTTAGCTACCCCAACATCCTACTCGCTCCGGTCTTCCCTATTTCTAATTCCCACAATTTCATATGAAATTGAAATAATAACTTCACGACAATGAAAAAAATATTTTGCCCCAATGTCAATAAGAGAAGTAGAACGAAAATTAATCTGCAATCACTTATTTTCCCAGCTTGCTGGTCACTTACTTTTCCAATCAATGACATTGATTTCCATCGTATTCGTAACTCTACTATCGAATAAAATGCCCAATTCTTGGCACAAACCCAGAAGTATAATAAGAACGAAAGCTCCAAGACCCGACGGCGAGGATTGTTGTCACGACGAGCTTGAAGAGCCGGGTTAGACGGTCGACTACTGCTTGGGGTAAAAACAAACGGAGGAAGAAAAAAAAGACGTTGTGAAAGCGACGGTCCGGCCGGATCCGACCCCACCGACGTTGCCACCGCATGCGACAAGCATCTATGGTTGCTTGGTGCTTCGATATTGCTGCTTGTACACCCGAGGCAACGCAACTCATATCGAGTCCCGACAATGTCCCCCATAATGCTAACAGTTCACCATGGTGCATTGCTATTGCCCGGCGGAGACGGCTTTGCTCAAGACACGCGCGCGACCCGCGCGTCGTTGCTCCTTTGCACGACCTACTGCCCTCACGAAATACAATCCGGCTCTATACCTACAGTGCGAAGATTTCATTAATTGTTAACAAATGTTTTTTTTTGTTAGAGAAAAAAACCTCAAGTATTTTGTTAATTGCAAAGAATTTTTTTTAATATGGCTAAATAAATATTTATTTGTTATTACCAAATTTAAGTTGTAAAGAATACGAAAATTTCTTTCATTGTTAAGAAATGTTTTTTTTATTAAGAAATGTTTATTTAAAAAAACGTCAAGGCTTTCGTTAATTGTTAAGAATTTTTTGGATATGGAAAAATAAATATTTATTTGTTGTTACGAAATTTAAGTTGTAAAGAGCACGGAGATTTCGTTATTTATCAACACACGTGTTTTTTTTTATTAGAGAAGATAAACGTCAAAGATTTTGTTAATTGTTAAGAATTTTTTTTGGATATCGCATATTAAATATTCATTTGTTACTACCAAGTTTAAGTCGAGCCAGAGAAGCTCTAAATTACATATTAAATAATTTGTTAGCAATAATAATAAATGATTTGGCTCGACTGCAATTTGGCAACAATAACAAAATATTTATTCCGCCATATCCAACAAAATGATTTGTTAACATTAAATAATTATTTTTTTCAATGTACACTGAGAAATGAACTTGAAGATTTTGTTTATTGTTCATGATTTTGTCGAATATGGCGGTATCAATATTTATTTATCCACACCAGAATTAAGTTGAGTCAAACACGATTGACATTCTAAATATTAAATCATTTGTCAACAATAACCAAACATGATTTGGCTCACCTATAATGTTGGCAACAATAACTAAACATAAAAATACTAAATGAATTCTTTTTTTTATGTTCACACGTCTCTCGATTGATCGATCTGGATGATCATCCATCATCGATCATCCAACATGACGTAATTATTTTATTCCCGGAAAACCCATCGGATTGCCCGGAGAGTGACTCGACTATTCGCGGGTCTCCCATTAAATCGCGTTAAGGATGTCGGAGCGCGACGTATTCAATTCGCATAAATTCGAGAAAAGTGCGAGTTAATTGCAAACACTTCTCGATTGTCTAAAAATCTGAAAAAATTCTTGCGCACTAAAGGTATTGAGAAGATTAATTTGTCATAATAATAATTCCAAAATGTTATTAACAAATTGATGAAAAAATAAATTGTTTAACAAATATTTCGTTGACCCCAGTTTTTTTTCAGATGAAAATAGTTCTTTGTTCTTTTGAATACGTATGAATTTTTTTTAGATTTTTAAGTACTCTTTGAAATTTGTGTTTTTTTACATGGAAAATATGTGAAATTTCAAAGAGTACTTAAAAATCTGAAAAAATGCATACATGTTCAGAAAAACGAAGGAATCATTTTCATCCACAAAAAAACTTGGGTCAACGAAATATTTGTTAAACAATGTTTTTTTTCATGAATTTGTTAATAATATTTTGTAATTATTATTATGCCAAATTAATCTTTTCAAAACCGTTATTGTGCATGAATTTTTTCAGATTTTTAGACCATCGAGAAGTGTTTGCAATTCTCTCGCACTTTTCTCGAATTTATGCGAATTGAACACGTCGCGCTCCAACATCCTTAAATTAGCGATGCACAAAACTGGAATATAATGAGAACATAAATACATCTATATTTCGCAGGTCGACGGATCGGGGGTTAAAGAAGACGAGATGCAGCGGCGGCAGCGGCGCGGAACGAGAACAATGCAAGTATAGGTAGACGACTGGTATGGTGGCATCATCGCTACTGCTGAGGTGACAACAGTGGCGATGTCAGCCCGCGAAAAGCTCACTGATTACTACCATTGTTAAGCTGACGGGTTGTTTCACTTAATCGCGCGACACGCCCCCCGCACCCGCACTGCCACCGGCACCGGCACCGACACTCGCTCTCCAGTGTGTTGCGCCTTTATCGACTGTCACGCCGTTTTCCTGTCTCTTGTTGTGCCTTTATACCGCTATTTTCGAAAACCAAAAAAAAACACCCCCGGCGCTCCTGGTCAAACCTTGAAATCGACGAGCGAAACACATCAACGACTGTCAGATCGACGACGTATTATCAACTCTGACAACAGTATACGTGGATTATGTCTTTCATCGCTGGGAAAAAACCTCGTTAACCGTCGCCTAATCGCCAGTTGGATATGGCGAATCAAATGCTTATTTTTTATTACCAAACTTAAGTTAAGCCAAATATTTTGTCATTTTTATGAGAGCGTCAATTACATTTGACGCTCTCATAACATAACATAACATTTGGTAATAGTAAATAAGTATTTATTGCGTCGTATCGGACGAAGATATTAACCAGGGTCAAATAACCCCGCCCTGCTAGGAGCTCCCGTAACGGATCTTTTATATATACTAGTAATCAAAGAGACTTTTAACCTATACCATCTTCCTCAAGTCATATATTCTACCCCCGAAAACGCTGGTTAACAACCTTTTTTAATCGATTTTGAAAAAAGTAATTTTTGGCGACTTTTTTTTTGTCGGAAATCATAGATCCGGCTCCGGACCGAAAATCGCCAAAATCCACCGGGGAAATTTTTCTTTTCAAAATATCGACTTTTAACCTATACCATCGTTCTCAAGTCGTATATTCTACCCCCGAAAACACTGGTTAACAACAATTTTTAATCGATTTTGAAAAAAATAATTTTTCGCGACTTTTTTTTTGTCAGAAATCATAGATGCGGCTCCGGACCGAAAATCGTCAAAATCGACCTGGTAAGTTTTTCTTTTCTAAATATCGACTTTTAACCTATACCATCGTTCTCAAGTGGTATATGTTACCCCCGAAAACACTGGTTAACAACCTTTTTTAATCGATTTTGAAAAAATAATTTTTCGCAACTTTTTTTTTGTCAGAAATCATAGATCCGGCTCCGGACCGACAAACGCTAAAATCGACCAGGGAAATTTTTCTTTTCTAAATATCAACTTTTAACCTATACCATTGTTCTTAACTCGCATATTCTACCCCTGAAAACACTGCTTATGAACCTTTTTTAATCGATTTTGAAAAAAATAATGTCTGGTGACGATCTTTTTGTCAGAAATCATAGATCCGGCTCCGGACAAAAAATCGCCAACTTTGATCTCGGAAATATTTTCTTTCAAATGATCACCTATAACAGGCTAATCAATTTTGCGCTGCCGTGCTCTTATAAAACTTTAAAAGGCTACGGGTGCTGTTGCGCCTGTCCTCATCAAATTTTTCAAATTTGACACCAAACTAATTTTGTTTATCACGGACTTTCCTGACAACCAATCACAGCTCGAGTAGAATGACAACGATGCTTTCGTTACTCATGATCTTTTTAAAAAAAGGATTCTTTTATTTGACGAATTAACTCCTTTACAACCAATGTTGTAAAAATACCAGTAAAATAACAACAAAAAATATATAGTAAAATATCATTACATAGCAAATCTTAGACAAATTCAGCCCTAAGTCTCTTGGAACTTACAATAATTCTGGCTTGGGCGTGCCATTTAACCCCGGCCTGTTCCATTATCCTACACAACGACAGCGCCGACGGTACTGGCAAGATATTTTTATTATATAGAAAAATTATATAACCCTCTTTTAAAAAGTTCATGAGTAACGCAATGCATTGTTAGCAAACTATGCGAGCTGTGATTGGTTACCAGAATAAACCGCGGTAAACAAATTCAGTTTGAATTTGTTTACCACGTCCATAACCTTTTCAAGCTTTATAAGAGCTCAGAAACGCAAAAGTTTTTCAGGCACGCGCTGGTTAAAAGGCGGCGATACTTCGCTCGAAACTTTGTCGCCCAATGCTAAACACCCATAGGGCTGTCTCTCTCGCACCTTTTCGTTTCTCGAGTGCCACTGCCTCTTAACAGGCAGTAGCACTTCCCCCACCACTGCTCAAAATCTTGAAACCTGTTTTCTCCTAAACTACTCGTCAGACAGACTTCAAGTTTCAATCAAATGTGCGAAAATATGGCAGAATTGGTGTAGGCTGCTGGCTCCTCAACACTTGAAGCTGTTCGCTCGCGAAAACCGAAAAACCAAAAAGTGAGGTTAGGAGCGAGAGAGACAGACTTATGAGCGTTTAGCATTGGGCGTCGAAATTCCCTGCGACGTATCACTGCCTCTTAAATTTCAGTCGACATAAACGAGAATTAACGATATTTGCATCGCATATACGTGCCCTGCGATTGCAAAATGCGTACACGCGTAAGACCCAAACTTAACCGCGTGGTAAAAATGATTAAGTGTAAAGTAAATTCCAAGTCTTCGGTAGTATAGTGGTCAGTATCCCCGCCTGTCACGCGGGAGACCGGGGTTCGATTCCCCGCCGGAGAGAATATTTTTTTATACTCTATTTATAATTATAAACATTTATTTAACCGCCGCTTAATTGGTTAACCGGCGGGAATTGATTTTTGAGCGAGATACATGCGAAAACTCGCTTTGCGCGTATGATGCTTTGCTGTATAGCCCATATATATGGGTCTTTTCTTCAAATACTATAATCCACGATGAAACTCAATTTTTTGTAAAGAATAGATTCATAATCATTCATTAGTTAGACGTCATACGAAAAAGCTTATTGAATTATCGATAATTATTTGTTTAGCGACGTCGTTGAAATGACTCGTTCAGCGGGATTTCTGCTGTTGCTCTATCGCCTTATATGTGGGTCTTTTCTTCAATTACTGTAATCCACGATGAAACTCAATTTTTAGTAAAGAATAGATTCATAATCATTCATTAGTTAGACGTCATACGAAAAAGCTTATTGAATTATCGATAATTATTTGTTTAGCGACGTCGTTGAAATTACTCGTTCAGCGGGATTTCTGCTGTTGCTCTATCGCCTTATATGTGGGTCTTTTCTTCAATTGCTGTGATTTATAATGAAGTTCGATTTTTAGTTAACAATAGATTCATAATCATTCATTAGTTATACTTCATACAAAAAGGCTTATTGAGTTATCGAGAATTTATTTGTTTAGCGATGTCGTTCTAATGACTCGTGTTCAACGGGCTAGCTGCCGTTGTTGTACCGTCCTTGTTCGTTGGTCTTTTCTGCAACTACTATAATCCACAATGAAGTTCACTTTTTACTAAAGCATTGCACTGTTAAAAATATACGGTGTCAAACGCTGCTGGTGTGGACTTTTTCTTAGTGTTACTTATTACAGTGTTAATAGTAACACTTTTTACGGTGTATAATTAACACCAGCCGTTTCATTAAATTTATTCCTGTGTTACCAACGAAACATTGTAACACTTTTCGCTTCAAGAGCATGAATGCACTTATCATGTGTGATTTTTTATTATCTCGTAAATAAATTAGTCGCTTTTCTCAATTTTTATCGAAAAATTGACAAAAAAAATCGAATTTTTCATTACTGATTCCCTCTGCGGGTAATTGATCTGTAATTTTTTTTTTCGAAAATCAAAATTCTGACTAATTCATTAACGAGATTCACATTACTGTCGTCTGTACTTCAATTTTCGCTTCGATCCGTTCATAATTCGCGAAAAAGGGCAGTTCCGAACTTTTAAGGTGCACAGTCGGTGTTTCACACTCCCTTAAGGTAGTCCTTGCGACCGATATTCATTTCGCATAAATTCGAGTAATTTGAGAGAGAATTACGAACATTCCTCGATGGTATAAAAATCGTAAATAATTCATGCACATTAAAGGTACTAAAAAATTAATTTTGTATAATAATCATTCTAATATGTTATTAACAAATTGATGACAAAAATATTGTTTAACAAATTTGTCGATGACCCAACTTTTTTTTTTAATGAAAATGATTCGTTCATTTTTCTGAATACGTATGAATTTTTTCAGATTTTTTAGTTCACTTTGAAATTCGTGTGTTTTTATAGGGAAAATATGTGAAAATTCAAAGTGAACTCTAAAATCTGAACAAATTCATACGTATGCAGAAAAACGAAGGAATCATTTTCATCCACAAAAAACTTGGGTCATCGAAATATTTGTTAAACAATGTTTTTTTTCATCAATTTGTTAATAACATTTTCGAATTATTATTATGCAAAATTAATCTTTTCAGTGCCTTTAATTTGCATGATTTTTTTCAGATTTTTATATTATCGAGAAATGGTTGCAATTGTCTGTCAATTTTCGAAAACTTATGCGAACTCGACACCAGGCGCAAGGACTACCTTAACACCGCTCGTTATCACCGTGATTGGTGTGGACCTATATAGACACCGTCTTGGTGTAGTTTTTAACACCACATTTTTAACAGTGTGTATCTTCATTTTCAGTAAACTTTTTTCAATTTTTAATAAAGTTATTGAATGATCGAGAATTTATTTGTTTATCGACGTCGTTCAAATGACTCGTTCAGCGGGCTTGCTGCCGTTGCTGTACCCATAATCTAACGTTAGTTAGTCTTTATACGAAAAAACGCGTTTCATTCATTTTCAAATAACTTTATTTTTCACTGCAATTCATATAAGTTTTCGACAGGTGTATCAAAACGTTTGTGCTCTATTCCTGTCGGCTTAGGATCTAAACATTTTTGTTTATTATAGTTTCGTATTAATTACATTCAGTAAATCGGCGCAAAATTGAGAATATTAAATGGTATAATTAATGGTAATGTGGTAATATCCTTCATTTACAAAGTTCATGAGTAACGGAAAGAATTGTCATCGTTCGAAGTAAAATGACGAAATAAAATGCTCATTTGTTATTACCAAATTTAAGACAATTACGAAATATTTTGTTATTGTTAAGAAATCGATTAGCAAGTTTCCTATAAGGTCAATTACATTTTATTTACTTCGATTTAAATTTGGTGATAATAAATAAGTATTTATTTCGCCATGTCTAACAAAAAATCAACAGTTAACAAACTTGTTTCCTAGTGAACGCCTCGTTCTATCATTTTGCATTATATTTCCCTGACCAAATCATTTATGTCGTTCGCATCGATGTTATTATGCGGAAAAATTGGCGTTATATCGGAGCACTCGAGTTTAGCAAAAACGTGCGAGCTCGACTTTCGAAGCCACATTGTCGATTGACCCGCAACGAGCGTGATGAAAGAAATTGCGGATTTTCCAGATTGGCATTAATCCCGCGGGTTAATACATCATCACTGAGAAATTGTGGCCACGGCGGAGATTCATTGTTTGTAGGCGGCCAATGAATGCTCATTGTGCGCAGGAATCGAATTTAATTTCGCGCCGATTGAATTTTCCATATTCAGGACGCGCGGCACAGAGCGCAGTGTCGCACAATCACCGTATCAAAATAGAACACGCCACAATAAGTTATTCGGCCGGAACAAAATGGGGTAGTATTTTATAAAGTCCCGTTGGGTTACATACGATGAATACATCAACGGGCCGGCGCGCGTGACGGGAATATGATAAGCCACCCCGAGAATTGTTACCCTGTTCGCACGTATGGCTGCTCATACTTTCCCACCAATCAGAGTCAAACATTCTCGCTGTTTGTGTCCTATCTGGCGGCAGAGCTTAATAGTAGTAGTAGTAAATCTTTTTATTGGCAATGTTACCATTTTTTTTAAACAGTAATTATGACTAGACGTACAATTTTATAGTCGGCATTGCTGACTATAAAAATTGTCAAGAATCTCGGTCCTTCAGCCTGAGAGCTTAATTTTTTTTTTTTTCGAAATACGCAGTTCAATCGATTTAATCAGGTATATCCACCAATTAAACAGCTATTTATTCGTCTTCCGGTGCGTCGATTCTAAATTGCAGTTTTTGCCCCTTTTGCATTCGGTTTAATAAATTGTCAGCCCGGTTTTCGCCCGATTAAGGTAGTACGAGCATACAGATGAACGTCGCGTAAATTCGAGGTAATTTGAGAGAAAATTACGAAGAGTTCTCGATGAGATAAAAATCTGAAAAAAATCAAGCATATGAAAGGCGGTAAAGAGATTAATTTAG
Organism: Pimpla rufipes; assembly: GCA_963932165.1. NCBI lineage: Eukaryota > Metazoa > Arthropoda > Insecta > Hymenoptera > Ichneumonidae > Pimpla > Pimpla rufipes. The sequence continues at coordinate 6,336,736 of OZ010637.1, forward strand.
ACAATAATAATTAAAAAATTGTTATTAACAAAATACTTAAATAAATAATTGTTCAACTAAATATCCGGCAACCTAACTCTTTTTTGTTATTAAAGTGATCTTCTTATTTTTCTACATACGTATGAATTTTTTCCGAATTTTGTGTGACGTTTCAAAATTACGTTTTTTTATTATGTTAAAATTAAAAATCAGAGAAAATTCGGAAAAAATTCATACGTATGTAGAAAAATAGGAAGATCACTTTAATAACAAAAAAAAGTTAGGTTGCCGGATATTTAGTTGAACAATTATTTATTTAAGTAATTTGTTAATCACATTTTTTAAATTATTATTGTCTAAAATAATCTCTTTACCGTCTTTCATATGCTTGATTTTTTCAGATTTTTATCTCATCGAGAACTCTTCGTAATTCTCTCTCAAACTGCCTCGAATTTACGCGACGTTCATCTGTACGCTCATACTACCTTAAACCCCCGATTATCGATGAGACGCCCCGGCTGTCTTTTTTTGTTTTTTGCCTGGCTGTAACACGGCTAAATAACCCCTTTGGAAACCACTTGCAACTATTTCTCGTGGTGGTGAGTTCACTCTACCTCTTTATTTATTTGCACAATCGCTGAATTCCCTTCGCCGTTCGGCTTTAGAGTCAGGTTCATAAGACTTTGTAGCTCTCTTTGACACATAATCATTTTTCCTCGTAATAACAATGAAAAAAGTGTTTGCAAACTGTTATCAAATGTCTTGTAGAGTACAGTGTGTTGTAAGTCCCCATTATTTTATGAATTGAAGTTTACACAACAGTTTATTTTCCAGTTACGATTTTATAGCGATGACCTGTAGCGATTATAAAATGATATATGAACTTTTGAATAGTCGTAAGAAAAACCGAATTTTTCAATATATTTTTCGAGATATTTTGTGAAAAAAGGGGCAAGCACAGTCCTCCATTATTTTCGCAATGCATTAACAGTATTTCTCCATTTTTTCAACAAGATTACCATGAAGTTTTATGGGAAATTAATATTCCTTGCCTCTATCGAAAAGTTTACACATCACATTATAATCATTACGAGTTATTATTATAAAAACACAATTACAAAGTCAACCGTATCATCAAACTAGTTTCTATAAAAATTAGGGATTTACAACTCTGGTAGAGTATGACGAAATAAATGTGATTGAAGTTTAGTCAAATCAGATTAAAATGAAACATTAAATCATTTCGTACCAATTCCAAAACCTCATTTGCCTCGACATAAATTTGATAATAAATAAACATTCATTTCGCCACATCCTACAAAATATTTTTCAATTAACAAACTCTTTTCTCCGTGCAGAATTTTTACTGACCCAAACGCGATTGTCTCGATAGCCGATAAAACAATCAAACGTCACACCTACTTTTCAAGAATTGCAAAAAAAGCAAAAAGTGGCAGAAAAAATGATAAAGAGTGAAAAGGCGGTGGTATACATCCTGGCAGGATGTCTGGCCACCGAGGACGAAAACCAGGATTGTTTCATTGATGAGCGCGCATTCACAAGTGGTGGGTGCGACGGCGTTTATGACTCGAACCCTCTTTCAACTGCTGGGCGATGAATGGTATAATCAGCGGTCGCGTGGCACGCCGTCCCCTCTCCCTGTCCCCCCCGTCCACCCCGGCGCCCCATTCCGGTTCCCCATATCGACGCCTCTCCTATCATCAGATTCGAGTGAGACACACGATTATGGAAAAGTCGCGCGACGCTCAACCCCTCGATTGAACCCTCCCGGCAGCACCCAGGCCCTATTATATATCCGTTCATTCGCTTACAGTGGATCCTTAGACCCAAGATTGTAATCTCCTTGTGCATTCCTGCCGCTGCCTCGTCGTACGTAACCCGCCTATATCAATTCTTTTTTTTTTTTTGCTTTTTTTTTGCCCCAATCCCCTGGCACACAGTTTATCGAGAACAAAACGAGAACATAATTGAAAGTTTTTGCGATCCAGTGAACCGCAGTCGAGAAGAAAAAATTACTGCATACAAAGAAAACAGTTAGGCTGTGTATTCAGTTGTATTGAGTACACAGATTATCGTGTACGAATGGATTGTAGTTGGTTGCTCTTTGATAATTGGTTCAACTAAATGCGTTAATCGAAGTTGTAGTAATTAATTAATCGAGCGAGCCAGCGAATTATTAATTGTCGATGATTGATAAAAAACAAAATGTCATATTTAGCAAAACGCAAAAAATGTCTTTTGAAACATTTGCATAGTTCGACGAAATGTGATCAAAAGTATGAAAAAAATGGTGCATCGGTGAGTTGTAAATCCCCGTTAATTCAAAACAAATGTTACAGTACGATTTGTTTTGTATAGGTGTGACTTATCAATAATCACTTGCGACGATTATAAAATGATGTGGGAACTTTTGAATAGATGCATGGATATCTCATTTTTTATTTAAAAAAAAAATGGTGAGCAATTGCGAAAAAATGGAAGAGCATTTCTCCATTTTTTCAGGAAAATTATCATGAGACTTTATTGAGAATAAATATTCTTCGCAGCTATTAAAAACTGTACACGTTGCATTATAATCAATTCGTGTTACTATAATTAGTTAATAATTAGCAAATAAATTGTACTTTATTGAAACTTTATTTCTAAAAGATTCAGGGTTTACAACTCTGCACAAGTGGATTATTATGTATTGCTTCGATAATTGATTTGACGACACAAGATTATCACTGTTGGCCCACTGAAACGTTTTGCGAACGTGAAACAATTAATTTTACTCGAGCAAACCAACGAATTATTCATTGACAGCGATTCATAAAAAATTGAAATATTTAATAGATGGCAAAATATTTATCTTCTAAGGCATCCGCATAATTCAACGAAACGTAGAGCGAAGGTATAAAAAAATGATGCATCGATGAAAATGTCTATTGTTCCACGAGTGTTTATTGAATAATTTAACGCTGGATCGACGGTTTTCGGAGTAATAGTGGATGTTGGCCGCAAATATATATCATCGTCGCGCGGTCGTGAGAAACTCTTGCTCGGCGAGAATCGTTTCCCTCCATGTCTCGTTCCACCTTCTTCTCTCTTTATCGTCTTATCACGAGAGTCGTCACCGCGCGGTTCCCGTCTCCACGCTGCACCTCCCCTTTCGCCCCCCGCTTCATGCCCGCTATCCTCCATCCCGGGCCGATAACATTTATTACAAGAGGCAGTACGTATACCGTCGTCGTCGCCGCAGCCGCAGTCGCGCCTCACTATACATTTCTTAGCTCTTGACAAAGGAACGAAAAAAAACTGCTAGGCGCGAAAAACGCGGCTAAACGTTACACACTTTTGTGGATCAATATTGCATTGCTGCACTTGATCTGCGCGACATTTGAAAAATTATTCATGTGGTACAATGTTACCAATTCTCTCCCGACGCATCACAAAAGAATCACAACGGTATTATCTTTTTTAACGTTTATCGACAATCTACAACTGTAATCATAGTTACAACAAGCAACGTTTGATGGCTATTTGAACAGTGGCTCGATAACAATGGTATTATTAATGATTTAATATTCAATTAACGATGAAATATTCAAATAATGATTAATTATATATATAACACAATATTCGAATTAATGCTGAATTATATTAATGACTCAATATTCAATCAATGTTGAATAATATGAATGATTCAATATTCAATTAATGCTGAATAATATTAATAATTCAATATTCAACGATTGCCGAATAATATTAATTATTTCATATTCAATGAATGCTGAATAATATTAATAACTCAATATTCAATTAATGCTGAATAATATTAATAATTCAACATTCAATAAATGCTGAATAATATTAATAATTCAATATTTAATTAACGCTTAATAATATAGATGATTCAGTATACGAGAAATTTTTCATGCCGACAAAACAGCCTTATTTTTTACATAAAAAATCAATCACCAAAATTCCACAATTCAAGAGTCAAACAAAAATCTCCGTAAAATATCGACGATATCAAATCGACACCAGTAAATCCCTCGTCCCTCCCTCTCACCCCGTAGGATCCGCGATTCCGCGCAAAGTATAACATTACAGTATAGCTTCTCCCGAGAGCAAATAATCCATGCGGTGAATCAATAGGGCAATAGGGCGATAGCCGAAGTGAGAAAAACGGCATAGCGGGTAATCCGGCGTCGATAGCCATAGCGGAGCGGCAAACCGCGGGGGACTGAGAGAGACGGGGGGAAGACAGAGAAAAGCTGACGAAAAGCAAGTTCCGCGAGGGCAAGAAGTAGGCACTCGCACAGCTTCCACCTGTTGCGCGCACTGGTGGCTCGTCGTAATAAAGAGCCGCCATGTCGGGCGAGGAGCCAATGGCGAGCGGCTATTCGCTCGCGGCGCTGGTGGGGGGAGGCTCGACGCGCGCTGATTGGCCGATCCGGCACGCTTGTCGCGTCTCACTCGGCCGAGGGAGCAGCGCCACCGCCGCCACCGCACCGCGCACCCTGTGGCGGTTCCCAGGTTCCCTGCTACATCCCGCCGGCTCCTCCACGCACCGACTTCTCACTTCGCGCCGACCTCGTCCTGTGTGACGTGCACGCTGGTTGCCAGGCGCCGTCTATCCCGCTGCCACGAGCGCTTCGCCCGCGACCGATTGTTCGTCCCGTTTTGTATAAACACAAAAATCGGCCGCTCTTCTCGTTGTCCGCACGGTCGTCCGGACCGGTTCATGCAGCGCCGGACTCGTTCCTTGAGGTGGACGCGTTGAGCCTTTCGTTCGACGTTCTTCTGACGTCTGGTTCTTGTTCGTTTGGCTTCGAACAGCTTCGGACTTGTTCGAACCGGGTAGAAACAGTGAACGGTGGTTAGGAACAAAGAAAGAGTTTTGGATTTTTTTATGTAAGAAAGTTTGAGGTCTTTTGGACAGGTTTGATTTGGTTGGCGATGGACACTATGACTGCGAGGAAGAGTTTTCGGTTGTAGGTGAAGAGAATTGCGAGTTTGAGGTGCGCCAGACGTGTCCGGTTGGCTGTCGCTGGACGTGCGAAGAGGTTCGAGGTGGTTCGCACGGGTGAAGCGGATTTTGGAGCAGTACAAGGATTTTGTCGGGTGTGGAAGATAATGAGGACAGGAGTCACGTGGATCGGCGAGGGTCGCCGTTGAAAGGACGACGCGCGAGAATCGCTGGAGAAGTTGGAGAGTTTTGGAGCAACAATCGGTGGAATCCCCGGCAAGATGTCGTCAAAGGCTCTGCAGAACGAGCACGTCAAGAGGCCCATGAACGCGTTCATGGTGTGGTCACGTGGACAGCGCAGGAAAATGGCTCAGGAGAATCCGAAGATGCACAACTCGGAGATCTCGAAGCGGTTAGGAGCCGAGTGGAAACTTTTGAGCGAGAGTGAGAAGAGACCGTTCATCGACGAGGCCAAGAGATTGAGGTAAGATTCGCAATTTGTTTGTGTTAACACGGCTTTCGCTGATGCTACGAACGGAGTTGTGGATCGCTAAAGTTGTAATTAAAGTAATAAAGTTGAAAGTAAAGTAATTGGTTTTGTAGTTCTACACTGTTAAAAATATTTCGCATAAGCTTCCATTGAGGGTACATGAAGCGGGTTTACATATACTGGTATAATAAATTTGACATGCAAGTGATTTGTAAAATCACAGCATTTTTTTATTGAATCCTTTAAAAGTTAGGAAATTGGATATGAAAATTACGAAATTGAGTATGAAATTTTGAAATTTTTCTACACACGTATGTAAAATTTAATATATTACCTGATGAATCAAATTTTTAGTTATGTAAATTCGCAAACATTTTTAATAGTGTATTATGTAATAACAATAGCGTGGAGCGATTGTAATATAATGTGTACGTTTTTTATTGGCTGTGAAGGATGTTTATTCTCAATAAAATGTCATGGTAATTGTTCTGTAATATTCTCAATAAAATGTCATTGTAATTGTTCTGTAAAAATGGAGAAACGCGGTTGGTGCATAACGAAAGTAATCGAGGGTCGTGCTCTTCCATTATTTTCACAATTACTCCCAATTGATTATTGAAAATTAGGTATTTATGCAGCTATTCAAAAGTCCACACGTCATTTTATAATCGCTGCAGTTTATTGTTATTAAATCACAGCCACAAAACGAACTGCAACATTTATTTCTTGAAGCAATGAGGATTTACAACTCTGGCTACAAATAACGAATCCATGAATCGAACATTTTTGCGACTCGTTTCCTTCATTATTTTTTGTCGTTTCCCGGATACAACGAGAAAAAAAAATCCATGGATTCCGCAAAAATAGGTGGATTTAATTTTTTTTCGTTAATGTCAATGAAATATTTATATGAATTTGAAAGACACGGTTTCCTTAATTCAAAAAAACGATATAGTCGACGACACCAAGCCCGCCAATGGTTGGCGCGTCAAGTCAAGTGAAATCAAGAAGATATTCGTTAGTTATACCTTACAAATTATTGTTCAACATAACTAAGTACTTAGGTACGTAACAACAAAATTTGTCAACGAAACCTGTAATTTGATTGGTGAAATCATTCTCAGAAAATATCATATTAATTTAAGAATATTATTTAATAGACTTTAAAGAAATGTTGAAGTAGGTTGAGATTTCAAGGAAATTTTCTTGAATCAAGGAAACCTTTTCTCTCGGCGTAGGGAAAACTCCGGTCGCGTCTCAGGCCGTCGGCGTGAGGCTGGAAAAATTGTAATGGATGAGAGCATATTTTTTCGTTATAAAACTAAATCGTTCTACTTGAACCAATTGCCGAAAGACAATTGAATAACCAGAGCGAGAGAAATTTTTCTTCCGCAAAACGTTAATGAATTTGATTTATCGCGGTCGGTCAATTCGAGGGGATTTAAAAATACATGGATATTGATATATTCGCGTGCCTTCAACATATGAAAAACAGGAGTGGATTCACAATGAAAAAGTATTTTCGCGCTTGAAAATTATTGATGGAAGCGCGTGACAGTTGCGGGCAAATTTAAGCAAATTCGCAACGGAGTAACGAAAAAATCTCCCGAGTATGATATGCAAATGGTTATTTTTATAAAATGATTTTACCATTTTTTATTTACCCATTTTTTTATGCGTCCTTTTCAGTCGAGAGTTTTTTTTATTTTTGTAATTTCGTAAACCGTGTCCGTAATTAAATAACGATAAAATTGGGAATAACACCAAAATGCACACTGCAAATTGTGGAGTCGTATTAAATTAAACGACGCATATACGTTGCTACATAACCCATCTAAATACACGAATAAATATCCATTTACAAATTCAACAAAATATTGTATGTAAAAAATTGACGTACTCAGAGTGAGTCGACAGACAATAAAAGAATTTTGTTTCCCCACTGATTTTCAGCGGAGAAAGGAAATCACTGTCTAACGATAATTACAGTAAAACGAGCGGTTCACAATGGTGAAAAGATAATTACCGAGCAAACAGTTAAGACACGAGATTCGCATGGACGTCGTAAATTTTACAATCGGTCGAAAATGCGCTTGACCATATTGAATTATTTATTCACGAAAGAGCCGTGACTTAATAGGTTTAGGGCCGAGGCGCGACACTGTCCCCCTCGACGATTGTCGGAGCGGATAAACTTGGCGATTAGAGGCCGATTTTTTCGGCGCCTAATTGCCCTTTAGTCACGCACACTCCGGCAAAATTATTGCATCGGGGTGGAGCCGCCGGAGTCAGAGGGGGACAAGGGGACACTGACTACTCCATAATACGGTATATTGTTGCTGAAACTAAGGGCGTGCTCGACGCTCGAGGGCCGCCACGTAGGATAAACCCCGGGTATTATTTATTGGCAGGGGGGTCGCGATACTTTGTACTACAGGCCCTGAATATTTAATCACTCTTGTGAGTTTATTTGCCTGACCGATCGATGGGCTCCGTTCCTAAAAATTCCTCGGATTTTAACACTTTTACGGCTTTTTCGCGTATCCGTGTTTTTGTCAAAACGATTTTTCATTGTATATCAAAACTTGTAATGAATACCCGAATTTGCTGTGTTTTCTCATGAAATGTTAAATCAAGACTTTTTTTATTTTTGTGCACTTTCATAATTTATATTTGTTTACTTTTAAAAATTTAATGCCCAGGTATTGGATGTTTTTATACAAAAACTAAGGTATATTACAATTAAATCTTAATGCAAATTTGAGAAAAATTAATGCACAGTCCGTAAGAAACACTAACGAAGTCGTGGTAATTGCATAAGTATTTTAAGTAGACCAAAGAAATTGTTTCTAATGTAAAAATAAAAGTTAAATTTACGTAACACTAGTCTGTTAAAATTAGCGTACCAATTTATGCATAAAAAAATTCAATACCGGTGTATTAAATTCAGAGATGTAAATCCTCATTGCTTTCAGAAACCAATTTTACAGTAAATTTTGATTTGTGGCTTTACCTTAATAACAATAATCTGCAGCGATTATAAATGACGTGGGAACTTTTGAATAGTTGCATAAATACCTCATTTTAAATAAACAATTGGGAGTAATTGTGAAAAAATGGAGCAGTACGATTGTTCATTACTTTGGTAATGCATCAATCGCATTTCGTCAATATCGCAGAACAATTACGATGAAATTCTATTGAAAATAATTATTGCTCGCAGCCATCAAAAATATAAAAAAATATTATTAAATAACAATTACAAAACCAATTGTACCATCAACTTAATTTCCAAAAGGCTTAGGGATTCTCAACCCCTATCAAATTCCCCATTTTTTCTTTACCGTGCAAAAAACTTCGAAAAACAAATCCTCAAAAAAAAAACTGAAATTCATGCATCTTTAGCCCACTTTATTTTGCCTCCACAAATAGGCAAGTAGGTATATCCGTATCAATATAAATGTCGGGGCAAAAAAGACACAGGCAGACAACGTAGCGCTCGCTAAGTCTATTTCAATTCGCGACAGAAAGAAACAGCCGCATAGGTGGAGGGATACACAGGGTGAGCGGGAGCGAGACCGAGAAGAACCGGAAAAGACTTTGTGCCGGTGATACCAAATCCATTTTTACGGGGACGGAGGTCGTAAAATAAAAAGCAGGATGATAAAGTCTTTCCGTTGGAGCCTGGACAAAGTATGGGAGGACGTTCCGTTGAGGCCGCGCTGTCACTGGCCCGACGTAATCTGTCCGTTCGTTCACGGGGACTCACAATGTGGCCCTCGAGATAACAAATAAAGCCCCATTGTCGCAATTGTGTGGATTTAAAAGGATTTGCGCCTCGCTTCTCCGCCGCCCGCGTCCGCGTTTGCTGCTGCTGCTGCTGCCGCTGCTGCTCGACCGTCGGATCCCTTGGTGCGCCCACCCTCAGGGCCTCGTGTGCGCCTCTTCACCCTCGTGCCCAGCGCCTACCGCCTAACTCGCTGCGCCGCTGCCTCGTGCTACACTCCTCTTCCTCTGCCGGCTTCCGCCCCGCTCCATTCCACGCTCGCTACCACTGCAACATATCCCCGGAACGACACTGGCCACATTAGCAAACACACCGACGTCCGTACCGCGATATTTTCGACGTCTCTGGCCTATCGGTACTTGATTCGTCATTTTTTTTAGCTCCTTAGCATTTTTAATTATTTTATTTCTTTCGGTAACTCAGGTTTCGTATTGATGTTTGGAAGAAATGCTATAAATAGTTTGATTGATCCGTCATTTTTTTATGCTGCTTAGAATTTTTTAAATTATTAATAGAGGATTTTTTCGTTTCTTAGGTTTCGTATTGATGTTTGGAAGAAATGCGATAAATAGTTTGCTTGATCCGTCAGCTTTTTTTTCGCTGCGTAGAATTTTTTATTTTTTATATTGTTTTTTCTTTTCTCAGCTTTCGTAATGATGTTTAGAAGACATGCGATAAATAGTTTGCTTGATCCGTCAGCTTTTTTTTGCTCTTTAAATATTTTAATCATTTATATTGATTTCCTTTCCTTCGTTTTCGTATAGACATTGAGAAGAAATGCGATAAATGATTTGCTTGAATCATTAGATTTTTTGCTCCTTACGGTTTTCATGGTTTCTATATTTTTCCTTACCTCAGTTTCTGTATCAAAGTTGCGAGAAAATGCGATAAACAGTTTGCTTTTTAATCTACGTCGATTCCACCAATAATTACCGGCAATTTAAGATTACCCTTTGGCTGTATTTGAATTTTTGTCAAAAGAGAAATGCAAAGTCGTTTAATGCGCCTATCCTATCGTTGCTTTACCCGCTAGTTTTTTTTTGCTGTTGAAAATATATTATTTAGTAGTAGTATATTTATTTAATGTAGTTATCCCCTGTTTGATGTTCATATTTTCGCTCGCATATAAGAATAACCCCATAGAATCTGTTACAAAAAAATCACAGTTTTGATATCTCTTATTTACACCATTCACTTAGATCAACACTGAAGTTTAACAAGAACGTATGACACTTCAAAAGACACTTTATTCCTCCGTTATCCCTACATTCCATACCTAACTACATAATAATAGATCACAATACATTGCCTTTTCGCCTTAGTTTTCCCTCTCCTGTTTCCTCGCCAGCTTCTGAAATTCCGCGACATTCGCACACAACACCACGATTGGATTCCCATTCATACTGTTATTGATCTTATTGACTATTCCCATTGTACCCTCTCTCCACTTCTCAATGTCCACTACTAACTTTTTCCCCAGAAAATAATTTGTAATTTATTTTTACTTTTTCCTTTTCTTCAGCCTCCGTAGTGATACCCCGAGGATTCAAACGAAATAGTTTGCTCTTTAATTCGCATTGACTTTGGCTCTCTTCAGATATACCTATAACGCTTTAGGCTGTGTTTAACTGACAATTTTGTGTTAAAGGAAAATAGGAAAATTGTTTAATGTGTCTAAATGCTCGTGGGGAAAAAATGGAAAATAATGATGAGAAGCCAATATGCAAAATTTGTATACATACCTGCATCTATAGCCCCTCCCTCCGTCATATGTATGCATAACTTGCGCTTCAGATTTTCAATACGGCCAATCGATTTGAGAACAGTGGGTTGATTAGTTCATTCATCGGAGTTCAGCAATGGCACTCACGGGGCGCGATTGACACGGCGCAAAAATGCCACCGTACGACACATTGTAAAATCTGTGTCACGTCCGCAAATTCGATTCTCATAAAGCAATGAAATACAACGACAACAACTCGCATTGTACAGCGACGCAAAAACGCAGCAATGGCTTTCTTGCCGCCCGCAACGTCGAAGCTTTGCGCTCGTTTTGGAAGATATAAACTCGCTGTTTATCACGTAAAATGTGAACTCCGAAGATTACGCTCTATGTTTATGCATTTATGCTGAATTATTGTCGCCGGGCTTTACCAGTGTTTATGCTGATTTACGCATTGTGCTATCTGCCGGGACACATTGTCCCGGAATTATTATTCCGCTTCTCTCCCGCGCCATTCTTCCAAGTGTATAAACGCGCTTCCGCGCAGCCACGCTTGATTCTTCGTGATTCTCGTAGCCACTCGTCGATCCGCTGCAATATTTGCGATAATTATAGACGGATGGGTGGAGGAGATCGGGGGAGATCGATTTCTTTTTTAGGCTCTTAGAAAAATCCGAGGCAAAAGGTTTCCACGTCATGTCATTTAAATCTGAAGGGCGCTTTTTTTGTAGGACTTTTTTTGGAATGCTCGAAATCGATCATTAAGATTGAGTTGTTCGAATGAATAGAAGTAAATATCAGAGTTGTTAATACTTATTGCGTCGAGAAATAAGTTTAGCAGAATAGTTTGTTTTGTAGGTGTGATTTAATAATAATAACCTGCGGCGATTATAAAATTACGTGTGAACTTTTGAATAGCTGCATAGATACCTTATTTTCAATAAAAATTGTGAGCAATTGTGAAAAAAGTGGACGACCTTTCATTACTTTCGTAATGCCTCAACCGCGTTACTCCATTTTTTCAGAAAAATTATCATGAAATTCTATTGAGAACAAATATTTTTTGCAGCCATTTTTGGACCCATACGACAGGCAAAACAACAAAAGTCATCAAAAGTACAAAAAGTCCCTTGTAGAACTGAGTTTTACAGAAAAATAGTGGATTATTTCATCGTTTTCTTTCTTTCTTTTATTTTTCAATTTGTCTCCAGTATTGGAGCGAGAACTCAACATTTACAAAACTCGGACCCACTCGACAGGCAAAACAGCAAAAGTCATTGGAAGTACGAAAAGTCCCTTTTGTAAAACTGAGGTTTACAGAAACCAGTTTTATTGTCGAATTTATCTCCAGTTTTGGAGCGAGAGCTCAACATTTACAAAACTCGGAGCGACTCGACAGGCAAAACAGCAAAAGTCATTGGAAGTACGAAAAGTCCCTTGTAGAACTGAGGTTTACAGAAATATAGTGGGTTATTTCGTCGTTTTCTTTCTTCGTTTTATCTGAGCGAGGCGAAGCATAAATAAGGGCGTTTGTGCGGTCCCTGGCTACATAATGGAGTATTATGCCGCGGAGATATCGTCACGGCGTGTCAGTGCACCCCACTGTCCCCGGGTGTTTGCACGAGATATTTACTACAAATATCTATGGGCCTCCTATCACGTAGCGACCCGACGATAATATTTCCCGCCCGTAGGTAGGTAAGTGTACCACCCGACTTCTTTCGTTTCGTGCACGTTGATAATACACGACGAATTCGACGCCCATACAGCGCGCGCTTCTCCTCGACGCATCGTCTCAGTTTTCCAATCTCCCGATTTCGCTGCTCGCGCGCGCATCCTACCTCAACAAAAAAAAAACGCCCGACTTCTTTCTCTTTTTTTTTCTCACCCCGAGACACCCGCGATAACGCGCCGTTCTCTGTGACAACAAAAAGATAAAAAAAACCGAATTCCGGAAGATTGTGTTAGACGTGTAAGAAATGCAGGCAAACACAGAGAACGATAGTCGCCCTCGCCTCGCGCGAACCCTCCGCCCGTCCACTACGAGAAATTGCGCTAGTGAACGCAACTATCGAGCAAACAGCGACTGACAACTGTAACTATATCGTTATTGCTTTGATTCGAAGATCCATTCAGCTCGATAATCGTTAAAAATGCAGGAGCGCCAGGCTTAGTGGAAAATTGAGTTCTGAATTTTTTTTTTATTTTGTGGTCAAGAGGCCGCATCATAATTTTCTGCTCGTGTCAGAAATTGTCTTCCCAGTTTATAGTAATCTTAATGCACAAATGAGTGTCGGCTGCGTTTTGATTTGAATTTTCAGTTTTAGTTAGGAAAGATCGAGGCAAGTCGGAACAAACGCCGATAAAAATCGACGCTTCGATGTGACTTTGTTAAGGCTTTAATCGCTACTCGGTGATACATCTTATAGTAAACTTGCAGATGGATTCGATCGAATTTCAAATAGCTACATGTAAAAAACCAATAGAGGGTTGCAACAGAAAACTTTTGTCGTCGTAGTTTAAAAGGCTCTACGCAGCGAACATTGAAAGGAACCCTTTGAAACTTTTTCCACTTTACAGCTTATTGTATTACCTATAATACAAGCCTAATTGGAAGTCAATTGGTGCCTCCCACGTCGAGGGGTTGCGCATTGAATTAAAGACTGCACGCTGGGGCACGTTGGATAGGTCGGGCTAGAACATAAAAAAGGCTTGTCTTATGCAATTCCGTGATGCAATTTTGAACTGTATGCCGGAGGAGTGTAGTTCACTTATCGCCAAAATTACGATTCCTATTCCTATCCTCTCATTATATAGCGAGAAATACCAGCAGGAGAGATGAGGTCGCTGATTTCGCGGCACGAAATTCGTCCTCATCTCAAGATACTCGAATGACAGAAGACGTGTTTATTTTCCTTACGTTTTCATATATTTTTAAACCCTTCCAACTTTCCCCGTGGCCGTTCCAACTTGCTCTCGTACGAGGTAAGTCGGAACGCATTACAGACTTTCGCGTTACTCGACACCACGAACAGCCGGGACCACACAGGATATTCAAAATTGCACAGAGCATACCCAATCCATCGTTGAACACAAACTCCATAACAATATTGCAAACCCTAGACACAAAAGTAAAAACAAAACTGCCAAAAAAAAGTGTTCCGACATGCCCCGGTAGGGCGTGTAAAAAATATGTTTTATTTTTTTACTGCAAAAGTATGTGTTCTGACCAATATACGTCTCCTATACCGAAAACGTATCTAACATTTTTTATGATTTTTTTATTTGAGATTCGTTGCAATAAAAGACATCGATCGAGGCATCTCTAAATATTATTCGTCAGCGAATTCCTTTGACACAATTGATTATTCGGTCAACGTCTCGAGCTTAAGTCATGAAGACCAAAAAAAGAGCGACAGTACGCAGATAGAAACTAAGAAATTAAGAAAAAGAAAAGATGCTGAAATTTTAATCACTTTTATTTTCACTTACGTTCCGTTACCATCTGCGCACTGACAAACAATGTTTAAAGGTCCCTCAATCGAAGCCTTTTATTGTAACAAATCTCGCATAAAAAATCATAAAAAATGTTAGGCGCGTTTTCGGCACAGGAGGTGTATATGTATTGTAAATATTGTAACGGATTTAGCTTACTATTACGAGGACACAGGATATGACAATAGACAAACGAATAGATGACTGACTTCGCATCGCGCGTGACAGACGAGAGTCATGGCTAGAGATTGACAGCGAGCTGATGTGCTCAAGATCGCGATCGGGATTTCTAGAAACTGTTATAAATAATAATATCCGCGCCAACAACAAATACGCGTGTTGTTCATTCGCTCGGCCGTTACAATATACAGGAGGTGTATATTGTAAATACTGTAATAAAGAAAATAAAAATTAAATAATTTTTTGAACACACCCTAATGCCCTGATCTCCCCTACGCGAGCCCTTCCAGCGCTATCGTTTCGCACTCTCGATCCCAGACACCGTCTGACAGGCGCCCCCCGGCCTCAATCCCCCGACCATCTTACAAACCATCGGAACAAAAATTAACACCGAGTCCGTTAATGTTGTGTTACAGAACGCTGCACATGAAGGAGCACCCGGACTACAAGTACCGTCCGCGACGGAAGCCGAAGTCGCTGGTGAAGAAGGAGAACAAGTTCGGCTTCTCGCTGTCGCCGCTCATCTCGACGGGCGACACTTTGAGCAACATATCCCGGGGTCTCTTACCGCCACTGGCCCCGCCGGCCCATCATCCGCTTCTCGGCCACGAGGACCTCAAGATCCCGCGTTTCTTCCCGCCCTTTCCCTACCCCCTCTACCCGCTGCAGCACAAACTCGCCGGCGACGACCTCAACGGCAGCGGCAGCAAGTTGGCCGCCGACCTCGCCTTCCAGGCCATCTACGGGGGCGGCACGTTTTACTCGAGTCACCAGGCGGTCGCGGCCGCGTGGCCGGCGCTCTCGGCGCCCTCGTGCATCCAACCTAACTGCGGATGCCCGGCGAGTCCGTCCAAGGACGGCCACAAGAGGTCGGCCGCCGCCTACCTGGTGCACCTCAAGCCCGACGATCACCATCGCACCTTCGGCGGCTCCGTGAAACCCGAGGAGGATTTTTCGCCGAACGAAACGAGACGGGAGACGACGAGACTCGACGATCCGCCCGGGTCGTATCAAAATTCCGCGGCGCTCGGGAAAACCGACGAGGCCAAGTCCGATCGGTACTCGACGACGTCGTCGCCGTCCCTCGACCTTCGCTTTGACAAGTATTCGGGCTCGTTGAACCTCGTGAAACCCGAGAGCAGCACGTTTTCCGTGCAGAGTCTGACCGCGAGTCCGCCGAGCGCACCGCGGACTCACGTCATATGAAGACCGCTACCGGTTCTCCCGGACCTCAACTTCCGGGGGAACCTCATCTCGAGCTGGACGCCGCCGGACTGGTGGCGGGTGCCGCCGATACTCTCGCCTATACCGCAGGCCACGGTGACAGCGGCGAACCTCACGACGACCTCGAGGGCCATCGCGGTGGAGAACGAGAATGAGGAGGAGCGCGCGGAGTCCGCGCCAGCTGAAGTTCCTGTTCAGTGAGAGAGAGAGATGCGCGATTGAGCGTGGGAACGAAGCGTTAAAGTTGCTTCGCGAGTGAAGAACGATTGACGGTCCTTTTGGACTTCAAGTTCCCGGGAACCCTCGAGCTGGATACCAATGGATGGCTCGAACTTGACGACGACCGCTTTGAAGTTGACGACGACCTCGAGGAACGTCGTCGTTGCAGTGGACAACGAAAGGGACGGAGAAAGCGTGACGTTCGTGCAATGAGACAGACGTTCGGCTGAGCGCGGGAACGGAGCGTTAAAGTTGCTTCGCGAGTGAAGAACGATTGACGGTCTTTTTGGACTTCAAGTTCCCGGGGAACCTCGAGCTGGATATCAATGGATGGCTCGAACTTGACGACGACCGCTTCGACGTTGACGACGACCATCTCGAAATTGACGAGGATCTCAACGACCGTCATCGTCACAGTGGACAACGAAAAGGACGATGAAAACGCGTCGTCCGATCCAGACGACCATCGATTCGAACTTGGCGGCGATCATCTCGAAATTGACGATGATCTCGAGGACCGCCGTCGTCACAGTGGACAACGAAAAGGACGATGAAAATGCGTCATCCGATCCAGCGGAGGTTCCTGTTCCGTTGCTTCGCAAGTGAATCGTTAAAGTTGCTTTGCGAGTGAAGACCGATTGGGCTTTGGCGGAAGACCAATTGACGGCCCTTTTGGACCTTAAGTTCCGGGGGAACCTCGAGCTGGACACCATAGGAGAGGCGATGGGTGATGCAGATTCTCTCGTCCATAGCCCGGGCCACGGTGACCGCTTCGAACTTGATGGCGACCGCTTCGAACTTGATGATGACCGCATCGAACTTGATGGCGACCGCTACGAATTTGACGACGATCGCCTTAAAACTCGCTGACGACCTCGAGGACCGCAGTCGTCAAAGTGAACAACGAATGCGACGCTGAAAGCGCGACGTCCGATCCAGCGAAAATTCCCGTTTAGTGAAAGAGACGTCCGAGAAAACGCGAGAATTCATCGTTAAAGTTGCTTCGCGAGTGAAGACCTCGCCCGTTACGGACAGTAAATCGTTCACCGTTTTATAAACATTCAGTGATCGGTGATTCGCTGCCGTTGGGAAGGTCGGCTGTTACACTTCCAGTTTACGTTGTTGTTTTTTTTCGCGCGCGCGTAATTTTTAAGCGCTCGTTGGGACTTTGACTGAATCGAAAAACACGGTGGTTTTATAACGCTGGTCATCGACCTACCTAGTGCTGTCCGACAATATTCCCACGGATTAATGTCGCGCAAAACGTTATTTGTTAGATTTCCGGCCCGAGCGGCCGGAGTTTAGTGTCAATTGTATAAAAGAGAACGGAAAATTGGAGAATAAATAGTTGATATTATTTAGTGATACCGCGGCGAATATGTTTCGGCGGTGCGGCTGTGTGGATACGGCGAACAAGAAAAGAGCCAGACTGTTAATCACAACACCCTTCTGCTTAAGGAGGCATCGGCGGTGCAGGTAGTTCATTGTATATTAAATTCGAAACATTATTTTGACATACTTTCGAAGGAAAAGTAGCTTCAATAAAGGAGGATCTGAATTAAAGAGATCCCGCTGAATGTAGAAGAAATGGTATAGAAATAAAATTACAAAATAGTAACTCAATTTATATTAATAACAAATAGGGTATATAACGCGCGGTTTTTTGGAAGTAAAATTTGCCATTTTTGCTCGTTTTTGACGAGCGACGGCTCGTTTCGTTCGTTAAAGAACGTTTCACGAATTCACTGAGTCATTTTTTTCAGTTTGTTTATCAATCAGGAAAAAAAATTAGGTAAATTCGTGACTTCATTTTTTTCTCTCATAAATAAATGACTGTTGTTTGTAAGCTATGAATATCAAAACGAGAAAAAAACGAACCATCGCTTTACAAAAACGAACTAACAAATTTAGCTTCGAAAAAACCGCGTATAATATATCCCATTGGTTATTGAACTAACTGAGCTATTTTTCTGTGCATTTTTTTTCTAAATTTTGTCTACATTAAGCAGGATCTCTTTAATTTAGATCCACCTCTATCGACACTAATTTCCCCTTGAAAGTATTTTTCGAATAATGCTAGAAATCTTAGTACGCGATTCACATGACTGTCCCGCCGACGCCGCCTTAACGACTCTCTTGTTAAAGAAAAAAAAGAAGAAAAATAATCCTTGGGCAGTATTCCAATTCGCGCGTCTATGAAAAATGTGTGCGATCACGAAGCCGCCTTCGCCGAGCTCGTCCGTAGACACGCGATTACGCCCACTCTTCGGACGAATCATCATCGCTAGATAGCTACATACCGATGCGGGTACCAACGTCGCGATGCACCTGTATATTAGTATCGATCAATGTCGGCTTTGTGACTCGCGCATCAGATGTATCTACTTAAACTTTTAATAGGACAATGAGCACCGACAGCAAATATTTGTAAACTCGTAAGATGATATTTCTGTAAGTTCTTGCACTAATAAAGTGAACTCAAAGGCCTGGCGTAGTGAATCAGCGAGTCTCATTGAAACCAAAGCCGCGTTACGGTGGTCTCAGTTTTCGTACAGGAAAGAAGAATTTTCGACTGACGACTCGTCATTTACGGGATCGACGCCGCGATGATCATCAGCCACAGCAGCTCTTCGCGTATTCTCAGAGTTGTAAATCTCTAATTTTTATGGAATTAAAATTGACGGAACGATTGGCGATGTAATTATGTTTTCTCCCGACTCCGCTAAAATAACCCCATTTCGTGTCCGCAACGCGGGCGGAAAATCCCTCATTTTTGACGCGTGACTTACGCATGCGCAGTCCGCTTTCATTACCTCCCTAGGGAGGTAATCAGCTCATTCCTGCCCGCGCGGGAGTAATGGGAAGCGTACTACGCATGCGTGTCGTCACTTGTCAAAAATGAGGTTATTTTCCGTCCGCGTTGCACACACGAAATGTGGTTATTTTTTAGCGAAATCGGGAGAAAAGTATAGTACGTTACATGGGAGGAGTGCAACTTTTCACCTCGTGTGAATTTCTGCCCTCGCTTTGCTCGGGCATCAAACTTCACACTCGGTGAAAAGTTGCACTTTCCTCCCTTGTAACGTAATGTACTATTTTATAATAATAGATATTATTATAAAAACTCGTAATGATTATAATATGATGTATAAACTTTTAAACAGAGGCAAAAAATATTAATTTCCCATAAAACTTGATGGTAATTTTATTGAAAAAATAGAGAAATGCTGTTAATGCATTACGAAAATAATGGAGGTCTGTGCTTGTCCATTTTTCTCAAAACTTCTTCAAAAATTTACTGAAAAATTCCCTTTTTCTTACGGCTATTCAAAAGTTCCCATACCATTTTACAATCGCTACAGGTCAACGTTTTAAAATCGTAACTAGAAAACAAACTGTCGTGTAAATTTTAATTCTAAAAATAATGGGGACTCACAACACTGCGTATTATCATCATCAGTCTTTATCGTTAAGTTTCCTGACGTCGTTAGTTAGCCGATCCGTTACTACAAGAAACGTGGAACGATGAAAGCATCCAAGGGGGATGCGACGGGCTGAATAATGTGAATAGGTAGATGTCAGCCGATCGGGGCAACATCGCAATGGGCTGAGTTCTCAATTGAAGAAGGAAGCGGCCCGAAGAGAGAGAAATAGAGAGACGTAGTGCGGGGGCCGCGCGCTGAAATTGTCGCTAAAATGGGGAAAGAGAGTCTGACACACACACGAGTGAATAAGTCGTCGGGAGTCTACAGAAACGTGTGTCCATCGAAATCGAATCGATACTTTGCTATCGTTAAATCCCACAAAGAGATCTTTCTCTCTCTCTTTCTCTCTCTCTTTCTCTCTTCGTCTCTCTCTCTCGTAGGTAGAATGATACGTCGAGACTACTGGAGTCCAATTTTGATGAGATAACCAACCCTCTCGCCACATATTATGGTATGCGAACGGGCGGCGCGCCTCTCGCTATCCCTGTGGAAAAAAACCTCTCTCTCCCAACAGAGGCAAATCTCTTCTTTGGGACGCGGCCATGTGAAATAAGCCAAGCGTTCTGAATACTAACGTGGATACACGACGAGGGCCCCCGTCATACATACGATTCCGTTGCATCGTCCGCGCCGCGCGGGCTCCATAATGCCAAACGGCGTCATCCGCCGTTACACGTATAGATCGTTGAGTTTCCGTTTCAATTATTTGTTCGGCGTATTCTCCGACGAATCACTCCTATTATTATTTATATAGCACGAGAGCGCGGAGCAAACCAGATGAATGCAATCGATGTAATCCCCGCGTATCCGCTGCGTCTAATCCCCTTTCAAAACCGTACTAACTGCCCCGCTTGGCTATCTCCGAGTTTGGCTGGGCGACTCACGGTTTTCTCGTACTTACTATTGAACTTTCGCCACCGGACTGAGACGTAAATTTTTTTTTTTCGTACGTAAATTGCTTGCATCGAAACCCAATGTACGCGATATCATCCGTCGCAGAGATGTCGAGCGTTCGTTACTTTTAAATGCACACTTATTTTTATTTATCCGATAATTTGTTTATAATTAAACTTTGATAAACGTGGCCTACACGTTATGTAACTCAAGGTTGTAACTCAATGTAAAATCCTTAAAACACATGCTTGGCAATAAATTTCATACGAGAAATCGTAAAAAGCAAATGTAACGAGAAACGAGTAATGACGAAGATAGCGATCGTTACTTTTGTTCGTTATATTCACTTTTTGTAATAAACAGTTAATAATAAAAAATTATAGGGTAAAAAGAAAAAGTGTGTACTTAAAAGTAACGAACGCTTGACATCTCTGATCCGTCGTATCAGTATTTTTCTTTTCGTTCTTCGACCGTATAGATTGTTGAATTTTGGTTTTTGTAATACGCCAATTGATACCGCGTCGAAATATTCCGTGCTAAAATATCCCCGAAAAGATCCCGTTCGAAAATATACCAGGTCATAAAAATGTCATCTTAAAAGTTTCACATGACATAAAAATGTCATCTTAAAAATATCCCATGTAAAAAAACCCTGCCTAAATATTCGCAAACCTAAAATCTCCCATGTAAAAAAATTCCATTCAATAAGATCCCGCGTAAATATTTGGAGATGTAATTTGTCTAATTAAACACAGATGTAGTTATTAACCCGCGTGTTTTAGTTATAGTTATACCCCGCAGATGTAATTTGTCTAATTAAACACAGTTATACACTGAGAAAAAAAATTGGTTGAGCCAACTAAACGAGGGTTTGCGGGCCGCGAAGTAAATATTTCGTACCGTGAACGAAATAATAGATATTGTGAATTAAGAAAAATTTGATTCAACTAGGCGTTGGTTCGTTCAACCAAATATACAGTCCAATTCACCATATATTTACTTCGCGGCCCGCAAACCCTCGTTTAGTTGGCTCAACCAATTTTTTTTCTCAGTGTAGTTATTTATCCCACGTGTTTCATTTATTGTGACAGATAGTGGCCGAATTTCGTTATTTACTTAGTATTCAAACACTACTTTGTTTACATCTTTTGTATGAGATATTTTTCGTATATGACATATTTTGTAATTTTAGAATTTTCTTTGATCATTTTTAGGAACGAGAATTGGAGAACGAGATATTTTTGGGGGGTTTTCCGGTTTAATTATTCGTTCAGAAATATCAATGCTGCGACTTTACGAGTTCGCATGTCACGACGTACATCACAGCCAATCGTGTGGGTCAATAAAGATTCTCCAGACTGAAGGAAAAAAATCACCAGCTTCTCCTTTATTGAGCGCAAGACAGAAAAAAAAGAAAAAAAAAATATTACCGCGTAATGAAAGTTAAAAGTGAAGTTTTTGAGGAGCCACCGTGTCCCCCGGAATATAATGCGATATCAGCTTGATACAATACCGGGCGGAGGGTGCGAGGGGGGGCGAGGAGAACGGCGAGGGGGGCGCCAAGGGCGGCGAGACACCAAGCTCGGTGGAGGCTCGAGATGATGGTATATAGTGTCGGAATAACCGCGTGGAACTGGCGAAGCGGTTGGATCGCGGGCTGCGTGTGTTTTTACGAGCACGTCCCAGGATATTCGCCCGGTGGTGGCCCGACGGTGGAATCGCATTCTGTTCGCGAAAAGGAGAAGCGGCGCGAGGGGGACGAGGGAGAAGGCGAGCTCCTTGCGCCTCCGCGCGCTCGGCCGTTTCAAACGTTCGCGTTTTATTTCTGATAGCGTCGCACAACCGCCACCACCGAGGGACATTATCGCTACCGCAAAAGACTCTTTCTTCCCCCATAAAGGCAATCACGCTTTCTACGTACCGAGATAACAGAAGGATCGTGAATGGAGAATGAAAAGTGGCGCATGGCCACCTATCTGCCTTACCGCGGGGGAAACGTCGTCCCTTTCTTCCTCGCGGTTCTCGCGAGCTATTGAAACAAATGCCTACCTATGTAGGTACGTGCACCGGTAAGCATAAATAGTATTAAGTATTTTTATGTTTTGACTCCAGTTGCTTGATGTCCTTCGAGTCTTCCAATCGCCATTACTAAGTACACTCAGAAAAAGGTTTAGTACAGTCAAAGAAAATTAGTATGAATCAACTAAATCCTGAAGTCACGGGTGGCGGACTAAACATACCTTTCAAATAACTGCAAGATTTGGTTGAATTAAAAACATATATTTGCTTATTTCAAATGTTTTCGTTGTTCTCAAACCTAATTATATTTTCTTGACGGCGTATATATTAATGAAACATTAAAAATAATTATTAAAAAAGTATTTTTCGACTTGAGAATTACTTTTCAAGACATGGGTAGTGGTTTCTGTCGAAGAAAATTTTTCCCGCCTAACCGGGATTTGAACCTACGACCCTACCTACCTAACTTCCTAACAACGCTTACGTTACCGACTGTGCTAACGAGGACGTCACATTTTAAAATATCCAAATCTCACATATAAGTTGCGGAATCAAATTGTGCACAATTTGATTCCGTAACTTATTAACAATTATCCAGACACCAAGAGCGCGCAGCATTTTCTCCGGGTTTCGCGGTGTGAACATCAAACATTTTTCACGTGCGAAACGGATGCCGACCTCAACGCGAGGCTCGACTCGTCCCACGTTTATCCTGCACGATAGATATCGAATAGAGACAGTATAACATTTTTGACAACGAATTGCATGTGATGCTATAACATTGGCGAGTACAAAGAAAACATGATTTTACCTCAAAATAACTTGAATTCAATCATTTGTTTCAATTAACTTCTTCAACTGTAGAATCAACCATCATTCGCTTTATGCGTAACAATTTATTCAATTGAAAAATGTAGTTTGTTGGATAATTCAATGAGCAAATATAAAGTTCCAATAAAACGTGGATTGCTTGTATGAACTTCGATATAGTTAATCTAACCTGTTATGTGATCAGGTGGATATTGTCATTTTTACATGATAATGTAGTTGTTTCAACTAAACTGCCTTTGTCACTTGAAACGAATCGTATTTCATACGAATAAAATTAGGTTACTTCAAGCCAAATTGCCTCAAATAAATATACATAGTTGGTATTACCAAACGTTTTTCTGAGTGTAGGTATAGTAATATCCACTTTCTTGAATCTAAAGGGAATGATTTTTTTCAGTAGGCAGTGCAGTAAAAATTAGCTCATTATTGCTTCCTCGTAGAGAGGTTTTTTTTCGTCAACTTTTTTTTTCGAAATTTTCTGGTCAGGACACTTGGAATTTTTCGAAACATCGAGAAAAATGATTCAGAAAAAAATGTGTGACCGGCATGCAAAATTCTAACTTCGATACCTGAAGAACAGCTTTGTCAATAGGGCGGAAAATTGGCACACACGTAGGGCATGTAGACACCTTTGTTTGTAGTCCCTAGCAGATCGAACAACCGTGAAATCAACCGTAAAGACCGGAAAAATCCGTATTTCTAACCCGGTCGGAATGAGACACAAAACCAACCGTAATTCTTGTCAACAATCCGACCGATAAACCAACCGAGCTTTTGAAATCTTGGTTGGTTTTTGGGTCGGTTTGACAAGAATTATGGTTGGTTTTGTGTCTCAGATCAACCCGGTTGGAAGTACGGTTGAAATTCGGTTGTTCGATCTGCTAGGGATAATTAAAAAAATTCAAACAGGTTGAATAAACATATACAGTTCTTAATTTTTAGGAAAATGTCTGTGTGTTAGTTGCTGCAAGTTTGTAGCTATAGAGTTAAATGATTGTTTGCAAATTAAACTATGTTAAGGGCGACTTATATTAAATCAGGGATGAATCTGCAATAGGTTCGTTTTTTAATTGGATTTTGAATTATTCAAAAATGTTACGTTTTGCCCTAATTCACGCAAAATATCACAAAATCAATGCAAATTTTCTGCAGGCGAAAAACGATACTCAGCGCTGCTATATGCGCCAAATTCGATGATGATCGATAAAAGGGTTCGAATTTGATGGAAATTTGAATTTTTATACAAATCAATGTCTTCCTTTAATTCAGGTCAACTGACACTAAATCAATTCAAGTGACTCCAGAGAGCAATAAATTATATATAAACGTCAAATTTATTTATACCAAAGTAGGATGCAAAGTAGAGTTGTTTTTTCATTGCTTCCTCGTTACATATGTATGCTTGCAAAGCTTCCTCTATGAGAAAGCGAAAACAGATGAACATACTTGCTCATAGAGGTAAATTTGGAAAGACTCAAATATAATGAGAATGCAATGTACAAAGCTGTAGTTTCCATCTGTTTCTACAACTGTTTATGATTCACGAATTTACCGAAAATATACGAATAGAGAAAAAATGGTAACTGTGTAATGTTGACCCTTTAACAAATACTGTGGCACTGATTTGATTGGTGTGAAGCGGTCTTGTTTATTTATTTTTGACTCAATTGTGGATAGGTTGCTAGATTGATATTGTCGTCGAGAAATGATTACGATTACGAGGTTGAGAGTCGGTGGGGGTTGCCTGATGTGCAGCCTTCACGAGGTTCGTGGATAGAAGTTGCGTTGGAATAAGTTTGATGTATTCGCTCGTAGAATAAGCACGTATGTCGCAGTAGCTGGGCGAGAATGAGAGTGAGAAGGAGAGCGAGCCGCCCCGTAGCCGAGGGAAGCGACGAACTATCGCGCGTGGTTATCCATTAGTATGCGCGGAAGAGCCTCGCGCTCGATTGTAGAAGCCATTGTAAGCGAAGAATGTCCTCATTGTCGGCGTACTATAGCAGGCTCCGAGTATAAGGACCCGGGCACACTGGCACCATCGAACGACGCCTCGGAATCACGAGACTCACACCATCCCCGCACCCCACCGACTATTTTCTTCGCCGTATTTTCATTCCGCTCCTAGATAACTGAGACTACAAATTACGCGCCAAATGTCCTGAAACCTATGTTATTAATAATATTTGTAAAATTCATATAGGTATTGAAAGTTCTATTGTAGATACGGTATTTCAAATCCATTTAATATACGGACGTGTTATCGGTGTCTTGTATATAAATCTTACATCAGATTTTTTTGTATAAAATTTCTAGAATAAGTGCGTCTAAACTTATAAAGTACAGCATAATAATTAATATTCAAATATAATGTGATATGCTGGTTATAGATATAGATATGAATTACTTATTACTCATTGCTTAATCTACTAATGGAATTCTGCATCATTATTTTTGTATAATCGTAGTATTTTGTGTTTAGTATTTTTTGAATATATATATATATTTATATTTTGTATATATAGTCGTTCGTAAACTTTCTCGAATATCTCATATTTCAGTTTCAATCAACTTCTTGTGGTCGATCGTTTGGCATCCCTTTTAGAGCCTTTCGTGGGATGCAGCTCGAATTTTTCAGTCACGTGGATCTAGATTATCTTCGTCAATGTGAACAGTTCTGGCAGCATGGACTATCTAAAACTGGAACATTCTTTACTTATGTTGGTCTGTTTTATGCGACCATTGGATACGTATGGGGCATTCCATCGAAGTTCGACCCGGGTCTGACCCTTGGAACCCTCCCGATGGGGTCCGTAATTTTTTATATATTTTATTTTTTTCACTCCGTATAAAGTAAAATTTCATACACTACTCGATGGAAAACCTTTTTCTCAACCAGGGTGATTGCAAACTCACACTCGTGAGAAAAAGATTTTCCGCCTTCGTCTAGTAATGGACTATGAGAACTCCAAAAAGCACCCATTTTTTATTTGATTTTTTTGCACAGTTTTAATTGTCGATTATTTTTTTAACAATTTTTCGAACGACATATTAAAACATCTGAAGAAATTCACCCATATAAAGTTAGCAGAGCAAAGTCCCCAAAATGACGTTACTATATATAGAAATAATGTGCTTTTTAGGTGCTAATTATGTGCCAAATTAAAAAATGTTGTGCTCCTTTCGATTTTCCAAAAAATCAATTTCAAAAATGCTCTGCTACCTTTATATAACACTAGCAGAGCAGAACGAAGGGATCACAACATTTTTTAATTTGGCACATAATTAGCACATAAAAAGCAGATTATTTCTATATATAGTAACGTCATTTTGAGGACTTTGCTCTGGGTTATTCCATATGAAATCAACCGATAAAAAAAGAAAAAAATGCATGTAGGTCATGGATATTTTTCATAATTTACGTAAAGACAGCGGGCAGGGTATAGAAAAAGTTGGCATGGTTCATTAGACCCAACAAATTTTTCTTTGTTAATACCGCCATGATAAAATGTACTATCAATTTCGATTATGAAAATTACGCTGATGGTTTTTCTGCTCCCACGGGCTTCCCTGTTTATGGATTTCGATGGGTCTGGTATCAAATTAAAGGTATTGAAAATACGCTCTTATTCAACTGTGGCAATTTAAAATCGAATTTATATATAGCGAGTTATCGCATTTTACCTGTATTTTTTTCATTATTTTTTTTCTCAAAAAGCTATTTTTTTTCTTTTTTGAAATTGACAGCAAACATTGTACGAACTGAGACCTTTAAACACAAAAATTGGCGAAGAGTTTTTCGCAATTTTGAAATTATTAATTGATGATTTTGGTAAATTCAAATCAATAAGGGATAAATACCGTTGCTCTTCATAGCCAATCGGTGAGCGATTACAGCTCGTCGACATCGCTCGTCTCACATTCTTCATCAGTACATTCTGGAATACAAAACGAAACTTATCGTTAACGTTATTGTGAAATTATAAAAATAAGAACATTTTATATTGTTAGCTTATTAAAAAAATCGGATTTTTTAAATTAATTTACCGGCAATTCTGTCCTCCAGTTTCCGCGATGTCAAGGAAGCTATTTTCTTCGCGATCCTGTATACCTTTTTCTTCGTTATTGTAGGTTCAACCACTCCTAACACATCCGAAAAAGAAATCTCCTTCCTCATAGATGGAAGAGGAGATTTCTTTTTCCATAGGAGGTTTCTTTTTCCATAGATGGAAGAGGAGATTTCTTTTTCGGATGTGTTAGGAGTGGTTGAACCTACAATAACGAAGAAAAAGGTGTACAGGATCGCGAAGAAAATAGCTTCCTTGACATCGTGGAAACTGGAGGACAGAAATGCCGGTAAATTAATTTAAAAAATCCGATTCTTTTTATAAGCAAACAATATAAAATGTTCTTATTTTTATAATTTCACAATAACGTTAACGATAAGTTTCGTTTTGTATTCCAGAATGTGCTGATGAAGAATGTGAGACGAGCGATGTCGATGAGCTGTAATCGCTCACCGATTGGCTATGAAGAACAACGGTATTTATCCCTTATTGATTTGAATTTACCAAAATCATCAATTAATAATTTCAAAATTGCGAAAAACTTCGCCAATTTTTGTGTTTAAAGGTCTCAGTTCGTACAATGTTTGCTGTAAATTTCAAAAAAGAAAAAAAATAGCTTTTTGAGAAAAAAAATAATGAAAAAAATACAGGTAAAATGCGATAACTCGCTATATATAAATTCGATTTTAAATTGCCACAGTTGAATAAAAGCGTATTTTCAATACCTTTAATTTGATACCAGACCCATCGAAATCCATAAACAGGGAAGCCCGTGGGAGCAGAAAAACCATCAGCGTAATTTTCATAATCGAAATTGATAGTATATTTTATCATGGCGGTATTAACAAAGAAAAATTTGTTGGGTCTAATGAACCATGCCAACTTTTTCTATACCCTGCCCGCTGTCTTTACGTAAATTATGAAGAATATCCATGACCTACATGCATTTTTTTCTTTTTTTATCGGTTGATTTCATATGGAATGACCCCTCTACTAACTTTATATGGGTAAGAAATTCTGAAAACCTCTTTTTGTAAAATAGAAATGTTTGGCTACTAAGCCGAAGAGGATCGTCGAATTATTCTAGCTTTTCGGCCTTTATCAAAATGTGATTCGAAAATTTATTTTTAAAAAATCGTAGATTGAAAGTTTGTAAAAAAAACTTAAAAAAAATAGTGTTTTGTAAAATTATGTGAATCATACACAAAATTCAGGCCAAAACTCGTTGAAATGCCGCATATAAAGACATCCTAAGATCTGTTCTTACGATCTAATAATAAAGTATAATTACCTATACGTAATTCCAGACGATTTCAGCAAGTGGCTTATGAATAGTTGATAAACATCCGTGTTGCCGAAGTGATAAGCGTACTGCAGTGGCATCCTGCCATCGTTGTCAACAGCGTCAATGCGTGCGCTCCGGTTCACCAGTGCTGTAGCAGCGTATAAGCAGCCTCGTATTGCCGCAACGTGCAACGGCGTTCGCCCATCATCATTTGTGGAATTCACATTTGCACCTGCCTTCAACAGGATACCAATAACATCGCGTTCATTAAAATAACATGCGAGTGATAACGGCGTTTCTCCATCGGTGGTTTTGCGATTAGGGTCAGCACCATTTCTCAACAAAATCTTGACAATTGTTGTGTAACCGTACGTGGCTGCATAAGCCAGGGGCAACCAATCAGGATTGTTCTCTGCATTCGCGTCAGCTCCGTATTCCAATAAAGTTTCAACCAAATAGGCGCGACACAGAATGACGGCGTAGTACAAAGGCGTTTGTCCAAAAACATTGCAGGTATTGACAAAACCTACAATCTTGTCCTTTCCTAGTTCTAACAACGTTTTTACAATTTCTGTGTGTCCCAGGCTAACAGCATTTTGCAGAACGTTATCACCATTGACATCTGTAGCGCAAAGAATTTCGTTGACGTTTTCACCAATTTTTTGGCTGAGATATTTCACTAACTGCAAGTTATAACGAGAAACGGCGTAGTGCAAGAGTGTCGCGCCGTTTTTGTCACGCACATTGACCTGAGCGTTCCTCTTTTCCACGAAATACTTGACATTGCTGAACTTGCCCTTGCAAACAGCTAACATTAACGGTGTAAAGGGTCTTTGTGTCTTTTTTTTCTCTGTTGTCTCCTTTGTCTCTTTTGTCTCCTTTTGTCCTTCGATATCAATTTTCAGGACGTCTATTAGGTAGTCAGCTGTTTTAAAATCGTATCCACGAGCCGCCCAAAAATGTAGAGGTGATCTGTTAAATCTGTCAAAGGGATTTTTAAGAGCTCCTTTTGCTACAAGATATTTCGCAATATTCAAGTGATCATCAGAAACAGCGAGATGCAGAGCTGTGGATCCGTCATTTGATGGAGTATTGATGTGAGCCGTTCCAAAATCCTTAACTATTTCGAACGAGCCACTGATAGCGGCGAGATGCAGAGGAATCAGATTCCCACATTGACGTGAACATTTCAAGTCAACTTTCGCTTTTTTTTCTATCAAGAACTTGGCAAGAAGAGTATGACCACGCTGAGATGCGTAATGCAAAGCTGTGAATCCTTTATCATCCAAGACTAAGTCAATCGCATCTGCTCCGTACTTTAGTAGCGCCTTGACCATTTTTACGCTACCTTTGATTGCAGCAACCTGTAGCAGACATCTCATGTCAGTTTCACTGATTTTACTTGATGATTTACTGTTTTTACTATTCGTATTGTAATAAACGTTCCTTAGCAAGTATTCAAAAACTTCAGTGTTGTCATGTGTTCCCAGAATTGCCATCTGTAACGATTTGTTTGAATTGTCAGCAATAACGCCATTGGTTTTGTTATACGCAACAAAAAGTTTGATCACGTTCAGGTTGCCACTCAACGCAGCTGCGTGCAGTGGTGTCAAATCGTTGTCACATCCAGCGTTACAATTCGCACCGTATTTCAACAAAATATGAGCAACTTCCGCAGTGTCCTCCAAAAATGCCGCGTGATGCAATGGCGTGATTTTTTCTGAATCTACGGCATCGACCTTGGCTCTATTCTTTAGAAGAACTTCCACTACAGGACAATGACCATTGCGGGCTGCTAAATGCAAAGGCGTGCGCCCGGCGTGGTCACGGGCGTCAATGCCGATTCCACTATCCAGAAGAGTTTCAACAATGTCTTCGTGACCTTTGTTTGCAGCGACATGCAATAAAGTCCGCATCCTATCGTTCCTGGTGCGAACGTCTTCGCCACGTTCCAAAAGAGTCAAGAAATCCTGCTTATTTCCGGCAGTTGCAGCTGTAAGTAGCGGATTTGGATTGCAACATTCACTTAAGTATTTCTCACAGGAAGTGTAATAATCCATTTTTACGGGGGATTTAAAAGTATTACTTTTTTCATTTAATTGATTTTTATCCATTTTTTTGTCCTCGGCGCGGTATCTCAGTGCTATCAACGATTTACCTTCCTCGCAAAAAATGATGGCACAGGAAATAACAGCCATTGTTGTATCAAAGTAGGGTAATCCGTCAATTAGTACATCCCCGTGGGCCAGATAATTGCGAAAAGGGTTTTCCGTCAAAAACGGCAAACTTGCGTCCAAATGCAAAAACCCTCTTTCCAGGAACTTCAGTGGAATACCATTACTTGCCATAAATTCGTCACAAATTCCATCTATTACTATGGAAATGTTGTATAGGTCCAGAAGAAGCATTTCTACCACCGCTTGTAGTTTTATATCCCTTGTGTA
Organism: Pimpla rufipes; assembly: GCA_963932165.1. NCBI lineage: Eukaryota > Metazoa > Arthropoda > Insecta > Hymenoptera > Ichneumonidae > Pimpla > Pimpla rufipes. Next base: position 6,367,830 of record OZ010637.1, read on the forward strand.
GCGCGCTATCAGTGTATACTTTGCTTCGCGCGTCTCAACGTTTCCCAAGGTCTTCTCGAGCCTGTTGAGTTTTTCGATAAATTGTTCTTCGAGAGTTGAGAGTATTTCGTTTTTGATTACTGCTCTACTTAACAAAGTCCTTGTTTTGGTATCCTCCCATTCCAATGAGGTGAAAAAAGCAACGTAAGATTCGCAAATCTGTTTTGCTGTCGACTCTTTGTTTTTGACAGTATTCACCAGTGGTCCATATAAATCGTACAACGACTCCACTATGACGGCTTCATTCGTCATGAATTCATAGAGGTTCTTAAGTTTCTGTTTTATGTCATGACGCGTATTTAAATTGGCAACCAATTCTTCGTATTTCATTTTTTCCAATTTAATTTCAGCGTTAGAACTTTTAGCAGCAAAATTGAAGAACTCCGCTAGGATTGGTCTCACCTTGTGATCGTTTTTAATTGCCGCGAATTTCGCAGATGAATCGTCATATTCTTTTTTGGTCATATTCTTCAATAACTTCTCTTCAATCACTTGATCAACTTTCTTCGATGCGTCTTTGGGAGTGCAATTACGGATCGGTGATTCCTTTCCGTTAAAAATGTCGATGAACGTCATTACATGTTTTTCTTCTGACAGAAATAAAGTAGCGAATTTGCGGACATCTATTTTATTCGCCAAAAGCTTTCCGTAGTAATCCGTCGATTTGCTCAACAAATGTTTACCTTTTGAATATGGTTTGGATTGTTCACTCTCGACCACAGCGCGTTCACATAACGTCAATGGTGCTGATGGTACCTCACGATAGGTACCATTGGAAGGATCTTTAAATTTTGATTTTAGTTGGTGAATTATTTTATTTTTCTTCAGCAATGACTGAAGACGAGTAAACTTCTCAACTTTTTTTTCGCTGTCCAAAACACGTAAAGCCACCTCAAAAGCTTTATCCAGTTTCCTCTCTGCATTGGAATCTGTGTTGGTGATCGCAGGTTCTAATGTTTTGATTTTGTCTTCGAATTCCTCAATCGCTGTAAACATTAGCCCATATCGGTTCGTGTAAAGTGTCTTTCTCACTTCAAAAATTATCTCATGTATTTTTTGACAGGCACTAATCTCCTTGACATTTGTGTGGATTATTTCAAGTAGTGAATTAATTTTCATCAATGTCGCCAGGACTCGCCAGGAATCTATTATTTCAAAAGAGGTAGAAAGGTTTTTGATGAACATCTTACGTTGCTCTGTGACTTTGGTCGTATTTGGGATGTTGGTACATTTTGTTGATCGATATTCCATCGCATGACTATTAAGACTGTATATCACAGATTTCACAACTTGGTTGAATTTCTTTATCACCTCTGATGTACCTTTTCGTTCCAAATCAATGAGTTCTTTAATCTCAGCAATATTATCTTCAATGTCGGTTTTCATGGACTTCTTTTCATCTTCGTTAACTTCGTTCCATATCGATGTCAACAGACTCTTCGCCTTGGTTAGTGCATTTATTTCCGGAGCTTCAACGTCTGGTAATTCATAATCACATAAAAACACAAGAAGTTCCTCGCACAGACCTTGAAATTCCTGAGTGTCATCCACTAAAACAATATCCTCGCAGCATCTTTCGAAACGCTTTATCTTTGCGAAGCAAGACAGATAAACAACGACAACATGGGCTCTTTTGAGATCCTCCTGAAGCTGTGTAAAAAAACCTTGCTGGTTTTGAATGTTGTTTCGTAACAATAATACATGCGGTTTATCGGCATGGGACAAGATGTCACGCAGTGGTGGCGCAACTTCGATACCGCCACCCATCTGGTGGAAAATGAAAGTTTCTTGTGCACTCGTAGACAGGTTTGGTGACGCTAAACTATTCTTAACACATTCACCAATGACATGCAACGTTCTTTCAATTATCAACTTCCCCGTTTGACTTTCAGGATTCTTCACCGACAAAGACGATGCAATGTAACGCAACATTTTATTCAACGAATATACGTCTTTCACCAACTCGTAGTCGTTATGAAAAGCCTCATAGTCTTCGACGTTTTCCCAATCGATCGTCAACTTTCCATTGAGATATCGATTTATTTTTTGTAGCACCTCATCGTTGTTCTTGGATGTATCCGTAATACCAAAACATTCTTTCGGCTTATTGATCAGTTTCTCCAATCGACGATGCAATTGTTTCTTCTCGAAGCTTAAGAGGCTGGAGTAACACACCAAACAAAATTCCATTTCTGTCCAGGGACGTTGGTTGACCGTTGGTTTTAATTGACCCTTCAACACTCGAATGTTCCGTGCGATAAACAGTGCAATAGATACTCTTTGATCATCAAATGACGCTACTTTGGTCAAGCTGTTCACAGCATCGATTATAAAGTTTATTATTTTGCAAACATAAACTTCCGGCGCAGTAGTAGTACTAGTGTCTGCAGCAGTATCCGGCCCAGCAGTACTAGTGTTGTCGGACTCAGACATCGACGCATCGCGTGCACTCACGACATCACGTAAGAAACGTTCCCGTGTTAATCTGTCCTCGACAAAGATTTTCATTTCCTCTATTATGGGTACATTTTTTGATCTTAACAATTCGTAACTTTTGGCTAAAGAGTCGTACAAATCCGTCGACGCCGAAGAGGTATACTCTATCAGTGCTTCGAGGATATCAACATTGTTTAATCGTATGGCGTTATAGAATGCTTTACGCAAGTCAAGTACTTTGTCGTGGGCTTTATCACACGCTGCAGAAGCAGATGTCTTATCAAGTATTCTCGCTACTTTACCCATAAAGTGTTTCATAATTTCCTGTCGATCGTATCTGCGCGCTGACAAAATTATACAGTAGGCATATTGCAGCGGTGCCAAATCATTGTTAAATGCTTTGTTCAGGTGAACCATAATGTCAACCAACTCTTTAAATTTGCTGATGTTATTTTCCTGCAGCATTTCTTCTATTTTCAACCATACTCCATGGTAAATATTCTTCTTTCGAACATCGTCAATGGCACAGAACGTCGTCATCCATTCGTCGGATTGATTGACAATTAGTAAAAATTCGTCAATTGTTCTTGGTCCCTGAGATTTCATGCGCCCATCATCGTCCTCGTCATCACGGTTTTGCCCGCCGATATTCATTGCTAGAATAATACCTGTGGTTTGTACTTTTATCCACAAAATCGAACGAACGCAAAAATTAGCCGAAGAACATGGAGGCTTAGAACCTTAAGAGGCAGTGATACACCGGTGGGAACTTCGACGACGTCGGTAATGTAGGGTTCTGTACTCCTAGTTAAAATGAATTTTTTTTTGGAATTTCGAAACGCCAAAAGCTTATGCCCTTTTTGCCATCATTGTCTATTTGTGTTTCAAATTTCATCGCGATCCGACGCACCGTTTCGGAGAAAACACGTTTCGAAGTTCTGAAGCGATGAGGGGGGGCGGGGGGGGGGAGTATCACTGCCTCTTAAGAGGCAGTGATACTCCCCCCCTCCCCGCGACCCCCGCGCCCTCACCCCCCTCATCGCTTCAGAACTTTGAAACGTGTTTTCTCCGAAACGGTGCGTCGGATCGCGATGAAATTTGAAACACAAATAGACAATGATGGCAAAAAGGGCATAAGCTTTTGGCGTTTCGAAATTAAACAAAAAAATTCATTTTAACTAGGATTACAGAACCCTACATTACCGACGTCGTCGAAGTTCCCATCGGTGTATCACTGCCTCTTAAGGTAGCGACCAATATTAATTTCGCATAAATTCGAAGAATATGAGAGAGTATTGCAAATACTTCTCGGTGGTATAAAAATCTTAAAAAATGCATGCACATCACAGGCACTGAAAAGATTAATTTTGCATAACAATAATACGAAAATGTTATTAACAAATTGATGAAAAAAAATAGTTTAACAAATATTTCGATCACCCACATTTTTTTCATATAAATGATTCCTTCGTTTTTCTGAATACGTATGAATTTTTCAGATTTTAGAGTTCACATTGAATTTTGTGTGTTTTTATAGGGAAAATATGTGAAAATTCAACGTGAACTTTAAAATCTGAAAAAATTCATACCTATTCGGAAAAACGAAGGAATCATGTTCATGAATAAAGATCTTGGGTCATCGAAATATTTGTTAAAGATTTTTTTTCCATTAATTTGGTAATAACATTTTCGAGTTATTATTATGCAAAATTAATATTTTCAGTACCTTTAATGTGCATGCATTTTTTTCAGATTTTTATAACATCGAGAAGTGTTTGCAATTCTCTCTCATATTCCTCGAATTTATGCGAAATGAATATTGGTCGCAAGGACCACCTTAAGGAAACTGAAAACTATGTCACTCACCAGATTAAGTTCCGTATTTCCTGACAAGGATGATATAAGGATCGCTCTTCCCCCTGATTAATCCGCTCTAGAATAGGATCCAACCATCACCGTGTCTATCTTGTTAGACCATTGCTCGGAATAGTTTCTTGCTTCTTTCGTTGGTCCTGAAGATAGGAGAATTATGAAGAATAATAAACCGTGAATTAATGATAATAAAAGCAAAGAGTAATGTATTTAATTTACTTTTCTCCCGACTCCGCTAAAATAACCCCATTTCGTGTCCGCAATGCGGGCGGAAAATCCCTCATTTTTGACGCGTGACTTACGCATGCGCAGTCCGCTTTCATTACCTCCCTAGGGAGGTAATCAGCTCATTCCTGCCCGCGCGGGAGTAATGGGAAGCGTACTACGCACGCGTGTCGTCACTTGTCAAAAATGAGGTTATTTTCCGTCCGCGTTGCACACACGAAATGTGGTTATTTTTTAGCGAAATCGGGAGAAAAGTATAGTACGTTACATGGGAGGAGTGCAACTTTTCACCTCGTGTGAATTTCTGCCCTCGCTTCGCTCGGGCATCAAACTTCACACTCGGTGAAAAGTTGCACTTTCCTCCCTTGTAACGTAATGTACTATTACAGGTTTGTATTAATTCTAACATAAAACATATTCGTAGAATACTCCGATAATCCGCCAGAGATAATTAGCAAATCCGAACGGGACTTCGCACGGGTCGAGATAACAATAAATATTTCGTAGCACGGGTTAGTTTACTCGGACTATTGTTTACTGGCTCAAAACCGAAGACAAGGGGGTCAGCGGAGTTTTCTCTGCACGGGAAAAGAAGAACAGGCTCTGTGGCAATTCATGAACTAAACTTAACTAAAAAACCTTTTAACGCGGGCGCCAGCTACGTAACATGCAGCACTGTCCACTTAATCTGTCACTTGACTTGGTAACTTATCAATTCGCAACTCCTAAAAACTGCGGTCGGTTAGTCCTGAAGGGAAACGAGTCCCAAGGGAGGAATTCTCGAATACGATGGCTTCTTAGTGTTACCTCGGTATGAGGATGGTCAATTTTCTTTTTTTACCGGGTACATCAGAATTTTGTGAGGAATACCGAAAAAAAATTCTTAAAAAAACTGCGAATTTTTTCCATTACTTTATTATTATGCGTATACACGTACCATAGGAATACGCTGCGAGTCTTACCCAAATTAATTTATGTAGTGCGAAGATAGTCACCCGAACCTGTTTACATACCTGAAAAGTACAATTTTTTTTAAGGATAATGCCTATATACAGACAGAAAAATTCTTATAATATTTGGGCATCATTTGCAATACTGGAATAAGAGATGTTACAAATTTCAGCTTGTTTAGTATATTCTGTCTAAAATTATCATCTCATACGGATGTCCCGGTAGGACTAAATCTTGCTTCTACGTTAAAAAATACTGAATAGAATTTCTGTAATCTGTTATACCAAGGATATGTATTTCACCGTGTTTAAGAATTATACTGTAAATAATGGATAAATTGAAATTGTATCAACATTTTCCCATGAAAAGGTAATTTAGGCGAAAACATCCAATTTAATAGGCACTTATGTGCGTTTTTACAAAAGATGAGTGCCTAAAAATTTGCAAAATAACGCAATGGGTATAGCAAATTTTTTATTTTTGAGAGTACGACATTAAAATTCTGAGAAAAATGCAGAAACCAAGATATCGCGTTCCGTCTTGCGACATTCTCTTCGTTATTGAGTTTCCTCTGAAACGAAGGAAAAAACTAGTTTCGATCAAGAAAAAAGTAATCTCGATTTTAATAAAGTGACAATATTTCGAAAAAAGTGCAAAAGCACATTACTCTTTTTAAGGAGGTAGTCTCGGTACAGTCCTGCCAAATGTGAGTTTCGGGGAAAATTTCGAACCCTTGTCGATGAGATAATAATCTGAAGAAAATCAAGCATGTAGAAGGTACTGAAAAGATTGATTTTGCATAATAATAATTCCAAAATGTTATTAAAAAATTCGTGAAAAAATGAATTGTTCAACAATTTACCCGGCAACCCAACTTTTTTCCTGATGAAAATTATTCACTCATTTTTCAGAATACGTATACATTTTTGCAGAATTTTGTCCAATTTTTCTAAATTGCATTTTTTAAGCGGAATGGGCGGCGAAAACCGCAATTTTTTAAAATTAAACAAAATTCTGAAAAAATTCATACGTATTCAGTAAAACGAATGAATAATTTTTATCAGAAAAAAATTGGATTGCCGGGTAAATTGTTGAACAATTCATTTTTTCACTAATTTGTTAATAGCATTTTGGAATTGTTATTATACAAAATCAATCTTTTCAGTACCTTCTACATGCTTGATTTTTTCAGATTATTATCTCATGGAGAAGGGTTCGAAATTTCCCCCGAAACTCACATTTGGCGGAACTGTACCGAGACTACCTCCTTAATATGTTATTGCGATGTATTTTTACCCTTACACAACGAATTCGCCATTAGATTTTTTTAGGGGGGGGGGGGGGGGTAGGATCTTGAAAATTTTTATTTTCCGTTCCTTTTATATTTTTTATTAATGCACAACATCTCAAGAACGTTGTATCAAATTTTTAGAGCATTCGGAGCAAAACTGACGCAGATACGTGTCATTCCGTACATAAGTATTGACTTTAAAGCGATTTCCCCACACTTCGTGTTTTAAAAGTCGGTGACGGTTGTACAGTAAAATCTATTGCGCCGATTCTTTCCAAACTTGGTACACTCTTTCTCTGTATAATTCATCAGGTGACGCTGTAGATTTTTTTAAATGTGTTTTTATTTTTTGCTGCCTCATAGAGGAAGCATTGTTTTCGTGATTTTTTTTCTTCAGATTTTCATGTCAGTACACTCAGAATGGTCCAAAACGTCGAGAAAAGTGGTTTGTACGAAATGTCTGTATGTGTGTGTGTGTGTGTGCACGTTTTTTTGTTTACACGATAACTGCCGTAATTTTTGAAGAATATTCTTCAAATTTGGCACGCACGTTCGCTATCATAGAATACTGTATGGGATTGTAGTTGACGCGAATCGATTAGGAAATTCAGATTTTACAGCATTTTGAAAATTTGGCAAAAATTGTTTTCGCGCTATAACTTCCGCAAATTGAGAGATATCGGGATGAATTTTTGTACGTCAATAGACCATCATCAAACCATGATCTGTACAAAATTTGGCGAAAATCGGTACAGCAGTTCTCATGTTATTGCAATTTCATTATTTTTTCAAATGTCTATAAGTACTATAGCTCTTGTAAATTATGAGACATCCGATTGCAATTTCGAACATATCATTACGTTGATTGATTGTTAACGATGAGTTTCGTCAAGGAAACTGCCATTATGTCGGTAAATTTCGATTTTGCTGCATGAAAAACAAAAAAAATCCGGCACGAAAAAAAAATGGGAAAAAAATCTCATTGGTCCAAAGCTTCTAATTTGGTCCACACGTTGACTATCATGAACCAAGGGAAATCGGTTCGGTGGTTAAAATCGTACATTTTTATTTATTTAAAAAAAACAGCCAAAAAAACCTGCAAAGTAGAACCTTGCAAATTGCTTCCTCAGTATTTTACACTTTTGACGATGCTTCCTCTATGAGGAAGCCAAAATTGATCAACATACTTCCTCATAGAGGTAGCATCGTCAAAAGTGTAAAATACTGAGGAAGCAATTTGCAAGGTTCTACTTTGCAGGTTTTTTTTTAAACAGCCGAAAAAACCTGCAAAGTAGAACCTTGCAAATTGCTTCCTCAGTATTTTACACTTTTGACGATGCTTCCTCTATGAGGAAGCTAAAATTGATCAATATACTTCCTCATAGAGGTAGCATAGTCAAAAGTGTATTTTACACTTTTGACGATGCTTCCTCTATGAGGAAGCTAAAATTGATTAATATACTTCCTCATAGAGGTAGCATCGTCAAAAGTGTCAAATACTGAGGAAGCAATTTGCAAGGTTATACTTTGCAGGTTTTTTTAATTTGGATAATCGAGTGACCAGTTATGACCATCACCGCAAACCACTTTTTTCGGAATCGTCTCCGGAGATTTCTTGTCAACGGCTTAGTTATTAATAACTTTCGCTCAAATTTTCAGAAGATGTTCTTGACATGTTGCTCTACAATGCTGTAATCATTAAATTTAGAGTACACTGCCTGTATCTTGTAAAAAAATTGGTAAAAAAGGGTAATTTTTTCACCGTACCGACCCTACCCCCCCCCCCCCCCCCCTACATGCGAGTTTTTACGAACAACTCAAAAAACTTGATTATTTTCGATTTTTCAATATTTGTATTTTGCATCAACTGCTAAAAAAAACATTATTAAGTTAATCTGAAATATTCATGATAACCGCCTCACTACCTCGCACGCGAAAACGCTCTGTGTCAATGACAGTTGGTTGCGTGAAAAATGAAAGTTTACACGTGGCTGCCGGTCTAACGATCTTGCTCTCTTACATGAATATTTCGGGACTATATTTGAGATAGAGGGTGAAGGGGATAAAAACAGATCTTAAAACAATCCCAGGGTACTCACGCACAATATCACAGAAACAATTCTCCTCGGGCTTTGCTCGCTAACACTCTCGCTTTTGTTGGCTCGCTTCTCGGTCGTCCCTCTCACACGCTATGCGTCTTCTTCAATCTATAATTAGAATACACGTTTCGGCATCGATCAGTGGATCGAGCGGACTGGGAAGTGGCGCTGGGGTTGTGCTACGGTGGGTCTACGAAGTCGTCAGCGCGACGGCATCTTCGCCGCGGGCTATTTGAATGGCACGGGCGATCTTCTCGGCGCGAGTGCGAATATACGTACGGTATATTTTCTGTATATGTACATAAATTCATACATAAATGCATGTATAAGGAGTATATATGTACAAGTATATTGCCATATATACTTATAAAGTATACTGAAAGTTATATCTAAAATATACCATTTTTCGAGCAAGTATACAGGGTGTAAAAAAAATATACTTTTCAATATATTTTCGAATATACTTTTTTTCGATGGGGGCTCGCGCAGTCGGACGGCGAACTCCCACTATTCGACGCACAAGTGTCGGAGTTACTCGTGCAGCGCGGAATGCACTCATCAGCTGATGGCGTCTCGACACGGTGATGCTGGGTTCCTCGAATAATCCTCCCTCGTCCCCAGCCCATACTATCACTACATCTTTTTGCGTAGACTGCTGTAGGCCCTCCCACTGGGTTTCATAGAGCATCGTTGCACTTCTTCAATGACGATGTAGCAAACATTTTGATACCAAGTGAGCAGAAGGGTGCCGAATTTGTAAATAATCAAAATTTAACCTGTATGATGATCTCCGAGCCAGCAGACGAGGGCAGACCTGGCAACGATATATAGTTAGAATATTTTGTATATCTAGTTCGTAAACTTCCTCGAATATTCCATATTTCAGTTTCAACCACCTTCTTGTAGTACATCGTTCGTCACCCTTTTCGAGATTTTCGTGGGTTTGAGGCTTGAATTATTCAGTCATCTGGAAGGCCATCTTCACCGAAATAATTACAGCGATAGCTTTATTCACGACCTAAAATTATAACAATCTTTACTTATGTTGATCTGCTTTGCCCGGTCTTTAGATACGTATATATGGAGTATCCCATCGAGTTTCGACCTGAGTCTGATCCTTGACCCTTTCGATTGGATCCGCAATTTTTATGTTTGACATAACTCTGAAAGGCACTATATTTTTATTTAATTTTTTACAGATTTTTAATTGTCTACGATTTTTCAAAACAAACTTTCGAACATTCAAAAAATCTAAAGAACCTTTTTCAGAAAATAAAAATGTTTGTTTACCGAGCCAAAATGAGTCGTCGATTTCTTCTATTTTTTCGATTCGTCGATTTCGTCTTTTTTTCAACAAAATAATAGAAAAAATAGTAATCGAATTTTTTCAGATTTTCAAAATACGTGATTCGAAAATTTGTCTTAAAAACTGTAGATACCTAAAAGTATGTAAAAAAGTGAGTGCTTTTTCGAATTATAGAAATCATATAGAAACCTTCGAACCCTATCGGAAGGGTTAAGGGTCAGACACAGGCCGAAACTAGGTGGAATGCCCCATATAATGACATCCGAAGATCTGTTATTTTACCTATAAGTTTGTAGGACGATTAGCATTTTCATTCGTAAACGTGCCGTTGGGCGCAACCACCACTCTTGATCAGCCGTCCGACAAGCGGCTTACTAACAGTTCATGAACTTCCGGGTTGCCGTAATGACGAGCGTATTGCAGCGGAGTCCGACCATCTTTGTCAACAGCGTCAACGCATGCACCCCGGTTCACCAGTGCGTTAACAGTATATAAACAACCGTGCATCGCTGCAACGTGCAACGGCGTCAGCCTCTCATCATCCATGGTATTCACATCTGCACCTGCCTCCAACAAGTTATCAATAATATCGCATCCGTTATGGATACACGCCTGAAGTAACGGCGTCCTTCCGCCGAGAGCTTTGCGATTAGGGTCAGCACGATGCTTCAACAAAATCTTGGCAATTGTTTTGTATTCGTAAATAACTGCGAAATCCAGGGGCGACAAATAAGGATTGTTCTTGTCCTCCACGTCAGCTCCGTATTCCAGTAAAGTTTCAACCAAACTGGCGCGACCCTGGCAGAGGGCGAAGCACAAAGGCGTTCTTCGACACACACCGAATGAATTAACAAAACTTTCGTCGTTTCTTGTTTCCAACACCGTTTTTACAATTTCCGCGTGACCCTGCATAACAGCAGATTGTAGAACATTCATACCATTGACATCTGTAGCGCCCAGGATTTCGTTGACGTTCTCACCAATTTTTTCAATGAGATATTTCATTAACAGCAAATTACGACGTCGAGCGGCGTAGTGCAAGAGTGTTGTGCCATTGATGGAACGCGCATCGAGCTGAGCGTTCCTCTTGTCTACGAAATATTTAACAGTGCTGAACGAGCCCGCGTTAACAGCATAGAATAGCGGTGTAAAGCCCTTTTTTGTACGACTATTGACATCAATTTTTAGGTCGTCTATTAGGTAGTCAGCTACTACCAAATCGTTGTTTCCATAATACGCCCAGTAATGTAGAAGCGATTCGCCAGCGTCATCGAGGGGATTTTTATGAGCTCCATTTGCTACAAGATATTTCACAATATTTATGTGATTGCGAGCAACAGCAAAATGCAGAGCTGTTGTCCCGTCGCCTAGCGAAGTATTGACGTCTGTTTTTCCGTCCTCAACAAGAACCTTAACTGTTTCGAAGTAGCCGGATTGAGCGGCGTAATGCAGAGGAATTAAATCTTTATAACATTTCTGGTCAACTTTCGCTTTTCTTTCTAACAAAAACTTTACAAGAAGACTATGACCACATCCAGACGCGTAGTGCAGTGCTGTCAGTCCCTCCGCGGAGAGTACGTCATTCACATTTGCTCCGTTGTTTAGTAGCGCCTCGACAATTGTTACGTTTCCTCTGAATGCGGCGCTCGATAGCAGAAATCTGATGCCAGTTTCACTGACTACACTTGCTGTTCTCTTTTTGAATACAGCGTCTACTTCGGTATGGTTAGCGATTAAAACAGCGAGACCTAATAGTGCGGCTGTAAGACTGTTCTCATAATTCTTACTGTAACAACGACCGTTGCGGAGCAAGTATCTAAAAGCTCCAGCATTATTGTGTAATCCCTTAACTGCGATGTGCAATGGTGTGTTGCTTGAATCGTCAGCAATGCCGTCATTGGCTTTGTAGACAACAAGAAGTTTGATAACATCCAAATTGCCACTCAACGCAGCTACATGCAGTGCTGTTAAATCGGTGTTACATCTAGCGTTACAATTCGCACCGTATTTCAACAAAATATGAACAACTTCCGCAGTGTCCTGCGATAATGCCGCGTGGTGCAATGGTGTGCGTCCGCTTGCGTCTAGGGCATCGACAGTCGCCGCATTCTTCAGAAGAGTCTCCACTACAGGACAATGACCATTACCAGCTGCTAAATGTAAGGACGTGCGTCTGTACTTGTCAATCGCGTCAATGCTGACTCCATTATCCAGTAGAGCTTCGACAATGTGTTTGTGACCATTCTCTGCAGCTACGTGCAACAAACTCCGCATTTTATTGTCCCTGGTACGAAAGTCTTCGCCCCGTTTCAAAAGAATCTCGAGACTCTGCTTATTTCCGGCGGCTGTAACTGTAAATAGCGGATCTGGATTGCAACATTGACTTAAATATTCCTCACAACAAGAGTAAAAATCTGTTTTGACAGAGGCTGGTTTACACATTCTTTTAAGATAGTATTCCCAATCATCTGATCTTCGAAACACCTGCGGTCTTATAAACGATTCACCTTCTTCGCAAAAAAGTATGGCACATGAGATAACCGCTATTGTTGGTTCAAAGCAGGGTAATGCGTCAATCAGCGCGTCCCCGTGGGCCAGATAATTCCGAAAAGAGTTTTCCGTCAAAAACGCTAAACTTCCGTCCAAGTATAAAAACCCTTTTTCTAGAAACTTCAATGGAATTTCATTACTTGCAGCCACGAATTTGAGAGAAAGTGTATCTGCTACTTTAGAAATGTTGCATAGATCCAATAGAAGCATTTCCACCACCGCTTGCAATTTTACATCACTTCTGTAGCGGGCTGTCAATGTACATTTTGCTTCACGCGTCTTAACGTTTCCCAAGATCTCCTTGAGCCAGTTCAGTTTTTGGGAAAATTGTTTTTCAAGAGTCGTGAGTACTTTGTTTTTGATTATTGTTCTACTTAACAATTTCTTTGATTCGGGATCCAATTTCAATGAGGCGAGAAAATTAACGTAAGAATTGCAAATTTGTTCTGCTGTCGACCCTTTGTTTTTTACTGTGTTCACCAGTGCTCCATAAGAATCGGTTAACGACTCCAATATATACGCTTTACTCATCGATTTATAGAGCTTCTGAAGATCCGTTTTTGCTTTCGCATTCACATTTAAAGCGGCAACGAATCGATCGTATTCCTCTTTTCCCAATTCAGTGTTACAATCAAAAAAGCTTGCTAGATTTAGTCTCGCCTCGTGATCGTTTTTGATTACTCTGAATTTATCAGACAAATACACATATTCTTCATTGGTTAATAGCTTCTTCTCTTCAATCTCTTGAACGGTTTTGTTCAATGCGAATTCAGGAGTGCAATCACCGAACTGTGATTTAATTTGGTTAAAAATGTCGATGAAATTTGACCGTACATCTTTATTTTCTGATAGAAATGATCCAGCGAATTTTTTCATTTCTCTTTTCGCTGCCAAAAATTCTCCGTAGTAATCAGGTGTTTTGCTCAACAACTTTTTACCTTCTAAACGTTTTGCGAACAGTGTTTCGTGCAATACACAGAGTTCAGGTTCCGCCAGCTGATGGCGGTTACCGTCGTAAGAACCACTAACTTTTAATTTTATTTGATGAATTATCTTCCTCTTCTCCAGCAATGATTGAAACTGCTGAACTGCTTCTTTGCTCTTCAAAACACCTATGGCCATCTCAAAAGCATCGTCTAGTTCCTCCTCCGTATTGCAATCCGAGCCGGTGCTCGCAGGTCCAAATATTTTTATTTTGTCTTTGAATTCTTCAATTGATCTGAACATTGACGCATATGATGTCGAACCTAGTGTCACCATCACGTCAAAAATTATGTCACGTATTTTTTTACAGGCATACATTCCCTCCACGTTGTCGTACATTTCATCAAGCAAGGTAGCAATTTCGTGCAATTCCCCCCGGAGTCCATAGTCTGAAGACATTAGAAAAGCGTGAGAAAGGTTTTTGATGAACATCTTGCTTTTCTCTGTGACTCTGGTCGTATTTGAGGTATCGTTACTGAAGTTGTTCAATCGGCATTCGTACATATGATCAGTAATATTCTGTTTTAGACATATCAGATTTGCGTTGAAATCCATTATCTTATTTGATACATATTTTTGTTGCAAAGAAATCATATCTTTAAGCAAATCAATTTGATTTTTAATCTTGATTACCATAGATTCCTTTTCATTTTCGTTAATCTCGTTCCATAGCGATGTCAACAAAATCTCCGCCTTGGTTAGTGCTTTTATTTCCGGAGCTTCAACGCCTGGTAATCTACATTCATCTAAATACTCAAGAAGCTCCTCACATAAATCTTTGAATTCATGCGTGTCATTTGCACGAACAATATCCTCGCACCATCTTTTGAAACGCTTCATCTTCGCGTGGCAAGACACATGGACAACAACACCATACGCTTTTTTGAGATCCTCGTGAATCTGAGTAAAAAATGTTTGCCGATTTTCAATCCTGTTTCTCAAGAATAATACATGCAATTCCTCGACATGGGATAAGGAGTCACGCAGTGATGGCGCATCTTCGATGGCGCCACCCAGTAAGTTAGAAATGAAAGTTTCTTGTGCGCTCGTAGACAAGTTTGGCGAAGCTAAACTGTTCTTAACGTATTCACCAATGACATGCAATGTTCTTTGAATGATCAACTTTCCCGTTTGACTTTCAGGATTACTCACCGACAAGGACGATTCAATGTAACGCAACATTTTATTCAATGAATATTCGTCTTTCAACAACTCATAGTCGTTATGAAAAGCCTCATAGTCATCGATATTTTCCCAATCGATCGTCAAGTCTCCATTGACATATTGTTTTATTTTGCGTAGCACTTCATCATTGTCACTGGATGTGTCCGTAATACCAAAAACATTTTTCGGCTCGTTGATCAAGTTCACCAAATAAAGATGCAAGTGTTTCCTCTCGGCGGTAGAAAGACAGGAATAACGCGACAAGCAAAACTCCATTTCTGTCCAGGGACGTTGGTTGACCGTTGATTTTAATTGACCCTTCAACACTCGAATGTTCCGTGCGATAAACAGTGCAATAGATACTCTTTGATTGTCAAATGATGCAATTGTGGACAACCTATTTATAGCATCGATTATGAAGTATATTATTCTACAGATATTAACTTCCGGCACAGAGTCCGGATTGTTTTTGAGCCCAGACATCGACGCATGGCGTGCACCGGCGATATCACGTAAGAAGCGTTCTCGTACTAATCTGTTCTCGACAAAGATTTTCATTCTCTCCTCTATGTTTACATTTTTTGATCTTAACAATTCGTAACTTTTGGCTAAAGAGTCGTACAAATCCGTCGATGCCGAAATGGTTGATTCAATCAGTGTCTCGAGGAGATCAACGTTGTTTGATCGTATGGCGTAATAGAATGCTTTATGAAAATCAAACATTTTGTCGTGGGCTTTATCACATGCAGCAGAATCAGATGTATTATCCAGCATTCCCGCCACTTTATCCAAAAAGTGTTTCATAATTTCCTGGCGATCGTATCTGCACGCTGACAAAATTATACTATAGGCATATTTCAGTGGTGCCTCATTATCGTTCAGTGCTTTGTTCAGGTGACTTATTATGTCATCCAACTCTTTGAATCTATTGATGTCATTTTTCCGCAAAGTTTCTTCAATTCTTAACCATATTCCTTGATAAATATCCATCTTTCGAACATCGTCAAGGGCGACGTACGTCGTCATCCATTCGGCGGATTGATCGACAATTAGTATGAATTCATCAATTGTTCTACGTGCCTGAGATTTTATATGCTTATCGTCGTCGACCTCGTCATCATGACTGTGTCCGCTGATGTTCATTGCTGGAATGGTATCTGCAGTTTTTACCTTATTCAGAAATTCGAACAATCCTATATGTATATTAGCAAAATGAAACGGCATTTCAAGAAAACCACGGTGACTATTTCACTCACCAGATTATGTTCCGTTTTTCCTGAGAAGGATAACGAGGCTCGCTCTTCCCTTTTATTAATCCGCTCTAGAATACCGTATGCGCTAAAGGATCCAACCACCTTCGTGTCCAGGCATTAACATAGTGCACCATTGATCGTGGAGGCTATGTTATCAGGAGATTCTTATCAGGAAGTGCAATAGGTCGCTACATTATCCAGACTCTTATCGGGACAGCAGTACTTTTTTGTCCGGCTTCAGATAACTTATCTTGAGATTATAAGATTACACTCAGACAAAAATATAGTAGAATAGTTGGTCGAACTATACCGATATAATTCGCAGGAGGAACGATCATATCAATTGGTACTGGATACTATGCATTTGTTTAGTTGAGCTATTATAACTTTTGCAGCTATTATTATTTATTTTTTTTCAATGCCGTAACTATAAAATATAAGCGTCTCCCCTGAGAATTATACTGTATAGTAAAAATATAGTATTGTTGTTTCAACCATGTATTTTTCTCTCAGTGTATGTCATTTCTACAAGAGAAATGATTCTTCAAATCTCATTGAGAAACCTCTTCTACTGTTTTATTTTTTTATGCATTTCGCTTGATCGATTTTAATTTACCTTTATGCTTTATATAAAAGAGGTTTCACTCAGTGTGACCTGAGTCAAGGGCTACTGGGTGTCCCAATGATTTAGTCTACCGTTCGGTGTCAATTGGTTTTAGAAATCACAAATTCATCAATTTAAACGTTCGATACTCATTAAGGTAGTCCTTGCGGATAATACTCATTTCGCATAAATTCGAGGAATTTGGGAGAGAATTGCAAACACTTCTCGGCGGTATAAAAATCTGAAAAAATGCATACTCATTAAAGGTACTGAAAATATTAATTTAGCATCATAATAGTTCGAAAATGTTATTAACAAATTGATGAAAAAAACAACTGTTTAACAAATATTTCGATGACCCAAGATTTTTTTTTCATGAAAATGATTCATTTGCTTTTTCGAATACGTATGATTTTTTTCAGATTTTAGAGTTCACATTGAATTTTCACATATTTTCCCTATAAAAAACGCACAAAATTCAATGTGAACTCCAAAATCTGCAAAAATTCATACGTATTCGGAAAAATGAAGGAATCATTTTCATGAAAAAAAATCGTGGGTCATCGAAATATTTGTTAAACAATTGTTTTTTTTCATCAATTTGTTAATAACATTTTTGAACTATTATTATGCTAAATTAATCTTTTCAGTACCTTTAATGTGTATACATTTTTTCAGATTTTTATACCACCGAGAAGTGTTTGCAATTCTCTCCCAAATTCCTCGAATTTATGCGAAATGAATATTATCCGCAAGGACTACCTTAACTAAGAGATGGAACGGGTCCAGTCTAGGATACACGAAGAAATTGCAAAAATGATAGCATTGCAAAATATGAGTGTACTTACAATTATTCTGTTGAACGTCAGATATAATTGTTTGTCCTCGCCTTATAGTTTTCCTGGGAACGTCTTTCCCTTCGATCGATAATGTTCCGTCTTCCTTTATACGGTTGGCAGATCTATCGCATTTCTATTTGGACTGTCGCACGCACTTGGTCCATATTTCCGACAGGGCGTTCACGTACAACAACGAGATTGTCTTAGCCAATGCAACGTACTCTCCGGTCTACGATCCATCGACGAGTCGTCGATATCGCTCGCGGTACGCGATGCTTCGAAAATCTATACTACCCGCGCGTTCGCCGTAGGCGCTAGGATTTTGATATACTACCCTTTTGCACGTACTTCGTCGCGCGAATTTGCAAAATAATATTCTCGCTCTTACAAGCGAAAAGCACTTCTCGCTTTTTGTAGCCAAAGCGAAGGGTAAAAACTACAATTTAAACAAATTAGACAATTCAGAAGAAATTCAATATTATTTAGAAAAATTGTTACATCATTTTCATTTTAAAAAAGTTGGATTACCGTGTATTACCTCAAATTGTATTTAAGTTCAATTATTTAAGAACAACAATTTAAAACCTTTAAATTCTTGTGGGTTACCTTAAAATGAATTAAAATGAATTCATATTACTACTATGCAAAATCAATCTCTGCTGCTTCCATATGCCTAATTTTTTCAGATTTTTGTTATTCAAGAGTGTTCGAAATAATCTTAGAATCCCACTTTTAGCCGGACTGTACGGAGACGACCACCTTAAAGTTTCGCGGATTCAACTTGCGAACCGATCACTTTCTTTCGAAGTTGTCACGAAGTGGTAGCTATAGGTGGGTGCTTGGCTCGAGTTATCCGCGCGAGAAGTGGCTTAAATCGCAAGGTGTGATATAGGTGACATAAAATAGAAGATGTGAGAGGTAAGAAAGAACTCGCGGGTTCCTTGGCGCGGCGACGGATGTCGCTAGCCCCTCGTTCGATACACCCGGCCATCCTTCTACAAATAGTAAAATACTAGCTGGCAACATTTCACGCGGGGATCGCATTCTGCCGCGCAGATAGGATCGTCGCATTTCCCGTGGACGCTCATATATAAGGCAAACTTATGTCCAGCGTAAATTCCGCCGCTTTGCCAAGCTATCTTATCGTGAGGTCAGTTTCGAAGATGCTGGTAGACCATACTGGACATTATTCGAAATTGAAAAACCGACAGTCGCTCCCCTCGATCATACGCACACCCGTGACTTCCGGCTGGCGGTCAACGACGGCCCGCGCGACCTCCTCGGGTGCGGATATCTCTATCGATTCTCAAAATCACAACGCGAAAAATCAATAGAACTATTTTTCCATTCCAAAAATATAGAAGGAGAAAGAAAATTGAAGACGGACCAGGAAATTCAGCGCAATTGGAGTAAAATAGACGAAAATAGACAAACTTTTGTAAGGAGTTTTAGGACAGGAACTACAATATCGAAATGCAAGAATACTGGGGGATGAAAAACTCTCCCTATAAAGAAAGAAAGGTTTTCCCTATAAAGGTGAAATCAAAGAAACATCCTAGGAAACACAACAATCGGTTTCGATGCTGCTCAATTATAATTTCCTACTCAGCAACGTAACTGTTATGTAACAGTTGCTGAGTAGGAAACTGTTATGTAACACCAGTATTATGTAACAGTTACATTGCTGAGTAGGAAATTGTAATTGAGCAGCAACGAAACCGATTTTTGTGTTTACTGGTATGGATCAGGATGAGATGTAGAAGTGTAAGGCGAGAGTCGAAAAAAGATTGCAAGAACACCAACTATCGCCTACGTAGGATAGAGGAGACCTTAGTTCATATGTGGACATGTAGAGAAGCTGAGAAGGTGATAAGAAGACAATCGGTACATGGATTGGAAGAGTTTTTACTAGGCGAAGGGTGTGACAAGGAATGGATGATAAGCAAGACGTTATGCATGGGAACACCTGTAATCATCCTTAGTAAATACATTTCGGAATTTGAGAGAATGGCAGAAAAGAAGCAGAGAATGAAAAGTGGAAGGAATGGAATAATGTTGGATAATTTTAAACTAGGTATAAAGCGTATAATAAATTAAATGTTTCATATTGGTAAGGGTGACTATTCTATGGGAAGGGGAACTTGTAAAAGTCCAAAAGGGAGTGCATTGGAGTATTAATAAAGAACTATCTACCTGTTTTCTCATTCCACACTTTTGATCCATTATTATATAGTTATTTTAGAAGGGAATTTATTTTCAGACCCATCGACGAGGACACAAATAACGATATAATTGGTGCTTTGCGTTATTAAAAATTGGCGGTAAGAACATTTCGTCATACTTACAAACTATTTCATCCGACAGTTAGTGCCGAAAAATGATGATATCGCGCTGTTAGACGTGATCGCTGCCGGCCGTTGGCTGCTGCCGAGAGTGTTGTTGAGAGCGGAAAAAAAGTGTGGTCGTTGAAAATTGCGATACGAAGCTGGTGGAGCCATCGCGTGCACCACCGCAAGCCGCAAGTATCCCGTAGGTTTTCTCAATAAACGGAATATCGTATCATCATATTCGGGCGTCTTAGGAATTGAGGATGATTTGACGGTGAGGGAGCACAATCGGTTACCGTCTGTCTGCCACTGCCGAAGCGCCGCGCGGGCGCTGTGCGCTATCGCATGGCTATGCATATAACGTGGCTTAGGTGTATACGGGAACGCGGGGTAAAATGGGACGCCGGGGCAGAATGGGATAGTCATTTTTTGCATTTCGGATAATTTTACGGGGAAAAATGGGGCGCGCCGATATTTTTGAAAAAAAACGTGTTTTTCTCGAACACAATTCAACGGAATCATTGAAAATATAGGGAAATGTGAGTTCCCAAATTTGTTGTTTTTTGTAATTACTGCAACACGTTTTCTGAAGGCGAATGCACTTAATACTTCTAAAAAACGTACCTTTATGTCTCACATTCAGTCAGGGACTCAATGCAGACAACGCTAGTGACATCCAGTAGCACTCAGTGCATCAAACTGTACATTGCCGAATTAGGAGATGCGTCTCATACAGCCCCAGAATTTTTTTTTTCTTCGACGCTGAAATTCTATGATTGGTATCGAGTTTTTGGGTGAAAATCAGCAAAAATACACTTTGGGTATCGTGATAAAATCATTTTTCCCCTATGCGTCTCGTTTGTCCCAGAATTTTTTTTTTTTTGCCGATACTCAAAATCGATGATTGGTATTGAATTTTTGAGTGAAAATGAGTGAAAATACACTTTGGGTATCGTCATAAAACCATTTTTTCCTTATGCGTCCCATTTTGCCCCAGAATTTCTTTTTGCCATACTCAAAATCGATGATTGGTATCGAATTTTCTGAGTGAAAATTAGAAAAAAACAACACATTGGGTATCGTCATAAAACCATGTTTTCCTTATACGTCTCATTGTGCCCTAGAATTTTTTTCGCCGTTACTCGAAATCGATGATTGGTATCGAGGTTTTGGGTAAAAATCAGCAAAAATACACTTTGGGTATCGTCATAAAACCATTTTTTCCTTACGCGTCCCATTTTGCCCCGCGTTCCCCCGCATATGTGTATACGGTGGAAAGGGATTGGGTATGGGACATTTCAAAGTATATCGTGATAAGCCGGAATACGGATTGGCACAGGGAATAAAATCAATTGCCGCGCCGGACTTGTAGCATCCCGAGGACAGTGAGCGGAGGCTGCCGCGGCGCCGACGGCAGCGGCGCGCGGGGCGCGGGCGACTTTCGAAATATCAATTTGAAACAGCCGGGTATGCTTCATACTTTTCGTCGCTCATAATAGCCGGCTTTCCATTTTTATTTGTATTTACCAGCCAAGTGCATTCGCTCGCGGAGCGGAGGAAAACACTTTTCGGGTCGGCACCGAACGCTTTTCGTACCTCCTATTGCCGGCGCGATCGGTTCCTCCTATCTGCGCGCGGTCCCGAGGGGGGCGAACTCAATAAGTGAGGAGGGACCGTGAACTCTGTATTTTACGACATTTTGTTTCCAATCTCGCGACGCTGGATCGCCGCGCAAGCGTATTATTGCTCTCCTACGTAATCCGACTTTTACGGCGTTAAGTCCTGATGAAGTGCGTACAAAATATCCCCAATGTACCTGCGCCTTTTCTTCGGATTATTCGGCGACATAAATTTCGAACGGTCTGTGTGGCGCGCGGGAAATGTTGCGAACAAATTTTTTTTAAGGCATTCGCTTTCAACGACCTCTTGCAGTTCTCGCAATTAGCAGCCAGTCAATTTCAAATATAGGGGAAAATGTTCCGACATGCCGCAAGTCTATTTCAAAATAAGGGGAGATCTTCTCTTATTTTTTAAATTGAAATTTTAAATTTGCAATTTTGTAAATTGATTTTGGGCATGTCGGAACATTTTTTATTTGGTATTTTTTAATAATTTTTTGTGTTGATGATTTGCTATATTATTACGGAGGTTGTGTTTTAAACGTCCTGCATGGCCTCGGATGTTCGTGGTGTCGCATAATACAAAAGTCTGCAAAGTGTCCCGTCTAGCCCCCCAATGGGGCAAGTTGGAACGGCCTCAGAGAAAGTTAGAACGGTTTAAAAAAGTAGAACTTTGCACATTGCTTCCTCATTAATTTTCGTTTTTCACAAAGCCACCTCTATGAAGAAGCTTGTTTATTTTACATTTTGGCTTCCTCATAGAGGAAGCTTTGTGAAAAACGAAAATTAATGTGGAAGCAATGTGCAAAGTTCTACTTTGCAACTTTTTTTTATTTGAACAAAAGAAAACTCCGTCACAAACACCGTTACATCTAATTTTCATTAGATACAAAGTTTTGTCTTACTTTCTTAACTTTTGCGGAAGTTATCGCGAAAATCTAAATTTTTTGAAAAATTCAAAATGGTGTAAAATCCGAACGACTTTACCGATCATCACCAAAGTTCGTACGTAGCAGGGCTGTATGTTGTTTTTCGACTGTGGAACAATTCGGTTCCTTTGTTAAGATTCGATGTGATTTAGAGCAAAATGTATTTTTTTCGAAAAATTCAAAATTCAGTAAAATCCGAACCGCTTTACCGATTTCGTCGAAATTCAATACCATACAACATTGAACGTATCTTCCATTATGAAGAACTATTTAGCCAAATCGTCGAACTTTTACGAAAGTTAGAGCGACCACGCCCTTTTACCAACAAATTAAAAACTACATAAAATCTTAATGACTGTATATATGTTATCAAAAATCTCGCCATTGGAAGAGGGGCAACTACTCTACTTGCGTGCCAAATTTGGGCCAGATCGCTCGAACGGTTTCTGAGTGAGAGGCGATTGAATTTTCGAGGCCCAGCACACACACACACATACATACGGACATTTTTTCTAAACCACTTTTCTCGACATTTTAGGTGATTCTAAGCATACTGGCATGAAAATCTCGAAAAAATTTTTTTTTCATGAAAACAAAGCTTCCTCTATGAGGAAGCAAAATGCATAAAAACATAACGAACATAACATGTCTTCAGTCACCTGCGATAAAACGAATATCGTGGGACAAAATCAGCGACCTCACCTCTCCTGCTCGTGTTTCTCGCTATGTAATGAGAGGATATGAATAAGAATGGAAACAGGAATTTTTGCGATAAGTGAACTACACCCCTGTAGTGTACAATTCAAAATTGCATCACGGAATACCATAAAACAGACCTTTTTGTTCCAGCCTGCCCTGTCCTCGAATGTTCCTATGTGCCCCAGCGTACAGTCTTCGATTCAACCCCATGGAAAAAAAGTATGCAAGAAAAGTGTATTTTTCGATATATCGAAAAATATATAAATAATGTACGTGGTATAATAATCACATATTTTTTTGTATACTTTTTATATATTCGGCAATATCACATATTTCGCGCGGACATATATCCGGGTGAATATACGTGCAGTATACTTTTTTGTATATTCCTATGTATATCTGACGAACATACGTACGTTAGATTTTTTGTATATTTTGTATATTTGTATATTTTAATATATACTTTTCATACATAAATGCATGTGTAAGGAATATATATAATATATATATGTACAAGTATATTGCCATATATACTTATAAAGTATACTGAAAGTTATATCCCAAATATACAATTTTTCGCGGAAGTATACATGGTGTAAAAAAAAATATACTTTTCAATATATTTTCGAATATACTTTTTTTCCATGGGGGAATGCGCAGCCTCTCGGTTTGGGAGGCACCGAATCACTTCCATAATTAGGCTTGAATTGTAGATAATACAGTATGCTTCAAAGGCGAAATGGTTTCAAGGTTCACTGCGTAGAACCTTTTTAACTACGACGACAAAAAATGCACTTTTGCAACCCTCAATTGGTTTTTTTACACGTAGCTATTCGAAATTCGATCAAATCCATCTGCGAGTTCACTATAAGTTGTATCTTCGAGTAGGGATTGAAGCCTTAAAGAAAAAAATATTCGCGTCGAAGCGTCGATTTGAAAAAATTAATGAAATATGAGATTATGATACAAAAACACTTCGCTTATTCTGATCGAAATTAGATTCACTACATCGATCGTTTACCTTCATGTCAGAGAATGGAGAAAGGTTTATCTTTAATATTTTTCTCGATACTTGTCGCCTTAAATTTTCGAGATTGACAGCAACAGTCGAATTTCTAGGGGTCCAACAAAGGTTCGAATTTCTTGGAAATAGAAGTACAAAGAAGCGAGGGTGTATTTTTCACGTGATATACCGACTTGGCTATAATTCGAGATGTTGTTCAATCACGTCGTGCATGGAGATTTCAGACTTGGCCACCCGGCCGTATGCATATGATTCTTCACGAGACACTGGCTCTCGATACAGGCTCACGAGTCATGCACCAATGGGCGCCGGTGAGCCAAATGTAATGCACTATCTTTTCGAACAATGGGAGGATTTTCCGAGCGCCGGAGGTATTTACTAGTGCTTCGAAACACCTTATATATCTGCCTACACTGTTAAAAATGTTTATAAACTTACATTGACCAACAGTTAATTCGTCAGCTAATACATTAAATTGGATACAGGAGTGTAGTAAAATTACAAATTTTTATATTAAACTTCCTATTTTTCATAGGATTTAGTTATAATTACTCGAGGTTTTATATCCCACTTGTGCCTCAATTGCCTGCAATGGAAGTTGAATGGAATTGAATACAGGATTGTAATAAGATTACAAATTTTTATATTGAACTTACTCATTTTGCTTCCTCATAGAGGAAGCTTTGTTTTCATGAAAAAAAATTTTTTCGAGATTTTCATGCCAGTATGCTTAGAATCACCTAAAATGTCGAGAAAAGTGGTTTAGAAAAAATGTCCGTATGTGTGTGTGTGTGTGTGTGTGTGTGTGCGTGCGTGCGTGCGTGCGTGCGTGCGTGCGTGCGTGCGTGCGTGCGTGCGTGCGTGCGTGCGTGCGTGCGTGCGTGCGTGCGTGCGTGCGTGCGTGCGTGCGTGCGTGCGTGCGTGCGTGCGTGCGTGCGTGCGTGCGTGCGTGCGTGCGTGCGTGCGTGCGTGCGTGCGTGCGTGCGTGCGTGCGTGCGTGCGTGCGTGCGTGCGTGCGTGTGCTGGGCCTCGAAAATTCAATCGCCTCTCACTCAGAAACCGTTCGAGCGATCTGGCTCAAATTTGGCACGCAAGTAGAGTAGTTGCCCCTCTTCCAATGGCGAGATTTTTTATAACATATATACAGTCATTAAGATTTTATGTAGTTTTTAATTTGTTGAAAAAAGGGCGTGGTCGCTCTAACTTTCGTAAAAGTTCGACGATTTGGCTAAATAGTTCTTCATAATAGAAGATACGTTCAATGTTGTATGGTATTGAATTTCGACAAAATCGGTAAAGCGATTCAGATTTTATACAATTTTGAAATTTTCGAAAAAAAAAAATTTGGCTCTAAATCACGTCGAATTTTAACAAATGATCCGAATTGTTGAATAGTGGAAAAACAACATACAGCCCTGCTACATACGAAATTTGGTGATGATCGGTAAAGTCGTTCGGATTTTACACCATTTTTAATTTTTCAAAAAATTTAGATTTTCGCGATAACTTCCGCAAAAGTTAAGAAAGTAAGATAAAACTTTGTATCTAATGAAAATGAGATGTAACGGTATTTGTGACGGATTTTTCTTTTGTTCAAATAAAAAAAAGTTGCAAAGTAGAACTTTGCACATTGCTTCCGCATTAATTTTCGTTTTTCACAAAGCTTTTCATAGGATTTATTTATAATTACTCTAGGTTTTATATCCCACTTGTGCTTCAACTGCCTGTAACGGAAGTTGAATGGAATTGAATACAGGAATATAGTAAAATTACAAATGTTTATATTGAAGTTCCTAATTTTCATAGAATTTAGTTGTAGTTCAATTGCCTGTAATGGTAGCTAGTATTAAATCTTTTTGACGGTGTGCATAGTTTTATTTTCTTTCTTTCGCCCACGCATTATTCTTTTAATGCTATTAGTTTATCCATGAATTCCAACACACACGTACGATACTTTTTGGAATGAGTAAACGATATTTTTTACAAAAGGTGGGACTTCACAGATCATTCTATACACAGGAAAAATATATTATTGATTTAATAAAACCTTTACTTGCGGCTTGTCAAAAACATTGTTTTTCATTAAGCTCTATTTATTGTTGTCACAATACGATTTAACATTGAAACAATAAAATATTATTTTGCCTATCTTGGAGTTATCGTTTCAATATCATACGAAATTGTAGGAATTTGAAGTAAAATTGAATTGACAACACTTGTTTTGGCAGATCGCAAGCGAATGTTTTATTGAATCAATGACATTTCTTTTCCTCGTACGAATAAATTGGCAACAATGAGCTTAGGAAATACTTATGACGTAATAACGACCAGTGTCGAGAGAGAAATGAGGTACTGTATAAACGTGCAGCGGGTTATAATCGCTTGTGAAGGTCTATGCAGCGTAGGTAGGCAGGTAGGTACAGGAAAATTAAAGTCGGTGCCGACGGCAGCTTTTTTGCCGAACAAATAATCAGCTCGGTTAAACGAAAACTAATATGACTGACGAGAGTATAATTTGTGTTTTTAAATTTGTCCCACTTCGCCCGGTAATTGAATTTCCGAGAAGATAGCTTTGGCGATGCGGTTACCAGCCACCATGGCATTCGCACCGTCGCGGTTTAGCCTCGGGCTTATTTAAGACAGATTATTCTCTGGCAAGAAGCATCAGCGAAAATGAAAATGCTCCCATTTACAGGAGGATTAATGGACTACGAATCGCTTTAGGATAATCGCACAGTGCTGTTTAATAGAGGCTCTTGTAGCGGGACGTCCATCCTCGCTACCACTATTTTCACACTATCCACTGTCTCTCTGTTGTAAGACTAATTTTCTCATTGAAAATTGAGGGGATGTCCGTGTGTTTTTGCACTAGGAGAAACAGTAATTAAATCCAATTATTCAGATTGATTTATGTATTTGAAGTATTGTTTTGATTATTTATTTTCTAAAAAAATCATTTCATCAAATGAAACAACAAAACAAGTAATTATTCAAAGTAATCAATGAAATGTGTTTCACCTTAATAAGGAGGTGTCGGCGGTACAATCACGTCAATCGCGTACTAAGATTTGAAACATTATTTGAGCATACTTTCAAAGCAAAACTGTAGTGTCAATAAAGGTGGATCTAAATTAAAGACATCCTAATATAAGGATCTCTTTAATTCTATAAAACGTTATAAAAAGTCCTTAATATAGAAAAAAATACACAAAAAACAACTCAGCTTATACTAATAAGCAATGGAGTATATTATACGCAGTTTTTTGGAAGTCCAATTTGTAATTTCAGTTCGTTCTTGTCGAGCCGCGGCTGATTTTGTTTCTTAACAAATAACATATAAATTTACCGATGAACATTTCTGATAATATTCATAGCTTACAAACAACAGCTATTTGTTTATGAGAGAACAAAATAAAGTGACGCATTCAACTCAGTTTCGTCCTAATTGGTAAATAAACTGAAAAAAATAACACGGTGAATTCGTAAAACGTTCTTCAACAAACGAAGCGAGTCGTCGTTCATCAATGAACCAAAATTACAAATTTTACTTCCAAAAAACTCGCGTTATATGCCCTATCGCTTCTTAGCACAAACTTAGTTATTTTTCTATGATCTTATTTCCACCCAATTTTTTCTACGCGCAGCAAAATCTCTTTAATGCAGATCCACCTTTATCGGCCCTAGTTTTCCTTTGAAAGTACGTAACAAATAATGTTTTAAATCTAATACGCAATAGACTTGCCTGTATCGCCAATCGAAGAAACATGCCCCACGGATAACAAATAAACACGAAAATATATCTGACATATAGAAATTTTCGAACAATAATACAAAAAAAATACTTTTTCAATATATTTTTTATATATCTTAGATATATTTTTGCTTGCGTATATTTCGTATATATCCTACAATATATCCGACATATAGAAGTTTTCGGACAAAATATATTTTGCATATCTAGAATACATCTTTTATATTCATCTTTGTATCTTGCACATACTTTATTTCCATATGGGATTTCGGTACAGGTGTTTTTTCTCTCAATGAGTGATAATAAACGAATCAACGATAAGATACCCTCACGGGAAAAAAGTATATACGAAAATGTATCTGGAATGTACAACTTTCCAGACGATAATATGATAAAAATACATTTTGGATATATCTTAGATCTATTTTTTGCTCGCATAGATTTCGTATACATCCTAAAATAGATCCGACATATACAATTTTTCGCAAAAATAGATCTTTTATATCTGGAATAGATTTCTAGATTTTACGATTTTTTATATCTGGAATAGATTTCTAGATTTCTAGATCTTTTATATCTGGAATAGATTTTTTTATATATCTCACATATTTTTTATTTCCGTATGGGTATATAAGCGGGCAGTTGCCACGCGGTGTATTGTCGGCGCAGCGACGTTTCATTCTGCGATTATAATTGCGGAAGACTACGAGAGACAGCGGGGAAAGCGGAATGCGGTGCGTGTAGCGTGAAAGCGTGTAAACGTGTAGCGTGTAGCGGGAAGCAGCGGCAGGCGGCGGGAGTAGGAGCGTTGGGAGTAGTAGGGTTGGAAGCGTTATTGTGGGCGGTGGCGCGCGTCATTTGATCGGGCACAGAGTGAAGCTAAGGTCGTGTGCACCATTTCCCCATCCTCTCGATCACGCTCGACATAGCGGCTGCCGAAGTTGCGCACCGCTCTGGGGGGTGGATTCTACCCCGCGGGCCGGCCAACCTAATGGAAACAAGAAATTGCCGCAAACAGAGTTACTTACGCCTCGACGCGTGGTAAATATCACCTCGTCCATCGTCGTCGTGGCGCGTCGATTGAAAAGCAAAAGGCCCGCGGGGTGGTAACCCCGTGGTAACCCCCCCCCCCCACCCCCCGTCCCCCTCCCGGCCCGCTTGTAAACTAAACAAGACTCAAAGCGCATTCTCCACAATATCAACATTATTTTGCCAACGTTTAAGGTAGTCCTTGCTCTAGTATTCATTTCACATAAATTCGGGGAAAAATGAGAGAGAATTGCAAACACTTCTCGATGGTCTAAAATTCTCAAAATATTTATGCACATTAAAGGTACTGAAAAGATTAATTTTGCACAATAATAATTCTAAAATGTTATTAACAAATTGATGAAAAAAATTGGTTTAACAAATATTTCGATGACTCAAGTTTTTTTTATGATAATTATTCCTTCGTTTGTCTGAATTCGTATGAATTTTTTCAGATTTGTAAATTGTCTTTGAAATTTGTACGTATTTTCCATATAAAAAACATAAATTTCAAAGAGAATCTGAAAAAATCCATACATATTCAGAAAAATGAAGGAATCATTTCCTTGAAAAAAAACTTGGCTCATCGAAATATTTATAATTGTAATTGTTAAACAATTATTTTTTTCATCAATTTGTTAGTAACATTTTAGAATTATTATTACGCAAAATTAATCTTTTCAGTACCTTTAATGTGCATGATTTTTTCAGATTTTTAGACCATCGAGAAGTGTTTGCAATTCTATCTCATTTTTCTCGAATTTATGGGAAATGAAGACTAGACGCAAGGACTCCCTTAATTGGCGGTTCCACGGCAAAATAACACAACAATACAACACCACGACGACACAATACCAATGAAGTAAAGTAAAGTAATGGAACTGCAATAATACATTATTGCGATTCAAATTTTCTGTCGTTAAAGACCCTGATCAGGTCCTGACTTGAGCCGAATTTAACGCTACAGATTTTCTACCAGGGGTGCCGAATACTTTTTGATTTTACTCTTTAACAAAATATTTTCAAACATTGCTGTCTAACTATCTCTTTAGCTATAAAATAGCTGTAAAAAAATATCGACATCACTCTAATATCGAAAACGGGATGAGAAAGTAAACGTTGCTGGATTAAATGACGAACGAGATGGAAAATGATAGATTTTGAGTGTCGCGAGATAACGAGACAACGGGAATAAATAAGTTGCACTGAAAAAACCTTTCCGGGATCGAGATAGACGAGCGCAGTGCAACGCGTATTTATCTACGACTCCGGTGATCGAATTATACCGGCCCCGGCTTTCCGAGTGCTGCTTTCTTTTCATCCGTTTCACGAAATGGATCACCCATTCGCAATACATTCGAGGGTCTCGACGCTCGGCGCGGACCTCGAGTGTACCGTCTGTTTACTGTATCAGCATCCGAGTCTTCTCGTTCTGTAGTATAGAACAATTGACGTGGCTTCGTCGCTGTGAAAGCGAAACATCGCGTCAAACGAATATCACATGTCTTATACGTAGAGAGTTGAACAAGAAAACGTCGCATCGAATTACCGTTTTGAGTACACGGATGATAGACAAAACGAATATTCCATACACAAACGATTCAGAACGATACAAACCAGGGCCATAGATTTTCTACCAGGGTTACTTTAATTTCTTCCATAAATAATTATGGCCAATTGTGTGAATAGAAATAAAGCGAGAGTTTTCGTATTTAAACTTGATACTTTGTTGAATATTCCAACGAATAACGGATATTCCATACACAAACGATCCGAAACAATACAAACTAGGGCCACAGATTTTCTACCAGGGTTACTTTCTTTTTTCCATAAATAATTATGGCCAATTGTTTGAATAGAAATAAAGCGAGAGTTTTCACATTTACACTTGATACTGTGTCGAATATTCCAACGAATAACGGATATTCCATACACAAACGATCCGAAACAATACAAACCAGGGTCACAGATTTTCTACCAGGGTTACATAAATTTTTCCATAAATAATTATGGCCAAATGTATGAAGAGAAATAAAGCGAGAGTTTTCACGTTTAAATTTGGTATTTTGTCAGGGAATGTTTTAATCGGAAGAGGACGATGTCGCGAGAGCACGCGACAAGACGAAACCAAGCGAAATTCTGAATATGGAATTTTCAATCTACCATTCTATCATTGACAATTTCGCACAAATGGGATAGCAGTGCGGGGCGTCGAAGCGTGGGACGCGCGCACATTGGCGTTAAATAAGAGTAACCCACTCGCCCCATCATCCGAACATAATTGCCTGTGAAATCATGCGCTCGCTTTTTGCTCCTTGTTTTACAACCGCTTTCCGAATATCGAATATCGAGAGCCGAACGAAACTGCGAGGTGACATTTAATTGATAAATTGTCCTTGTTAATCTAATCTTAAAAAAAAATTATTTCACTCTCCATGTATCCTTTGACTCCAAAAATTATTTTCTATCTTTATGTATCTTTTGACTCCAAAGTTCTTTTCAATTTCTACGTATCCTTTGACTCCAAAAATTCGTTTCTATCTCTATATATCCTTTGACTAAAAAAATTATTTTCTATCTCTATTTATTCTTTGACTCAACAATGATTTTTTATAACACATGCAGAAAATGTCTCGTTTCTCGTTTCTGCGGTGCGTGGCAAAAGTGGCGTTTTTCGGTTGGTGGCGCTTTTAGCTCCTGCCTAAGAGCAGAGTTCTGAATTTCTAAGCCTTGTAGACAGGAAAGTTGATGATATAATTGGTTTTGTAATTATTAGTTAATAACAATAACATGGAGAGATTGTAATATAATGTGTACATTTTTTAATGACTGCGCAGAATATTTGTTCTGAATTAAATGTCACGCGTAAAACTTCTGTAAAAATGGAGAAATGCAGTTGATGCATTACGAAAATAACGGAGGATCGTGTTCTTCAATTTGTTTTTCATAATCACAGAAAAAAATCATTCACCCAATAAAACCTTCGCTTCTGAGCTGACAAAAACAAGTGCAGTCAATAAGTGTCACTTCTAGTTCCCACAATTTAATGTGATATTTAAATGATGACTCCAAAATAGGCAAAAGAATATTTTATTGTTTCAATGTTAAATCGAATGGTGCCAACAATAATTAGAGTTAATTTAAATATGTTGTTGTTAGCAACAAAAAAAATTGTTGTTAACAAAAACGAACGTTTTATTAAATCAACGATTTTCTTCCTCGTGCAATTGTTTATTGAAAATGAGGTATTTATGCAGCTATTCAAAAATTCACACGCCACTTTACAATTGTTATTGAATCACAGCTGCAAAACTTATTTACAGCTCTGCCTAAGAGACCGGGAGAACTTTCTGACCTTCGTCAAAGTCCGCTTTTTCGCACTAGTATCACAAAGTAATATTCTCTCTGTATGTAACCTTTGATACCAAAAATTCTTTTCTCTCTCCAAGCATCCTTTGGTAAGCATTGCCCAGAGTGCAGCGGAGGTGTTCAAGAATTTGTGGCAACAAAGGGAACAGAGGCGAAATAAAGGGGTGAAACAAGGGGGTCTGCCTTTGGACCCCGAGTGAAATACGTATTTCCGGTGGTTTAATAATCCTTAGCCCGTTAGCGTGTTATCTTGCGAAGACCTGGCGGACTCGGTGGCACAATTGCCCTGTGTAGGTGCGGAACGGAGCGTCAGGTCGGTCGGCGAACGAGCCGCTGCTCATTTTAGCATAAAAATGGCCAATTACACGGCTAACAAACTGCGAGGACGCGAGTGGGGAAATTCCGCGGCGTAACTCGGTTACCGGGTTGAAGGATATTAGTTAGCATAAATACCGCGCGTCGCCGCACTTTTATCCCTGATTACCGTTTCTCGAAAAGTTAAACCTATTAGACGCTCGGCGACTCGAGAACGCGAGAAGCGTTCGCGAAGTTGCGCCGCGCTCTTTACGGAAATACACGAGAAAAGTCAGAAAAAAAAAATAAACGACGTTCGCGCGCGTCAACATGCGGACGTTTCTCGGTGCGGCGCAAAGATACAAATCCAGCCGTGCACGACGGGCCGTACAACGCAGTGACACAATGTCGCCATGATTTTACGTCCCTCTGTACTCCTCAATGCCCTCTAATTCTTACCGAATAATCGCATCTTTTTTTTTCCTCTCGCTGTCCCTACCAACCCAATTTCAAATTCAATTACGCGCTTTCGCAGACGCTCGTTTGCGCCTCTTGCCGAGACGGCCGGCGCGATTGTCATCTCTCAATGCCAAAGACGATCGTTCCGCGCGCCTGAATCAGAGTCCCATACAGAAAAGTATTTTACATCCTTTTTTTTAGTCACAAACTTATTACAAGAGATCACCGTTCGCAGTCATCGCCCCCATGGAAAAAAAGTATGCAAGAAAAGTGTATTTTTCGATATATCGAAAAATATATAAATAATGTACGTGGTATAATAATCACATATTTTTTTGTATACTTTTTATATATTCGGCAATATCACATATTTCGCGCGAACGTATATCCGGGCGAATATACGTGCAGTATACTTTTTTGTATATTCCTATGTATATCTGACGAACATACGTACGTCAGATTTTTTGTATATTTTGTATATTTGTATATTTTAATATATACTTTTCATAGATAAATGCATGTATAAGGAGTATATCCAATATATATATGTACAAGTATATTGCCATATATACTTATAAAGTATACTGAATGTTATATCCCAAATATACAATTTTTCGCGGAAGTATACATGGTGTAAAAAAATGTACTTTTCAATATATTTTCGAATATACTTTTTTTCCATGGGGGCGCAAAGGTATGAAAAATGTTTTTCCGCAAGTTATTATTACCCTCAAAATGGTTACGAAGATAATTATTTTACGCAGAAAATAATTTCTGTAAGGTTCGTTATTTAACTATTGTAATCTTCGTTATCGTTTTGTTTAATTCCGCAATAAATGTCGATCGGTTATTCAGAACTTTTGTTATAACGGTTGATCGGCTAAGAACGCTAAATAATTAATCAGACCCTTCAATTCAATTCCTACAGCAGCTCCAATTTATTCTTCATTCCCCTTTGCCGTACTCAGTATTCTCGGAACCTTCGACCTTTGGTCTTGATTCTCCTCGGAATGAATGAACGTATTTTACAACCTTTTTATCACCAACTTATTACACAAGATCATCGTTCATAGTCATCGTAGAAACACGAAAAATGTTTCTCTGCAAATTATAATTTTCATCAAAATACTAACAAAGATAATTGTATCCCGCAAAAGATAACTTCTGTAAATAATTTCTGTATTATTTAACTATTATAATCTTCGTTATCATCTTGGTTAATTCTACAATAAATGTCGATCGGTTATTCAGAACTTCTGTTCGGGTAAGAACGCCAAATAATGAATCAAATCGTTCAATTCGTATAGCATTCACAATTTATCCTTTATTCCCCTTGCCCTATTCGGTATCCTCAGGACCTTCGACCTTGATTTTCCTCCGAATGAATAAAACGCTAGACGTCTCAACATTTCGTTCGGCCATTCCGACGCGCGGTTACATCGTCCCCAAGGAGAATAGCGAGGCTCACAAGCCATACCTAAGAGGCGCATAAACCGGGGCCGGCGGGTGGCGCGCACTACGGGCTACAGTGGAGGAGCTCGTATATCACGAAGCGAATTCACCAGCCGCGGCGTTGTAGCGCGGACGAAAGCAGGGCGGATGTCTCCCGCGCCAAAGTTAAATTAAATCAGTACGAAGGCAGCTAATATTGTAGTTTATCTAGCGGGACATTAGCGCGGTGAAATATGCCCTCCTTCTCTCCGAACTTCTAAAATCAAGATCTCGAAAGTTCCGCGCGCGCAGGCATCCTTCCTGCTAAGTCGCGCGTGAAAATACTAATTATTATACCGATTATTAATACGAAAACTTGACGCCGAGAGGCCGTGAGTTGCCGGTTAGCGCCAGGAGTTTACCGGAGATACCGCGTGTCCCGACTGTAGCCCCCGTCGCCGACGCCGCCGCCGTCTGGATTATGAGCAGCTATAATAATACTCAGTCGCCAGTTTCATTGCCTCAGCCAATTAACGCGCGCGCGAAAGAATTTTCAAAGGGACGCGCGATTGTGCCACGCGAAACGCGAGGCCCGCTGGCATTTCCAAACTGTGGAACACAACGAGCTCGGGCTCGCGCTTTGTTCGGCCTCATTGCGTCACACTGCATGAAATAACGGGGCGTCTAGCGTCTCTCGGTGCCGAATTAGTGATAGAAACAATAGATGGACAGTGGATTCCCAAGGGCGCCCTTTGTGAGGCTCTCGCCCTGTCCATTCCATGGGTCACACTCTGCCACATGCATTTCTTGTCTCATAGAATGCTAAGACAATAACGCTTGTTTAGGAGTTATTAATATTGACACAATGGGCTTTTGTCGGTTCTCGAACGTATGTGCGAACACTTTTGGTCACCGGTGACCCCGTGGAAATAAAGTATGTTTTAAAAATATGTAAGGGATATATACATTTCTGACAAAAATATGTATAAAAAAATATTTTTATCTGTTTAAGATTTATTTCAGATATAAATTTAAACATTATTTAAACGGTGTTAAAATAATCTTATGATTCTGAAACTAGAACCTTATTTTATTAGATCTTTTAACATTTGAAAAACCTTTTTTTTTTTAATATACAAAATGGCAACACAGTGGATTCCAAAGGGCGTCCTTTGTGAGGCTCTCGCCCCGTCCATTCCATAGGTCACACTCTGCCACATGCATTTCTTGTCTCATAGAATGCTGAGACAATAACGCTTGTTTTGGAGTTATTGATATTGGCACAATGAGCTTTTGTCGGTTCTCGAACGTATGTGCGAACACTTTTGGTCGCCGGTGACTCCCATGGAAATAAAGTGTGTTTTTAAAATATATAAGATATATATATAACTTTTGGCCGAAAATATGTATAAAAAAATATTTTTATCTGTTTAAGATTTATTTCAGATATATCTCAAGAAAACCCTTCAGACGCGCGAAAATTAGACATTTTGTACGAATTTTTTTAAACGTGTTAAAATAATCTTATGATTCTGAAGCTTTAACCTTGTTTTATTAGATCTTTTTACATTTGAAAAACAATTTTTTTACAACACAAAATGCCGGCGTTGTGCCGCGATTATCCCAAGATTAAATTTTCAAAAACTGCTCGTGCTGTAGCTCAAAACGTTATCGACCGACCTAGCTGAAATTTGGGAGGTTTCTATCTATATCATTTACATATATCTAAAGCCCGAAGGATATGTCTAAAGTATAAAGAAAATCGCTTAAATAACTTATCTTTTTGGAGTGAAAATTGACGAAAAAATAGCCGAAAATTGGAGCATTTCATTCAAAAGTCTATTTAATATGTAATTTTATACTTTTAGGCTGAAGGACTTCGGTCAATGGCCAGCTGGCCACTCACAAGCACCAATATATACAAATTGTTGTACTCTCTACTCATAGTGTTATGACCAATAAAATATCATTTACTACTACTACTTTTATACTTTTTTATCATTTGTTAGCTTTATTCTTCCCCTGAAATTTTCAGTAAATGAAAAAAGTTTAGTTTCCTGTTTCAGACCACTCGAAAAAAGACTCTAAATACCGCAGTTTTCGATGCCGCCAAAAAGAAACCTGAAAGAAGATTTCATAACATTCATTTTGTCGGAAAAAAAATGTTTTACAAATGTTAAAGAGTCCAATAAAAAAGGTTAAATTGTTAGAATGTAAAGATTATTTTATCAACTTTAAACAAATTCGTACAAAACGACTCATTTTCTCCCTTTTAAATAGATGCGGCGGATATATAAAATATATACAGCGGATATAGAACTTTTGGCCGATATATATAATTATAAATAACTTATATACCTTGAATATACATTATTTCCATAAGTGTGACGCTACTGCAGCTTCGCGTGTCCTTCCTTAAGCCAGGGTTGCCCGCTGTTTCATCGTGGAGATTTTCCCGAAAACGTTGCCTTTCGAAAATTCGCCATAGCTGAAAAAAGATGCAGGCGCACGATTAAACGAATCTCTACGATAGGAGGAGTCATTGGGTACTTCTCGTCTTACATTCGGCGATATCTTTCCTTCTCCGAGGTCGATAACGAAGGGTGAGTCGCTTTCAGGGATTCGACGATGTGTTTTTGCGTCAGTTCGATTGCATCGGTACACGCGGACTGACCCTATGGAAATGGAAAAATAAAGAATAAAAAAGCCGATAATCACCGTGATGTCGCGATGATTTCATTCGGTTTCCAGTGTAATCGCGATTTTCGAGGCTCAGCCTCGTCGATGAAAGTCAACCGTTTTGTCGCAACAGCGTGAAATTGTACTCCAAATCGGCGGATTATGATTCGCCGGGATCGAGCACGACACCCGTGCTAACTGTCTGTAGGTAACTACTCGTTTGCCTTTCAATCTCACGTGATTGCCCGACCCTCCACTTCATCCGCTTTGCGCATCATTATAACGCATAAGATAATAATCCCCTCGGCGTTCAGTGAGGCGTAGTTTAGGATGAAGTGGAGCGCGATGGGGTTGCTTGGCTCGCGCTAATAAAGCTCCCTACGTTTCCTCAGTTATATAACACACCTACCTACCTACCTACCTCCTATAATCTAGTGCTATAAGATCACTAATGATAGTATCATAATTATACTCCACAGAAACTCCCGACGAAGATTCGCGAATATCGTTTGCGCCTTGTCTCATTGGGAGTCACAACATGCTGCAAGCCTGCGAACCACTGTTATGTCGAAAGACGTTGATCATTTCGATCATCTTCACGTACGAGCAAAATCGCAACGACAAAAATCTCTCGTCTGAAGAAAAACTGTTGCCTACCCTGCTTAGTAATTCCGATTGACACTCATAGAGACCGATGAAATGGAGAAAATTTCGATTGAGAAACAATCGGTTCAAACCGGTTTTAATCGGATTTTTATCCGTTTTATTTGTTCTAATCGGATTTTTATCCGTTTGATCGGTTCTAATCAGATAATTTAATCAGGGTACTCCTATAATCTCATGCTATAAAATCACTAATGATAGTATCATAATTGTACTCCACAGAAACTCTCGACGAAGATTCGCGAATATCGTTTGCGCCTTGTCTCATTGGGAGTCACAACATGCTGCAAGCCTGCGATCCACTGTTATGTCGAAAGACGTTGATCATTTCGATCATCTTCACGTACGAGCAAAATCGCACCGACAAATATCTCTCGTCTGAAGAAAAACTGTTGCCTACCCTGCTTAGTAATTCCGATTGACACTCATAGAGACCGATGAAATGGAGAAAATTTCGATTGAGAAATAATCGGTTCAAACCGGTTTTAATCGGATTTTTATCCGTTTTATTTGTTCTAATCGGATTTTTATCCGTTTTATCGGTTCTAATCAGATAATTTAATCAGGGTACTCCTATAATCTCGTGCTATAAGATCACTAATGATAGTATCATAATTGTACTCCACAGAAACTCTCGACGAAGATTCGCGAATATCGTTTGCGCCTTGTCTCATTGGGAGTCACAACATGCTGCAAGCCTGCGATCCACTGTTATGTCGAAAGACGTTGATCATTTCGATCGTCTTCGAGTACGAGCAAAATCGCAATGACAAAAATTGCTAATTTGAAGAAATCTGTTGCTGCTTAGATCTGAAGAAATCTGTTGCTGCTTAGATCTGAAGAAATCTGTTACAGCTTAGATCTGAAGAAGATGTTGCTTCTTACATAATGACTGTTACGTTCTGGCCATTTTTTGTGCGTTATAAAATATTCACCAACCTTTACTAAAATTCTTCCATTCAAATTCCCTCAACTATTTGCGATTTCCGAGATCCGAGAACCGGACGACAATCTCATATTTCTGCTTATCCATTTCCGCTCGACCCCTTAATTCTAATAAAATCGCGTTAAATATGTTTCTGCAGGCTACGCGTGCAACGCGCCGTCAGCATATTGCGGCAGTCTCACGGTCACCAAAATTCCTACTCTACTTACTCATCACTGTCTTCCTCAACTCGCCTGATTTATTTCCAATTCAGTTCTGTTTCTGATTTCGCCTGATTTGTATATATATTTTCGTTCTGCTCTGGGTGAACCTTTTCGTGAATATAGCCCTGCGAAGCTCTAACCGCATATATCACCGCCGTGATCATTTATATAAGTGGATAATTGTGTTATGCCGTTCAGAAAAGCGTACATTTTATCGATTTATTAATTCATGGGAAATAAATATAATTCTCAACTTGGAATAATCATTTCATTGATTAATCGATCAACGATCCCAAACGCCGCAAATTATTTCTAATACAAAAGTAAAAGCCGCCACGTAACAATGACAAAGAATAAAGGAATACAATAATAATTGAATCGCCACTCACCGGTAAAACATTGTCGAGAGCATTTTCCAAGGCGTCGTACTTGGCCTGCGTCAAGGCGGCATTAATATCCGCTCCTGTGAAACCGGACGAGAGTTTCGCGAGTTCTTTGAGGTCGAGATTCGTCGTGTCGACACTTTGAACTTTGCACAGACCAACAAGAATGTCTTCCCTGTCGTTCTAAAAAAAATGAATGTCTCTGGTTTCAGTTCGCTGGATATATCGTCGATTGTTAAATGTCGATTTATCGGTGAGCTCAACTTGTTGATAGACATTGTAATGATGATCTTGGTCGTACCTGGTCGGGTAATGGACACAGCAATGATTTGTCCAATCGGCCGGGCCGAAGCAGCGCTGGATCGAGCAAATCGGGCCTGGAGGATGCGGCGACGACCGCGACGCCTTCCCTTCCTTCGACCCCATCCAGTTGAGTTAGAAGCTGATTTACGACTCTGTCGGTTACCCCGGTGCTGTCGTGTCCTCGCCTAGTGACGCATAAATCATTCCTCTGAATGCAACCGAATTGTCTTTGATTTTACTGTCACAGTACTTGATTCAAAGCGTTTTTTCTAAAAAATGTGCCTAATATTTAGTGCAATCCAGAGTTGTAAATCCCTAAATGTTTTAGAAAGTAAAGTTGATGGTGTAATTTTTTTTTGTAATCATTATTTGATAATTATAACATGGAGTGATTGTAATATAATGTGTATATTTTTTAACAACTGCGAATAATATTTACTCGTAATAAATTCCATGGTAATTCTATTGTAAAAATGGAGAAATGCGGTTGATGCATTATGAATGTACTGGACGATCGTGCTCTTCTATTTTTTCACAATTACTCCCAAGTGTTTATTAAAAACGAGGTATTTATGCAGCCATTCAAAAGTTCACACGTCATTTTATAATCGCTGCAAGTTATTGTTATCAAATCACAGATACAAATCAAATTGTACTGTAAAATTTATTTCTCAAAGCAATGCGGGTTTGCAACCCTGGTGCAATCGTATGGTAGGTTTTTCTTTACAAACTGGTACATTAAGTTTAACAAACAAGTAAAGTGAAATTAATAGACGATATAAACGGTATATCGAATTAGGTATTTACCAACCTGGGCGCGAGACTGTCGAACTCGTCGAAAAACAGGACGCAAGGCTTCGCCCGACGAGCTCTGAAAAATGTGCCAATTATAAATTTTGGATCAGTGAAAAAGTTGAAAAATTGTTCAAATTAAATCAACCCGTAATATTCACTTTTCAAAGATGTTTCGCACGGCTTCTTCGCTGGCGCCTATGTACTTGGAGAGCAACTCGGGTCCCTGTGACAGAATTTTTATCGTTAATCAAAAGATTTTATTAATTTACACACAACACGAATGTACAAAAATGTTTATATACAAAATTCTGAAAAATAATTTCACGATACCTTGATACTAATTAAATTCAGATCACACTTAGCGGCGATTGCGCCCGCCAATATAGTTTTCCCCGTTCCCGGCATTCCGTACAAGAGGACACCGTTTTGATTTTTTATCGGCGAGTTTCGATACAATTCCGGATGCTTCAGAGGCCACTCGAGAAGTTGCGTCAACATCTCCTTCACCTTCCCGAGGCCCCCGATGTTCGACCAATCGTGGCCCGAATTTTTGTACAATTGCACGCCGTGCAGCGATATAGTTTTGTAATTCCTGAGAGTCTCGCACAGATCCTCCTCGGCTAGATCCACGTCCGTCATTTTTTTGCCGTGTACTGAAAGAGATCCAATGCTAACGATTAAAATAAAGTCTTGTGCTCTTTACATGACTCTGTGGGCCTCTTAAAAAGCTGTTAAGGGAATGTGAAACCTACTCAGTCGGTAACAAAACCTGTAACCAATCGTATGGAGATACCGAAAATATTCAGAGACAAAGAAAAACATCAACGGAAGCGCATTTTAATTCTCCGTCCGATGATATTTTCTTTTCATCTAAAATAGGAATAGTCTTGGAATGGTGTTTATTCAAAAATTGCAGCTGTCTCTCTCGCACTCACGTGTCACGTGGTACATGTTTCACACTGCCTTAAGGCGATGTGAAACATCCACGTCGAGCCCAGTCGGTATCAAAAACTGTAACGAACGTTTTTGACGGACATTTGCGTTTACAGCTAAAAGAAGAAATTCATTCCATGCGGATTTCACCAGTCCAGGGAATGAATTTCTTCTTTTAGCTGTAAATGCAAATATGCGTAAAAAGCGTTCATTACAGTTTTTATTACAGTCTTACAGTTTTTGTTACAGTCGGTATTTCACATGCCCTTAAGAGGCAGTGATACTCCCCCCCTCCCCGCGACCCCCGCGCCCTCGCCCCCCTCATCACTTCAAAATTTTGAAACGTGTTTTCTCCGAAACGGTGCGTCGGATCGCGATGAAATTTGAAACACAAATAGACAATGATGGCAAAAAGGGCATAAGCTTTTGGCGTTTCGAAATTCCGCAAAAAATGTCATTTTAACTAGGATTACAGAACCCTACATTACCGACGTCGTCGAAGTTCCCACCGGTGTATCACTGCCTCTTAAGGTATTCCTGGCGTCTAGTATTCATTTCGCATAAATTTGAGAAAAATGAGAGAGGATTGCAAACACTTCTCGATGGTCTAAAAATCTGGAAAAATGTATGCACATTAAAAGTACTAAAAAGATTCATTTTGCATAATAATAATTCGAAAATGTTATTAACAAATTCATGAAAATAAAATTGTTTAACGAATATTTCGATGACCCAAGTTTTTTTTTATGGAAATGATTCCTTCACTTTTCTGAATACGTATGATTTTTTTCAGATTTTAAGTTCTTTTTGAAATTTGTGTTTTTTATATGGAAAATATGTACAAATTTCAAAGAGAACTTTAAAATCTGAATAAAATCATACGTATTCAGAAAAGTTAAGGAATCGTTTCCATAAAAAAACTTGGTTCATCGAAATATTTGTTAAACAATTTTATTTTCATCAATTTGTTAATAACGTTTTCGAATTATTATTATGCAAAATGAATCTTTTCAGTACTTTTAATGTGCATGCATTTTTTCAGATTTTTAGACCATCGAGAAGTGTTTGCAATTCTATCTCATTTTTCTCGAATTTATGCGAAATGAATACTAGACGCAAGGACTACCTTAAATTTAAGATAATTGCATCCTTACCGTGGCGTTTCCACGCAGCGAACGCCGCTTTTTCAGCAAAGTCAACGAGGTCCTGCGCTACCCATCCCTCGGTCTTACTTCCGTAATAATCCCAATTGATCGCTTCGGGCACGCGGCGTATGTTGCTCCGCAGCGCCAGCCTTAAAATGTCGATACGCTGATCCTTATCACCGCGTAAAATTATTAACATTTTTTCCGTTATTATAATTCGAAAATCTCGGTACAATAAAGATTGATCTGCGGTACGATTGGAATACTTTAAGCTTACCTGCGTCAGATCGGGCATAGTCAAAACTGTGCGGAACAAATGAACACCTCCTGGTGAACTCGAGTTGGGCCCGACTTTTCTCGTGTCCGTGCAAGTGGCAACAATCGACACGAAGTGCGACGCCTGATATTCCGCAGCGATATTGAAAATCACATCCAATATTCTAAACACGATGCGATACAATTTTTTGTTACGTTTATCAGGACATTTTTTGCTCGCGTGATTTCCGTGTCGTCGAAATTAAAAATCTCAGTTCACGAAATATTATCAAAATTAAACTCCGAATTCACTGCGCGTCTTTCGAATAAATAAATAAATTGCGTAAGCCTGGCGACTCAGACAACTGTTGATTTTTGCTGATTTCAATGGTGAATTAAGAGCAACTTCGTCTACCTTGCGGCGTTGATCGCATCCGGTGTGTTTCCTTCGTCGTCAGCGGATGAACTCGTGATGCTCTCCAAGTCATCCAGACATAATACCGAAGGCTGATGGTAAACACAGTCGGATATGGCTGCCGAAATGATCTTGTGTATCGCTTCGACCTTTTTACCTGTATTCGAGTAAATAAAATTAGGATTCGGAAATCGGTGATCACAACCAGAGTTATGAATCCCTGAATATTTCAGAAAGCAAAATTGATGGTATAATTGGTTTTGTAATTATTATTTAATAATATTAACGTGGGGTGATTGAAATATCATGCGTGCATTTTTTAATGGCTGTGAACAATATTTTATCTCAATAGAATTTAATGGTAATTCTGATGTAAAAATGGATAAATAATGCAGTTGATGCATTACGAAAGGATTGAAAAGTATTGAAAGTTAGGTTTTTCTGTTGCTATTCAAAAGTTCACACGTTATT
Organism: Pimpla rufipes; assembly: GCA_963932165.1. Taxonomy (NCBI): domain Eukaryota; kingdom Metazoa; phylum Arthropoda; class Insecta; order Hymenoptera; family Ichneumonidae; genus Pimpla; species Pimpla rufipes. Next base: position 6,411,565 of record OZ010637.1, read on the forward strand.
TTATAATCGCTGCAGGCTATTCTTATTGAATCGCAGTTACAAAACAAACGACAATGTAACATTTATTTCGCAACGTGGATTTATAACTCCGATTACGATAATAAAACATAAGTTTCATGCGAATTCTTGCCTTTCAATGCTTTGCACTCTATGACGTGGGTATGCGCAAAATGCGGTGCCTTCTGCATTTCTTCTTGCAACGCCTTGCAGAGCGTCGATTTTCCAGTACCAACGGCGCCGCAAACGAGAATATTCCCGGGGTCGTATCGAAAGCTCCGGTCTCCTTTCAAGGCCAAACTTAGCTCGAGAATAATTCGACACTCGTCGAGCATCGATTTCAGGGGCCTAAATTGAACCAAGTATTGAAAAAATCGCGAATGCTTTTCAGCCGAAAACATCAACAGGGAAAAAAAGAATTACTGTAGTTATTCAATTTTTCTGACACTGATAAACCGAATATCCTATAACATGCGTAAAAAAAACGGAAATTGTTCTTCTCGCTTTTTATTTCCATCGTTTTTTTCGTGGATTTTTTCCTGTAACATTTTTGCCAAATGCCGAGCGACAAAAAAGTAAAAAAATGCAGAAACATTCGTGTAGTTTTTGAAAAAAAAAAATCGCATCTAAAAACTGCTGCGTTTGCATCAATTCATAGAAATTCCAGTTGAAAATCGATACACTGGGAACTCATTGAAATTTCAGTAATTCTTTTTTCCATGCACCCTAATTGAAACCCGTCTCGCTCACCCGAACGAAATAGCGTCCAAATTAATTCGTTCATCCTGTTTTTCGGAGTCATCTAGAGATTCAACGTCATCCGATTTCTCAGTATCGACGTTTATGACAACGTCGCTCAGCCTCGCGACGTTGACGAGAGAATGCGAGGATTTCGCTGCTGTGCAACGCACGACGCAGCCAATTCCATTGGGCAAAAAGATCGTCGAGGGAAAATTCAACAGGATCTGATCGTCGATCGCCGCGTCGACGAGAAATTTCTCGAAGTCTCGTCGCGTCACGGATTTCGTCGAAGGCGAAATTTCGATCGATGCGATCGGCTGCACCGACCGCTCCGCGGGTTCCAAAAGGACTTTGCTGCCCCTTCGGAGCCTCAGATTGCGACTCAAATTCGCCGATACGTAAATCGGCCTATGAATCGGATCGATCGCCCCGATACTCCACTCGCGATTTCTCGAGCCGCAACTTCCAATCGCTTCTTCCACGTCGCGCAGTCTGACCACCAGTTCCGCGGATTCCTTGGGCGTGATCGAGCTGCGCAAAAAATCGGTGCTCGTTGCGTTGATGTATTGACGATCCTCGCGAATTTTTCGCAATCTGAATAAACGATTCTCGGCGTTTTCGCTATTTGGCCCAGCAAAAGCCGCCGGAAAATTTGTCCTATGGACGAAAATGTCGTACGGAATTTCGACGCCTTCGTCGCGCGAGATCGGCGAACAAAATCTCTTGATTTCTGACAAACTGCAGACACGAAACGCAAGAGGAATCGCGGGATCGCCGTGCTTTTTTATCCACGACGAAATGTCGAGGGACTCGTCGGGTTTTTCGTTATTTTTGTCGCCAGTCGCTTCCGAAATTTTGTTTATAATATTCCAGATATTAAATCTCGATTTCTTCATCACTGAGTCTTCGGTCGAAGAGCCGATTTTTCTGCTCCTTTGCTGAACGCTGGAATTGCAACGAGATACGTGGACTTCGGTGCGATTGCCGATCGCTCCGTACACGAAATCGGCGTTTATCGCGTCTGCGGGAAAAAAAGAAAATCAGGTTTTTTTTCAATTTGTTGAATTTAGTGAATCTAGTGAATTGAATGAAAATTTATTGAATGAAAAAGTGGTCTTCTTACCGATCGACAATGTTACCCACAATCCTTTGGACACCCACGCAACGATCGTCTGGTTTTTCGCCACCAAACTTATTTGATCCAACAGAACCGATTGTATCTTCTCAGCTTGATATTCCTGAAAATAATTATCAACTCAATTGTGTTGTTAAGACGAGACATTAAATGCTAAATATTACGTATTAAATAGTAAATGAATATGATAAGGTAGATACTATGTAAATATTAAATAAATATAATCAGTTAAATATTATGTAAATATTAAATAGTACGTATTAAATATTAAATAAATTTAATAAATTTAATATTACGTATTAAATATTAAATAAATATAACAAATTTAATATTACGTATTAAATATTAAATAAATATAACAAATTTAATATTACGTATTAAATATTAAATAAATATAACAAATTAAATATTACGTATTAAATACTAAATATTTAAGGAGGTCACCAGTACCTACCACAATTTCCCAATCTTGCGCGTTCCACGGAGTCACCGTGATCGAGGATAAAAACGGCGGATCGGGCACGCTCGAGACTGTCACTCGATCTCCCTCCCTTATGTTGAGGGTACGAGCGAAGGTGGCGCTGATTCCCAGCGACTCGTCCAGTCCCGAAATCGGGCGCCACGACACGTAGTAATCATTGTTATCGTGTGAAATTTTTACAGCGTTAATCTGAAATTTTCACGCTAATTGTTCACCACACGAATTTGTACAAAAAGATCATTCGAATATTGCGTCGCGCCATTTTTCACCCTTTGAAAGTTCACTTGATGACTACAATTTTCTCAATTGGACGTCAAAATTACAAAAAATACAATTTTTCGCATAATTAATTGAACAAAAATTCAAAGTACACTAAATTCTACTTCTAGCTAAACAAACTCAAACTTAAGCATTCGATGAAACTCTTCTTGAAACTGTAACTACAAATATGCATATTTATTACCGTATTTATTACAGTTTTTATTACCGACTGTGGTATTTCACATGCAAACCGCGTGTGGCACCTGAAATGAAGTAGGTAAAGAGTTTTCGTTTCCAATTTTCGTAAGCTAAAGAGTTTTCGAAACCGTTCTACTTATTTCGCGCAGCAGCTGCACAAAAAGCTTTGGAATCGATTGGTAAATTACCGACGGTGGTAAATCAACCCGTCACGTCGGTAAAAATCCCAGTCACGTCAATTAGATGACGCTCGCGTCTCGTCCGACTCGTCGCATAACTATCTCCAAAATTCACGTCTCCCGACTTACCTTAGCTGGGTCCAATCGCCTCGTCCACATCTCCGAGAGATAAACGAAGCAATTCTGCACCGCGACATACTTGATCGTAAAGCGTTCCTCCTGCATTTTTTCGTGCCCGCTCGAACACGCACATTCACTAAAAATGCTAATTATCGCCCGACTGCGTGTAAAAACCGCGAGTAATCACAGGTTAGGTGGGCAAATCACCGACACTCCGATCATCTCAAGGCCAAACATGAATCTAAAAAAAAATCAAAAGCTGAACTGAAAATCGTTCCTCAGCGACGAGGAAACTGCAGATTTCGTCGCCAAAAAAGATATTTTCGCAAAGTAAATCGTTCGAGTTCAACAAATCTCTAAACAAACGTTAACCAAATTTCGCAGTTGGCTCCACTGATTCCGCCGTTTGTACTTTACACCCGCTGGCGACGATTTCAAATTCGGTCGTTTGCGGCTGAGTCCTGCTTAAGGACATGTGAAATACCGACGGTGGTAATAAAAACTGTAATGAACGTTTCTTAAGCATATTTGCATTTACAGCTAAAAGAAGAAATTCATTCCCTGCACTGGTGAATTCCCCAGGGAATGAATTTCTTCTTTTAGCTCTAAACGCAAATATCCGTCAAAAACGTTCATTACAGTTATGTATACCGACTGGGCTCGACGTGGATGTTTCATATCGCCTTAAGAGGCAGTGGCACCTCCTCCACTCCAGCTCGAATTTTTGAACCCTATTTTCTCCTAAACTATTCGACAAATGAAGCTCAGATTTTAATAGCATGTGCGGAAGTATTGCAGATTTAGACGGCTCTTCGGGCTCCTCGATAGATCAAGCCGTTTTTGGTCAAGAGACGCAGTAACCAAAAAGGTGCAAGAGAGACAGCGCTAGGTGCGAGAGAGACAGCCCTATAGGCGTTTAGCATTGCCGAAGAAGTTCCGAGCGAAGTATCACCGCCTCTGAAATTAGGCCTAAAGATAACGGCGGGACGGAGGCTGAAACGGGATATTCGGGGGGAGGGGGGGGGCGCATCGGCAGGATTTTTCCTTGGCGCGCCAGGACGACATCGAGGCGGCAAAAACGCGCTGCTGCGACTCGTGCGCGATCGCGCAGCAATAGCTGTCAGTTATCGCAGTGTTGCCAACACCGAATTTCGAGCGTCACGTCGTTCCACGCGTATTTTACGCCCCCGAAACGCCTGCAACGCGCGAAAAGTGCATCGACTTCGCGACGCCTTTGAGCGTGGAAAAAAATGCACGTTTTTTCGCACGAAATCGCGTAACAAAACATAAGCGAAGTCGTTGGTAATAAGCGTAAAAATAAAAATGCAAATTCGTCGACTGCGCACAGGTGGCGCGTCGGTCGCGCTCGGCGCGCCCTGATTGGCCCGCGGCTCGCAGCTCCGGCCAATCGCCCGGGGGCTCCAAACGTAACTGTGATATTTTGAACACCAGCGTCAACTTCAGTTGCTCACGCAGGACGAATGGAGAGTCAACCACCAGTGACAAGATTTTTTACCTAAATGAGAGTAATCGTCCTGCCGGAGCGGACAAACGGCTGACACGAAACCCCAGGTAACGCCTGACTCTCTATAATCTCATTAGCGTCGTAATTTAACGGATTCTTTGGTGCAACATTCGCGATATCGACGGACGAAAAATAAGAAGGAAAAAAAACGACGGTTGCTGTTTTGTACGTGGGAAAAATGGTGGCCTCGCTGTTTGTGTTCGACCTGAAGCATTTTGTTTATTCGCTCGCGTTTTTCGATTATTTTGCGCGCAAAGACGAGACCGCGACGCCCGCGGGATCCTCGTGATTTAACCCGATTTTTGACAATCGTCGAGATCTCGGAAACCCCGCAAACACGTCGCATTCCCGCGTTTTCCGCTCGGCCATAAAGCTCCACGCGCGACCCACAGCATCGCATCCGCGGCTGCACGCAGCGCGGAAAAGTCGCGAGATCTCCGTGTTTCTGACTGAAAGCCACGTGCAACGCGGACTCTCCATCTTTGAAACGATCGCGTCTCGCGTTTTGGCGACGAGCGAGGCGAATCCCGCGATCCGATTTCTCGGTAAGATAGTCTGAAAATTTGGGCCTCCCGCGACGTCGCCGATCTTTCGCCACGGCTTCGTGTTCGTTGGAACTCCCATTTATCTTCTTTTTTTTTCACCTTTTTTCGTATCTTCGACACTTCATGTTTCGTAAATTGCTTTAAAAAAAATACAGGCTCAAAGACATCTTTTATTTATATTGAATTTTTTTTTTTTTTGTGTTCGATCTGTGATACAATTTTGTAATTTCTTGAAATCTGTGTGAAATATATTTGGAAAAAAAAGTAGCAGGGATTATACAGGTTTTTGACAAAATTATGAGAAACAGTGAACATTTTTTTGGAAGAAAAACAGCTTCATATACGTCTTTTATTTTTATTGCATTTTTTTGCGTTCAATCAGTGATACAATTTTGTAATTCGTTAAAGTCTGTGTGAAATATAGTTCGAAAAAAAAAGTAGCAGGGATTATGCAGGTTTTGATACAATTATGAAAAGCAGTGAACATTTTTCTGGAAAAAAAAAAAGAATTCAGAGCAATAAATTTGAAAAATTAAAAGAAAATGCAAAGTTAAATTGATTTGCTTGACCCGGTGCGATATTAATGGCATCAATGTGAGGATAAGCGCCACCTGTATTACTGTTGTTATCGGCAATTGCTCTCGTCAATAAGCCGGCGCTCCGACTTCTGTGCTTCTTCAATCTCAAAATTATGCTATTTTCAGTAGCATTTTTATCCTACTGAAGTAAGCTTATTTAATTTAAATATCACTATAAATAAGTGAGGATAAGCGCCACCTGTATTGCTGTTGGTATCAGCAATTGGTCGTCAATAAGCCAACGCTCCGATTTCTGTCTTTCAATCTCAATTTTTTGCACTTTTCAGTAGCATTTTCATACTAAATAATAATCTGGGAAAAAGCTTGAATTATGCCTTTTTGTATCGATAAATATCCTGCATCTTCAAGTTGCTTGTTTCTCAGCTCTTACTCATAATTCATTGATAAATTGGTGCTCCAATTCCTGACTTTCTGCCGCCTCAAGATAATGAATTTTTATCACTGTCAATCAATTACTTGAGTAAAAGCATAAATTATTAAATTTTGCATTGATAAATGCGTTTTATTTTTCCATCGCCAGTAAAAATCCAACAAATTCCTCACACCTCCAACTTATGTGTTTTGTTGGTTATGTTTACATGTTTCCTAACATTGAAGCCCAACACTGCCATCTGGTTGGAAATATTCCAAACGATTTATCTGTTTGTTTAGACTTCAAAAAGTAAAACATACACTGTTACAAGATGAAATGTTTTGAAAAGATAAAACGAATCAGGAAAGCTTGTTTATGATTATTACTCAAGTGTCTTGGGTTTAATACATTTTTATTGGATATTTTGAACATTATTTCTATTATTTTCATTGTCGTTTATTTATATAAATCTTTAAATTTTGTAAATGAAAATAATAATAAATCTCCTACTCCATAAAAAATTGGGATATTTTGATATTGGGATTGTGAAACATTTTGAACATCATTTTTATTATTCTCATTGTCGTCTATATATGTAAAACTTCAAATGTTGTAAATGGTAATAAAAAATCTGCTACTCCATAAAAAAATGTGTAGTCAAATATTCGATTTATTTTGAAGAAAAAAATGTCATTAATGATAAATTTATGAATTATGCATTGCAGGACGCAGATAGGACCACGGGAAGGCATATTTTTTTCCTGCACCTTCCGTGAAAATGGCTCCCACCAAAGTACTAAGCAGCCAAAACAAACAAGGCGTGCCTGTCGTAACGGTGCGGAGAGGCATAACTACGCGAAATCAAAAGGCTGCGATCAACAATGCACTGGCCAAGCCGCCCGTTGTTATCAAAGACCCGAGAGTCAAAAGAAAGGCCGATGCTTCGCCCCTCAAGGATAAAACCACAAAACGTTCTGCTTTAGGAAATATCACCAATGTAAGTACATCATTATTTACTTATTGTATGCGGAGTTTATGTCAAACAGTTGTAAATCCTCATTAGTTTCAGAACCAGTTTTTAAAGTACGGCTTGTTTTGTAGGTGTGATTTAATAATAATGCCCTGCAGCGATTATAAAATGACGCGTGAACTTTTGAGTAGCTGCATAAATACCTCATTTTCAATAAACAATCGGGAGTAATTGTGAAAAAAAATGGAAAATTGCGATCGTCCGTTACTTTCGTAATGCATTAACCGCGTTTCTCCGATTTTTCCAGGAAAATTGCCATAAAATTTTATTCAGAATAAATATTCTTTGCAGCCACTGAAAAATGTACACTTTATATTATAATTACTTCATGTTGCTATTATTAATTAATAATTACAAAACCAATCGCACCATTAACTTTATTTGTAAATGATTTAGGGATTTACAACACTAGTGTAAAAAATCAGAAACATGTTTTCTTTCCGAATTTTGCCAAAGTTTTCTTGTTGTAATCGTGATAAAATGAAATTCGCAAGCAATTGAAAAATCATTGGGCGTGCAATATTCTTTGTAGCCACTGAAAAATTTCCATCATGTTACTATTATTAATTCATAATTACAACAAAAAAATTGTACAATTGACTTTATTTCTAAATGATTTAGGATTTTACAACCAGCTGTAAAAATTCAGAAGCAAATGTTTTCTTTCCGAGTTCTTGCAAAAATGGTTTTGTTTTCTTTTCGAATTCTCGCAAAAATGTTCTTGTTTTAATTGTGATGAAATAAAATTCGCAGGCTATTGGGAAATCATTGGGTGTGCAACTGCAGGATCCGAAGAAAGTGGTTAAAAAAGCGCCGGTAACGGCGGCGCAGACAAAGCCAGCAATTCAGGCTGCTACGTTGAGGCCACTCGAGAAAGTTCTCGTACGACCCGACAATGTTCCCGCAAAGACGAAGCCCGCACCGCGGGTAAAAAATGCCAAGAAGGACGAAGCCGAGAAGGTGGAGGTTCCGAGCAAAATCGTCAACGTTCGTCGCAGTTTAGATCTCGAGAAATCGGAAGACAGTTCGCTGTACGTCAGCGCCCTGGAGGACGTGCCCGAGGAAAGTGCAAAGAAATCGACCAAAAGCACCAGCAAGGTGAGTCGATGACCTGTCAAACGTGCAGAGCCTGGTAACCCGCTTTCGTCATTGAGCGAAATCAACGACATCGGGTCACTCAATTTCATAATATAGAAAAATATTTAAAACGGGATGAAATACCTTTCACACATCTTATGATTTTTTTTTTTTAAGTAATCAATGACAGTCCCGTAAAACGTGAGTTTCAGGAAAAAATCCAAACACTTCTCGACAGGATACAAATCTGAAAAATTTAAGCATATTGAAGGTGCTGAAAAGATCGATTTTGCATAATAATAATTCAAAAATTTGATTAACGAACTGGTAAAAAAATTGTTCAATGAATCACCCGTCATCCATACTTTTTTTAATGAATATAATTTGTCAACTTTTTTTTTTAAACGGACGAATTTCTTCAGAACTTTGTCTAATTTCTGAAAATTATATAAAGAACTAATTTTTGGATTTGGTCATAAAACCACCCATTTCGTCCACAAAATGAGCAAGTAGAACAAACAGATTCGCAAATACAGCTCAAACATGAAAAAAATGTAACTTTAAAAAATTAGACAAAATTCCGAAGAAATTCGTACATATTTAAAAAAATAGCCAAGTCGTTCTCATTTGAAAAAAAAGTTAAGTTGACGGGTGCCTCGTTGAACAACTTTTTAAATGAATTAGTTAATAACATTCCGTAATTATTATTACGCAAAATGAATGTTTTCAGCATCTTGAAAATGATTGATTTTTTTCAAGACTTTTACCTCATCGAGAAGTGTTCGAAATTTTCTCTGAATGTCGCGTTCAACCTACCTTAAAAACTCACGCTAAAAATACCTAAAAACAATTTGTTTCGTGATAAAACGCGACGCAAATTGACCAACGCAAGTCACAGAAAAGCCACATTATCAGCAATATCATATTTCGTATTTCTATCGCGAAAAAACAGGTCGCCAACAAGACTGACGAGAGCAAGCCGAGCGAGAAGGCAGAGGAGATCGAGGCGGCACCGACGGCGTCCGAGGAGGCGACGACGCTCGCATCGCGACTGGACGCGGTGCCGGAGCGGGAGTTGCCCGCCGGCGTTCAGTGGGACTTCGACGCCGAGAACTGGCGAGATCCCTTCCAGGTGTCGCAGTACGCGATGGACATATTTCAGTACCTCAAGGAGCGCGAAGGTCTCTTCCCGATAAGCGACTACATGGAGCGACAGGTTTGCCTCTCGCGATGGATGCGATCGCTGCTCGTCGACTGGATGGTCGAGGTGCAGGAATCCTTCGAGCTGAACCACGAGACGCTGTATCTCGCGGTAAAACTCGTCGATCTCTACCTCACGAAGGTCACGGTGGGGAAGGAGACGCTGCAACTTCTCGGCGCCGCCAGTCTCTTCATCGCCAGCAAATTCGACGTGAGCTCGCATCCGTTTCGCGAACGATCTCGGCAACCAAACGGGGAATTCACACGATATTCTCGCGTGTCTTTTGCAGGAAAGAATCCCGCCGATGGTCGAGGATTTCTTGTACATATGCGACGGCGCCTACACACAGCGGGAGCTCATAAGGATGGAGATGAACGTACTTAAGATCGTCGACTTCGACCTCGGAATTCCGCTTTCGTACAGGTTTCTTCGTCGTTACGCCAGGGTTCGTATGATTCAGTCTTTCGGGCACGTGAGAAATGAATTACAGAGACGCGAATCCTCGTTGCTTTAAGATTAATATATTCTTAAGATATAATCTTAAAGAATGTTTTAAGATTAATATATTCTTAAGATATAATCTTAAAGAATGTTTTAAGATTAATATATTTATCTTAAAGCAACGAGGATAAAAATAAATAGGATAGAATAAAGCAACAGAGAAAAATAATCAGAGTGTTTACAAATCGATCGCTGTATTAACGAATTTTTTGTTGTCGCAGCAAAATGTTTTGCTACCACAGGAAATTTTTAGATATTGCGGTAAAACTTTTGTTGCCACTCCGTTAATATTTTTCTCTGTAAATTTTACACTACAGTTCGTTTTGTAGCCGTGATTTAATAACAATAACATGCCGCGATTATAAAATGATGTGTGAACTTTTGAATAGCAGCGTGAATACCTGATTTTCAATAAACAATTGGGAGTAATCGTGAAACAATGAAAGAGCACAATCCTACATTAGTTTCGCGGTGGATCAACCGCATTTCTCCATTTTTGGAGGAGCATTACCATGACATTTTATCGTGAATAAAGATTCTTCGCAGGCATTCGAAAATGTACACAGGGTGTTTAACAAAGATATCACTTTTTAAAGAAATGTTTCTTCCATCATGCCAAAGTATAGATTTCGATCGCCAAGATCGAAATCTACACGTTGACATGGTGGAAGAAACATTGAAAAAAAAAGTGATTTTTTGTAAACACCCTAATGTACATTTCGTATTACAGTCACTCCATGCTATTGTTATTAAATAATAATTACAAAACCAGTTGGACCATCAACTACACTTTCTAAAAGATTTAAGCAACTCCGATAAATTCATGAAACATAAATGTATGTATTAGAACAATTCGCGCGAAGCGTCGACCTGACTGTGTTCTATATTCGTTGCTTTTTCCCCCCGCAAACAGTGCGCCAAAGTGTCGATGCCAACATTGACCCTGGCGCGGTACATCCTGGAGTACTCGCTGATGGACTACTCGACGATAATGTTCAGCGACAGCAAAATGGCCGCGGCGGCGTTGCTCCTCGCGCTCCAGATGAAGGACCTCGGGGGCTGGACGCCAACCCTCGAGTACTACACTGGTTACACGGTCGACGACGTCAAGGACATAGTCAATGTGCTCAATCAGGGGCTCCACAAAAAACACAAAGACGCTTTGGCGACCGTCCGCAATAAATACAGCCATAAGTGAGTTACGCTCTTTTTGCCTTCATTTCTTTTTTTCTTAGTCTTTCGTTTTTTCTTCTTTTGTTTCTTAGTCTTTCGTTTTTCTTCTTTTTTTCCTTAGTCTCGTTTTTTTCTTAGTCTTTCGTTCTTTTTTTTTCTTAGTCTCTTTTTTTAATATTTTTTTTCTTAGTCGTTATTTATTTATTATTATTATTTTTTTTATTCTATTTTTTCAATTTATTAACGTCCTTCTTTCCGCAATTCAGGATCTTCTTCGAGGTAGCCAAGGTGCCGTTGAAAGAAGTTTTAGATTTATAGTCAACTCGATAAGTGAGTACGAATAATTTTAAGTAGACTCGTGGCTCAATGTGTGTCGCCAATTAAGCCCGGCAAAACCGGGCCTCAGTCTCTCGCGTCAGCCTGCGTCAAGAGAGACGCGAGGAGACAGGACAAACAACAATTGCCACATGTACATGAGAAAAGTTCGCGAAGCATCGGCGAGCGAATCCGCGGCGAGAATAGCTCTCGGTTCGTGTGATAAACGGGACGTGAGATTGGGATTTTTCGGGAACGAAAACGCGCGTCAGCGGATCGGAAGGTCTCGAACGAGCGAGTAAAATCAGCCATTGATCCCTCGGGAAGTGACCGAATGAACGGAGGTCAGTGTCACTCGCGCTCTTTCGTTGGACGATATTATTTTGTAATCTATTTATGCATACATTTCTCCGTAATTTTTCCATATACACCATCATATTTATAAGTAATTGTAACTCATTTTTTTCTCCTTTTTTTTCTTTTGAGAAGTTTATTTTACAACGTTTTTCTTTTTTATTTCCCTCGTTTCCAACAGTCAGAAAAAAAACAAATGTCTACACGTAGATTTTCCTTTTAACGAAACCACCGCTCGCCTGTGTCCATTTATACGAGATTTACCATCGTAATAGAGATAGCATGTTACCGTTGTTACTATTGTAAGAATAATATAAAAAAGCAAACAAACTACGAAGGACAATTGGCGACGAAAACGGAAAGAAGAAAAAAAAACACGCCCGATCCGCCTTGTCGAGCCACCGTTGCGCTGAGCTTGTGGCGCATCGCCCCGCGCATCCACTTTCTCACTGTATAGACTGATGACGATGGTAGATAAACTATGCGATAAGTTTAGAAATGATTTACGATTTTAAGAAATATACAGCATGATACGGACTGTTTACGAATTTCGACGTCTTTACGGAAAATCAATTCATGATAACGAATGCGAGGAACGTCGAGTGGGCGAATCTCGACCGATTGACTTTTTTTCATCTGAAACGTTTCACCCCCTTTTGCACGCGGATTTTACACGAATTTAGATGCATCTTTAGACTCGCGTGTGGTCGACATGAAAGCGCGACACATTTGGACTTTCTTCATCGCGTTTTGTTGAACGATCGTTCCGCCGAAATTCCGCGGCGGGCGGCACAGGCGGACATTATTCGAATGAAAAAGTGATGACAAGAATTTTTCACTGATTTCACTAGCGCGGAACGCTCGTTTTTACGACCAAATGTTTACGTGTTAACTGCGCCTACGAAATATTATCATTGATTGTAAATTAGCCTAAAGTCAGAATTATTACAAAAGCGTAAACATTTTTATCAATAAAACGATTAGTCACAATTATTTATTTAAATTTATATTCGAACGCTTTTTCATCCGAATTTTGTTAATCCCCGCCGTCCCGCATCGAAAACGCGCGTTTTGCGTCGTTTGAAAAAGTGAAATTTTCGTGTGTTTCGAGCAGCGAATAATTACATCCATTTTCGGTATTAAAAAAAAAAAAATAGTGTGCGCAGAGCATCTTCATAGTTGCCAAACTTTTCGTCAAAGCAATCGTAACCCCGACGAAAATATCTATCGCGTAAATGACTCAATGAAACTTTTGCTCTTTCATCGTTAAAAAAATAACGAAAAAAATTTGGCACCGGATTTGTCAAAAACCCCGTGGCATATTTAACGCGCTCTGGCAGTGATAATGGAAGGCCGAAATTTGATCGAAATTTTATCCGGGTGAATGATTTACGTTTGCGAGACACGGAATATTGAAGTAAACATTGAGGAAAAAAAACGTTATAAAAACGCTCTGAAGTCCCATCGCGTTCTTCAAAACGGTTGTAAATAACAATCCGCGGCATTCGAATATGTATATATGAAGAGAATTGTTTTTGTTTTCTTTCTTTTTTTTCACGAATATAAATTTTTCAAGAAATAGTAATTCAAGAAGACAATAGCGCAGGGATATGTAAAGCTGCAATGTCCATGACTAAAAATTATGACGTGTAAATAGTGTTAGGAATATGTATTTTTTACCATCAGTGAATGTATTATCTACTTTACTTAATAGTGTGCGTGTGAGTGTGCGATCATAACGAACGGCTAATTTAATTAATAAAATTCGTGACATGTGATACATTGTCTCCAAATATTATTGCCTAGACTTAAACGAAACGACTTCATGATATTCGCGCGAACGGGCAGAAACTTACGTATCGTAAAAAGCAAAAAAAAAAAATTATGAGTAATTTTTAAGGATTCGTCACAACTGAGGGTAATAAAGAATGATAAGAGCCAATATACAATTCATCAGATTACTTTTATATATAAATTTCTGTAAAATCGATAACAGGAATAAATTGCCAATATTATCTCGGCTATCATCATAAATATCAGGTACTATAATTAGCGTATTAAATTAATATACTGTTAGCACAAACAGCTCGCTTCGTGTAGATAGTAGGGCGTTTTACATCCTTTCGTCCCGATGATGATCATAAAGATTTTTTTTTTTTTTTTTTTAGAAATTCATGTTTTACGTTTCAAGTGTGTAGACGAATTTTACAAAGTTTCAGTCTTTTTTTCGTGTTTTTTTTTAACTCGTCCATCCTTACTGTCGCTACAGAAAATTTAAAAGACTAACATTCTGTAACAATAGCTCAATAATAACCCGAATAATACAAACTATGAAACCATTCACCACTAGTTCCATAAGGTAAATAGTTATGTCGCTTTCCACTCATTTCGCATAAATACAAGAAAAATGAGAGAGACTTGCAAGAGAACTGCACTTCGCGATGATATAAAAATCTAAAAAAATTCGTGCACATTAAAAGTATTGAAAAAATAAATTTCAAATAATGACAATTCTAAAATGTTATTAACAAATAGATTAAAAAAAAGAATAGAAAAAAAAACGTTGTTCAAATCTCCCTGTGCCCTTTTTTCTTTTTTAAATGTTTTTTCTTTTTTTTTGTTAAGAAAATGATTTGTTTATTTTTCTGAATACTTATGAATTTTTTCAGATTATTAAGTTGACTTTGAATTTTGTGTTTTTTTTATATCGAAAATATGTGTGCAAAAACACAAACTTCAAAATCGATTTAAAAATCTAAATAAATTCATACGTATTCAGAAAAACGAAACGAATCAGTACCATTAAAAAAATTGGGCCACCGGGAAATTTGTTAAACAATCTTTTTAAATTTAATTTGTTAATAACATCTTAGAATTATTATTATGCACAATTCATCTTTTCAGTACCTTTAATGTTCATGAATTTTTAAGATTTTTCTACGATCGAGAAGTGTTTGCTTCTCTCTCACTTTTCTTGAATTTATGCGATTAATTTTTCATAATAATAATTCTAAAATCTTATTAACAAATTGATAAAAAAATGGTTTAACAAATCTCCCGGTGACCCTATTTTTTTAATGAAAATGATTTGTTCATTTTTCTGAATACGTATGAATGTTTTCAGATTTTTCTACCATCGAGAAGTGTTTGCAATTTTCTCTCACTTTTCTCAAATTTATGCGAAATGAGCTGCAAGCGACACAACTACCATAAACGTTACGTTATAAAGACAAGAATTATAAAGCAACTTGTTAATATGCCCTTCCTCTCGGAAGGCGACCTTAATTCTTTTTTCCAATTCTCGGAGTTTCGATGTCATCAGGCTTAAGGTGGTGATAAAACATCCCGAAACGTCGCTAAAGTTTTACGCGCTAAAAAAAGCTTTAGAGCACCTCAACTAAACACAGCCGGCCAGGAAAATTTCGCGAACGCGTTCAACGTCTTTCAGTCTTTGACGTTCTGGGCTGCCTCGAGGCCGGCGATCGATACTTCGGATGGTACGGCGCGAATTCAAACGAACTTGTGCCGATAATTGAGCTTCCTATTGCCGCGGCAAGATTCTTCTTTTTCTCCGCGGGAATTCGTAATACATTATAACACAGAAATTGACGTTTCTTTTCCTCTCAAAGTCGCAACTCAACTCGCCTTCTCGGACAAGGATCAGTTGCAATTTTACTAAGCAACATAGAAAAATGTTTCAGGACTCCTTGGACTCTCGTCTCGCTTTCACCCGCGCGCATCGTGGACAATCCACCTCGTTGCTCGACACGGTTTTGCATTCGATGTGAAAACACGAACCGCATCGATCGCATCTCGTTACCTTGGTCAGTTCCCACGGGAAAATGACTTTTGCTCTCTTTGGACACGAATCCTTTGGGCACAACTCGCAGACGAATCCTCGGGCTTCGCAAAGCTGCAACAAATCACGATTCAGTATCCACAGTGAATTTCATGCGATTTCAAAAGCAAATCCTCTCTTAGAAATAAGATTAAAACGTTACCTCGCACTCGGCAACGTGAGCGCAGCATTCCTTAACTAATTCCTCCAACTTGACCGTCAGCACACCGACTTTGACACACATCAGATCTTGCATAGAATAAATATGCGGATCGTTGATCATATAATTTGGCTGTTTTTTCAGTGCTTCCTGGACGCTGAACGGTGAGAAAAATTTCGTAAATTCGTATTGCATAAAATTGTAAAAAATCGTATTATATTTTTAAAAAGAAACTGTTTTGTCTCGGAACTTCTAAATTGTCAGCTTGGGTTTCTCCGTTTTCTCGATCGTAAGGCGAATGCACCAATAATTGAACAGTCACCAGTGAATTAACAGTTTTTTGAGAATTCATGAGAAATTACGACGACTTGGATGAACATTAGATTGTTAATTTGTCGATTATTTAGCTATCTACTGCGATTCTTTGTCGAAGCCCATTTTCGACTAAAAGCGTAAGTTGAATCATTAATTTACTGGTGTTTTCGAATTTTTGGCGTTTGGTATTTATTTTTATACTTCACGATGGGTGAGGAGCAAAATAGCTAATGACCAAAGTAGCAAATTTCAAAATAATGAACGGTCTGAATCTGGAATGGCCATGATTATGAAACTTGTTATTTCAGCCATTCGCTATTTTGATTTCCATTTTAATAAAGATGTGGGTCAATATAGTGAATGATCAAAATAGCGATTTTCGTAATGATGGCTATTCTAGATTCAGACGTTCATTTTTTTGAAATTTACTATTTTAGCCATCCGCTATTTTGGTCATTAGCTATTTTGCCTCTCACACATCACGATAAAAATACGAGATTTTCTTTTTTTGCTACATCGCATAATTCAACACTTTTGTCAATCGTTAAGGTAGTATGAGCGTACAGATGAACGTCGCGTAAATTCGAGGGAGTTTGAGAGAGAATTACGAAGAGTTCTCGATGAGATAAAAATCTGAAAAAAATCAAGCATATGAAAGGCGGTAAAGAGATTAATTTAGACAATAATAATTTAAAAAATGTTATTAACAAATTACTTAAATAAATAATTGTTCAACTAAATATCAGGCAACCTAACTCTTTTTTATTATTAAAGTGATTTTCTTATTTTTCTACATACGTATGAATTTTTTCCGAATTTTGTGTGACGTTTGAAAATTACGTTTTTTTATTATGTTAAAATTAAAAATCAGAGAAAATTCTGAAAAAATTCATACGTATGTAGAAAAATAAGAAGATCACTTTAATAACAAAAAAAAGTTAGGTTGCCGGATATTTAGTTGAACAATTATTTATTTAAGTAATTTGTTAATAACATTTTTTAAATTATTATTGTCTAAAATAATCTCTTTACCGCCTTTCATATGCTTAATTTTTTCCGGATTTTTATCTGATCGAGAACTCTTCGTAATTCTCTCTCAAACTCCCTCGAATTTACGCGGCGTTCATCTGTACGCTCATACTACCTTAAAATGTTCGCGACAGTCTAAAAATATTAGATTTTGTAGAAACCCATGATAATCAAATTATTCTGCTTAACTGTTCATTTACTGGTGACTTTACCCAATAACAGGCGGGGAAAAAATACCTTTGTGCGAATCTGCATGTCAGCAGAAAGTCTTTGAGATAATACAGTTGTGTGCGGAAAACGCGTGTTCGCTCCAGTTGCTTGACGCGCCTGTACAAAAGTGGACTTAAGTCGTTCACTTGGAACAGCGGATCCGTTGCCATTTGGTCCAGCAGTCTGTAGGAAAAATTGGAGACTGTGTACCTGAAACACAGGAATAGTAGCAATGTAGCCACTGAAACCATCGCGGAAGCAGGGAGCAAATTTCGTGAGGCTGCAGCGAGAAAAAAGTATCTTCGGAAATGCGTATTTCGTACCTATTGAAGTCCCACTTGGACAATATTTTTCCCGGAATCAGCGCCACTTGATTGGTGTGACAGCCGGTGCAAAAATATCTTCCCAAATACTCGCAGTATCGAAATCTATTTGCGTATTCAACCGCCACTTTCATTCCACAACCAGCGCATCTGTAATTCTGCTTCGCTATGAGAATTCTTCGTCTGTAACAGAAAAAAAAGTTCACTGAATTAATATTCAAATCGTAGAACTGCTACGACTTTGGAATTTCGATAGCATCGAGCGGCACATTTTGTCGAATAAATTCTACGATGATGAGGAAATTCTACGACGATTTATTTATTTATTAAAAAATAAATGTTTATTTTTATATAACTTTTTGTGTATTTTTTAATTAATTTTTGTTTATTTTTAAATAAATAGATACATAAAAAAATAGATCAATTAAAAAAAATGAATTTATTCTTAAATTTGAAATCGTAATTTATTATTTATTTTTTAAATAAATAAAATAAAATAAAAAGATTTATCCATGTAAAAATAAATAAATAAATTCTACGACGTTTGATATATTTTTCCGCTACGAATTTTTTTTTTTGTAAATTGATGGAAACTTACGCTGGCTGCGGATGGGTTGTAAATATTATCTGCGGACGCGGAGGCGCCCATTCTATCGTCCCGCGGAGAGGTATAACTTGGCTGATTTCCTCGCTCTGGCCGTCCTCGCGATTAGCCAACCAATTCCTCGGCAACGGCAGCAGCTGCGTCGAAAAAGAGGCAATGCGAAATCTCCAGATCGTGAGGCGTCGCGGTTGGATTAGGAATTGTCGGCGGACGTACCTGTTGAGGCGCGTCCTTCTCCGACACGAGCCACTCCAATTCGCTGGCTCGCGGCAAGTGCCTCTCGCTGAATCGACTTATGAGAGACAGAGCGACGCCCTCCGCCGAAATTACGCTGTCCGTCAAGGCGGACTCGGCTCCTTGACGCGGCGACGAACGGTAGAGATCCGCGTCCGAATACAGCGAGGCCATCGACATGGAGACGCCTCAAACGCAATACATTCATTTTAACAGTCGGTAAATCACGCAACGATCGTTATTTGCAGTGTTGTAAATCCCCATTACTTTAAGAATCAAAGTTTACACAACAGTTTATTTTCTAGTTACGATTTTATAGCGATGACCTGCTGTGATTATAAAATTATAAGTGAACTTCTGAAAACCCGTAAAAAAAACCTAATTTTTAATTAAATTTTGCGAGAAATTGTGAGAAAAATGGACAAGCACGGAACTCCATTACTTTCGCAATGCATTAACAGTGTTTCTCCATTTTTTCAATAAAATTACCATGAAATTTTATGGGAAATTAATATTTGTTGCCTCTATTTAAAAGTTTGCACGTCATATTATAATCGTTACGAGTTATTATTATAAAAACATCATTACAAAGCGAATTGTACCATCAATTTCATTTCTAAAAAATTAGGGTCTTACAACTCTGGTTATTTGTTATGTAATTTTTTAGGCAGGCTGCAACAACAGAACCGAAAGTTGAGCAAAGTTGTAAATCCCTAAATCTTTCGGGAAGAAAGTTGATGGTGCAATTGTTTTTGTAATTATTGACTGATAATAGTAACATGGAGTAATCATAATATGTGCCCATTTTTTAGTAGCTGCAAAAAATGTTTATTCTCGTAAACATTTAATGACAATTTTCCTAAAAATATGGAGACACGCGGTTGATGCATTGCGAAAGTAATTGAGGACTGCGAAATGCTCTTCCATTTTTTCACAAATGCTCACATTTTTTATTCAAAATGAGGAATCCGTGCTGCTATTCAAAAGTTCACGCATCGTTTTATAATAGCCGCAGATTGTTATTATTAAATCGCATCTACAAAACAAATCGTACAAACCTCAATAGTTTAAGAAATAAGTGTAACATTTATTTCTCATTAGTTTAAGTAATAAATGTACCATTTATCTCTTAAACTAACGAGAAATAAGAAATAAATGTTACATTTGTTCCTTAAACTAATGAGAAATAAGAAACAAATGTAACATTTATTTCTTGAACAAATGAGAATTTACAACTCCGGAGTTGAGAATGTTCGATGTGTCTCGACCCGCTAATAAAATCGAACTTTACGAGGACACTGATGCATTTTACAAATTTTGGAATCGCTGAGCTGTTAAAAATTAACGTCGCCTGCAGATACCTGATGTCCGAAGCTGCGACAGGTTTCGTGCATCGTCTATTTCAATCTCCTCGACGCCGTCCGTGGAAATAGTGTCGGACGGCGTGCCCGGTGAACTCGACAGAGGACTCACACTTTGATCCGTAGTTGTAGCTGTGAAAATATCCGATATAGTTAGTAAAGGCGCATTATTTCTTCACAGGGTCGGAGAATAATCGCTTATAGTGTATAATATCCGTACTGTCTGTCTTTCCATCGCTCAAAAGTTCGCGACTCCAGTTTCCGCCCTTTCGCTGCTCCATTTGTCGTTGTCGTCTTCTCAGTCGTATTCGTTGCTTCAGATTGTTTATCTCCTCGTCACTCTCGTCGACGGTCTCGTCGATCAGCCGCAGTTGTCGATTGCACTTCAACTGGACGATGAGTTCGATAAAAAAAGAAATTTAAATTATCAATGGTAAGGAAATCAACAAACACATTAAGTTAGTCCTTCCGTCTACTATCCATTTTGCATAAATTCGCGAAAAATGAGAGAGAATTGCAAACATTTCTCGATGGTACAAAAATCCGAAAAATGTCGTGCAAATTAAAGGCACTGAAAAGATTAATTTTGCGTAATATTTATTCGAAAATGTTATTAACAAAGTGATAAAAAGAAAATGTTAACACATCTCCCGATAACCCAATTTTTTCATAAAAATGATTTATTCATTTTTCTGAATACGTACGAATGTTTTCAGATTTTTCAGTTCACTTTGAATATTGTGCTTTTTTATATGAAAAATGTGTGCAAAACACAAATTTCAAAGTGAATTTAAAAATCAGAAAAAAATCATACGTATTCAGAAAAACGACCGAATCATTTTCATTTAAAAAAATTTGCGTCATTGGAAGATTCGTTAAACAATATTTTTTCACCAATTTCTTAATAACATTTTAGAATTACTATTATACAAAATTCATCTTGTCAGTACCTTTAACATGATTTTTTTTTTCAGATTTTTGTATCATCATTTTGAGAATTGTTCGCAATTCTCTCTCATTTTCTCGTATTTACGCGAAACGAACTGTCGGCGCTCCAATAACAAGAAGAGAATAAAACCTGTTCGATAGCTGCGATCATCGCCTCGGAAATACTGAAATGCGCGTTCTCGCGATCGAGCTCGGCGTTAGCTCGTGAGAATTGCGCGGACGACAGGAAGCTGGTGAGGCTCTGACCCTCTAAAGGCCTTGGAAAATATCCCGTGGCCATGGGCTGCACGCTGCTCCCGCCGTCCTCCATAAAACTCTTCTTCGGCGTTCGCATGTCCTTCTGGCCCTCAACGCCGAGGCTCCACGGCCCGGAAAACTCGGGAGCGGACGAGCCCGACGACGAGAAGAAACTTTTCCGTCGCGCCTTCTGGTGCGTCTCGATTTTTATGCTCTCGCTCGTCGGATTCTCCGCGTGAAAATTCCCGACGTCCCGAGTGGCGCGGCCGATGTTCTCCAGTATCGAAGTTCTCGCCGCGTCCTCGTAGTTCAAAGTGTCGGAACTCCCGCTGCTCATTTTAGGCCCGATTTTTTTAGCGCCCTTCGTTTTCGATCGCTGCTTTCGCAGCGGAGTTTTCGGCTTCTTCGGCTTTCCGTACACGACGGGCGTTAGGCTCGACTGTTTCGCTTCCGAATAATCGACTTTTATCACCTCCGATAATTCGATCGTGCGAGTCGGCCGAACGCTCGCGGCTTCATCGACGCGATTCGACGCCATAAAAGCTGCCAGCGGCAAAGCGCAACTTTTCTGACAAATTTCGTGATCCTTGCAAAGAACCGGCAGACTGTTCCACGATTTCAGCGATATTTCGCTTTCGCGCTCCTCCGCGTTGTCGCTGCTCGTCGCTTTGCTGCTTTTAGGCAAAATAGCGACTTCCGGCGCGGATTTTTCGGCCCTCGCACCGTCTCGCGCGTCCGTCTCTTGACCATCGCTTTTTTTGTCGTCGTTGTTGGTTTCTTTCGACGGAAAATTCGACTCGGTTCTCGTTGTGCTGCCGAAATTTATGGGATACGAGGCGGAGCGCCGGTGTCTTTTTGGACTGTTTTTCAAGAAACGACCGCCCGGAACAAACTGGAATAATTATTGTCGATTTTATAATTATTTTTTATCGATTATTTCTATGGTAGTGTTTAGTGGTAAACGGAGTCATTTTCCGAGTGCCTTATGAACTGGAGAATGACTGAAGATTTTCAATTTGTTTTCCGATTTTTGTTTCACTGCCGCGGCAAAATAGTAGTCTTTGAGTCTAGTATTAATTCCGCATAAATTCTAGAAAAATGAGAGAGTATTGCAAACAATTCTCGATGGTATAAAAATCTGAAAATATTCATGCGCCTTAAAGGTACTGAAAAGATTAATTTTGGATAATAATTCTAAAATATTATTAACAAATTGATGAAAAAAAATTGTTTAGCAAAGATTTCGATGACTCAAGTTTTTTTCATGAAAATGATTCTTTCGTTTTTCTGAATACGTTCAGAATACGTTATTTTTTTCAGATTTTAGAGTTCACTTTGAATTTTGTGCGTTTTTTGTGGGGAGAACATGTGAAAATTCAAAGTGAACTCTAAAATCTGAAAAAATCCATACGTATTCGGAAAAATGAACGAAACATTTTCATAAAAAAAAAAGATGGGTCATCGGTCATCTGAGTAGGTATAAATATTTTCAGATTTTTAAGTTTTCTTTGAAATTTGTACATATTTTCCATATTAAAAAAAACACACACACACAAATTGCAAAGAGAACTTAAAAATCTGAAAAAATGCATACGTATTCAGAAAAACGAAGGAATCATTTTCATAAAAAAAACTTGGGACATCGAAACATTTGTTAAACCATTTTTTTCATGAATTTGTTAATAACATTTTAACAAATTCTTATTATGCAAGAGTTTGCAAGTGTTTGCAATTCTCTCATTTTTCTCGAATTTAGGCGAAATAAATACTAGACGCAAGGATTACCTTAAATGTTGAAGACAAGAGTGAAAAATGAAAGCTACATGCCGATAATTCTGCTGTTATTTACGGCGAGTTTGGTGCTAAGTGAAGATACATTATCAATGCTATCGTGATTACAGCGCTGTTTTCTTACCAAGGACGGATCGATTTCCGTGAGCAGCGCCGCTTGATTTCGTTCTACTGCCCTCAAACAAATAAGCGTGACTTCCGCCAAGCTTTCTTGGCACAGAAAGGCCCATGGCTCGAGACAAGACAGCAAATGCTCTTTGTCCGATAAGAGCCACGATAACTTTTGCGACAGAGAATGATTCTCCAAGCTGCAATGAAAAAGACGATTACGGAACGACTCATCGGCGATTAAATTTTATGAAAAATTTACAAAATGACGACGCTTCAAAAAGATGTTTAAGTTCACTTAAAAATTCTTTATACAAAACTCAAAATGAATCTAAAAATTTGAAAAAATGCATGCGTATTCAGAAAAAAGAGAAAAATTTTCATTTACAAAAAAATGTGGTTTCGCGAGAAATAAGTTGAACAATTTTTCTTTTCATTAATTGGTTAATAACATTTTACAATTTTTATTATGCAGAATTAATATTTTCAGTACTTTTAATGTGCATGAATTTTTTCAGTTTTTTTATACCATCGAGAAGTGTTTGCAATTCTCTCTCATTTTTCCCGAATTTATGCGAAATGTAGACTATCATGAAAGGACCTCCTTAATTAAGAGTGGAAGCGAACAGGAAATTAGAGTCGAAGCATCGCAGCACAGGACTTGAAAAAATGATCTTTACCTCTTGTATATCCAGAGAATATCTTTACGCGACGCTATTCTCGCCGGCAGATTGGCGAGATAATCGTCATACTGACCGACGTCCGGCGACACCGCGAGCGACGGTTGCAGCCAATTCAATCCTTGTATGAAGACCCAGCAGTCAGGTTCGCCCTTAAAAGACGAACAATCGGATATTTACTTTCCACGCGTGAGTCATTCTCCGCTAGTTCAGGCCGCGGCGCCTTCAGCTGGACTCTGAACCAGCGCGGCTATAATTATTTTCTAACGACTATTGACAAATTATATTTATAGCGCGATACGTGAAACCGGATATACCGGATTCAACCGGTTGTCGAAAAAATTCGCACTCACAGAGGGATCGAAGATTCTGCATCCGTGCTTGAAAATCTGCTCTATCACGCTGTGCAATCTGTTTAGGCCGCCGTAGACGTTCCAAACGTTGGAAACTCCATAGACCAGCAGACCCTCCACAGTGGATCTCAGACTCTGCAGGAGCTGCCACTGCTCCTTTATGTGGTTGTCCTCGTTCATTTTGCAGCAATTTTTGCTGTGGAAATCACGTCATAACGCCTCTTTCGAGATATCGTTTGTTATTCTCCAGAGCAGCCTAAAACAGATAGAAAAATTACGATTTTTAATAAGCATCAATTTTGGAGTATTTCATGGTGAATAATATTTTTATGGACTTTAGCTAACTGTGTGCTGTATTTCATGCCACTTCAGGAAAAAAATACAAAAACTCGGAGCAAAATATAAAATTTTCTAGTAATAATTTTTTTTGTATTGCAATTTTTTGTTAATACTGCACAAAAAAATGTTTGGTGATATAAATTTAGAAAATTACAATTGACTTCAGTTTTGGAGTATTTTATGGTATTAAGCTAACCATGTGCTGTATTTTATCCACAACTGGCAAACAATATAAAAACTCAGCCAAAAATATAACATTTTCTAGTAACAAAAAGATAACATTTTCAATTACAAACCATTTTTTTCTATACAAAATAAGGTTGGTTGATATACAATTTAGAAAATTATAATTTTTATTTAGCATCCATTTTGGAGTATTTTCTGGCGAATACTCATTTTATCGCCATACGCTGCATTTTATGCCACATCAGGCAAACAACACAAAAACTCAGCACAAAATATAAAATCTTCTAGTAACAAAAATACTGTTTGAATTACAAACAATTTTGTATCTTTTCTACACATAATAACATTTTTGTTGATATACAATTTTGAAAATCACAATTTTCAATTAACATAAATTCTGAAGTATTTTATGGCAAATAATAATTTTATGGCCTTAAGCTAACCATGTGCTGCACTTCATGCCGCTTCAGACAAACTATACAAAAACTCAGCTCAAAATATCAAAATTCATAATAAAAAAAATTACAACAACAGACCATTTTTTTTACACAAAAAAATGTTAGCTGATACTAAATTTTCAGCCTTCACTATCTCCACCCGTTTTCCTCTCCAAAGTCTCGCACTCCCCCCGCCATGAATCATTCAGTCTCACCGATTACCCTGATAATAATCATGCAAATTGTTAAAGTGGCCAAGCAACGTCAGCTCCCTCCTGAAATGTTCATAACGCTTTGTCCCTCCCATTAACAAAGTTTCGCTTACATAACTCAACGTATCACTCAAACCCATTGGCCAATAAACAGAAAATTATTCAAGTGCACCAAAAACCCTCCAAAAACCCTCCAAATCATCGTTGTTATTATTATTATTATTATTCACGCCTCTCTCGACTCCCATTTACGTAACTCGCGGAAAACCCGCTGGGCAATCGCGTCGAAAATCCTTCGCCAATCCCCATTGTTACATCAAGACAATCACAGAACGCGGAAGACACGGCGACGAACTCGAGGCGATTTTTCGCAGTGTCAACAAAACAAAGTCGGCCTTTCGCAAGTGTCGCGACGCTTCGTCGCTGGGGAACGAAATCGTCGGGCGTTATCGCCGATAACTCACGGTTTCGATGCGATATCCGCGATGGGCGTGCATGAGTAACGTGAGAGGATTCGCAGCTCGCGTCTCGCGCTCTGCGCGACGACGAATACGCGGGTCGGCCGATCATGTGTCAAGCGGCCGACGGTCGCGCACGACTGAATCGCCGTTTGACGTTTCCACGGGCGGCGAGCGCGGCGCGCGTTACGCGTAACCCGAATGTCGCGCTGTTTTCGTGCGCGGGTTAAATTCGCGGATGTCAAAAATATAAAAAAATCGCGACTGATGGAATTAGGGACTGATATAATATAATACGTACAGAGACGACACGACGATACCGATGATACTGGTGGTGATGATGCTGCTGGCGTCGGTCATAAGCACATTTTAGTACACGGCGCAGCGTGTGCACGTGCATGTGTTTACATACACGGAACCGCCGAGCGGCGGCGACGGCCCCGAGACACGTGGAAGTGTGTCACAGTGGCCACACTCATACAGGCGCGCTGCTATCGCACTGCGCGGCCCGCGGCCTGTCCGTGAATGTTTCGGTATAGTGGAACCTCGATTATCCGGATCTAGATTATCTCAATGATGACTTAGTTTATCTGGACCCTCAATTATCGGGACGATGACTTATAGTTTATATGACCGCTGAATTATCTGAACGTTGACGCGAAAGATACATTGTTGCTTGAATACGTAAAAAAGCATTCAATGTTTTTTAGATGTTTAATTTTTAGATGTTTAATTTTTAGATGTTTACTTTTCAGATGTTTAATTTTTACATGTTTAATTTTTAGGTGTTTAATTTTCAGATGTTTAATTTTTACATGTTTAATTTTTAGGTGTTTAATTTTCAGATGTTTAATTTTTAGGTGTTTGATTTTCAGATGTTTAATTTTCAGATGTCTGTTTGAACGCTTTGGAACGTATTATAAATGGAAAAATGTAATACGTATCTACTGATTTTATGGAAAAAAACGTATTGTTTACGATCCCGGCCCCAACAAAAAATACGTCTCGATTGTCCGAACTTTTGATTATCCGAACTAGTTCCGGTCCCAACTGGTTCGGATAATCGAGGTTCTACTGAATATCCCGGGGAAGACGCGATCGCCTCGAGAATAGCAGATGATAACGACGCTGGTTACTGACAAGCGATTACTCACTAGCCACACGAGTGATAGACAAAGTCGAGTTTATTGTTGGGATCTGGATTTTGTTATCGATGTAGACTGGTTTGCGGAATGTGGAGCAGGTCGGTCAAACAGATCACTGCGAAGTCGGTCACTTTTTTTGTGTTCTTGCGGTCTCGTGGAAGAAGTTTTTCCGTTTTTTTTTCTCGAGATTTCCATGAAGAACGATTAGAGAATTTGGGATGAAGATGTAAAAATACATTCTGTTTTAACGGAATTCCGAATTTATCGGAAAATGTACGTTTTATTTATTTACGTCGCCAGAAATGGTATAAGAATCTTCTTAGGTCTCGCGAAGATTATCAAGTAAACAATGATTTGAGGAATTGAGTTCGGTCATCGGTTTCGTTCTGATTGTTATTGTTATAATCCAGTTCTTATAATGTGGAGCAGGTCGATCAAACAGATCGCTGCAAAGTCGGTCACCTATTTTATGAATTCTTTTTCTCTATTTTTGCTGCCTCGTAGACGAAGCTGTACCGTTTTTTTTCACGAGATTTTGATTTCAGAACATTCCAAATGGTCTAAAACAAAACTACGATAAAGGACGATTATAGAATTTGGGATGAATCTATAAATGCGTTCAGTTTTAACGGAATTTCGAATTTATCGAAAAATTTACGTTTTATTTATTTACATCACCACGAATGGCATAAAAATGTTCTCGGGTCTCGCGAAGATTATCAAGAAAACAACGATTTGAGGAATTCTGTTCGGTCGTCTGTTTGGTTCTGATTCTTTCTACTCCTAATCTCCATGTCGGTCTCGTGCTGCTTGATATCCGGCGCCACAAAGTTGGAGCTTTCTCCCTGTTGTTCTCTCTTGCGCAACTTTTTGCTTCTATCCACGTTGTGCGAGAAGAAGTTGACCTCCCGTTTAGCTTGCGCTATCTCGGCGTTCAGTCTTTGCTTGTGAACGGCTCGCTCGTACGCCAGACGCTCGCTCAAGTGAACCCATTTGAACCTGCAATTTTTGAAAATTAGGAAATTTCAAAAAAAAAAATATCCAAACGTTGTCTGGCTTGCAAATCATTTTGCATCGTTCGAACGGCAAAAATACCTTGGCAAATATTTTATGTTCCAGATCAGATCGTAGAATTTGCTCTTCTTCTGCGTCGACACTTGTTTGTTGTTCAGAGTCGCCGCCACATATTTTGCGACCTTTTTGCTTTCAAACTCGACCCATCCTTCTGTGAAATGTTTTGTGGCGACTTTTCTCCTTTTCTTCTTCTTCTTCGCTGGGTCTGTGTCTGCAAATGTTAGCAATGTTTTCATTATATTTTGATTTATTTCGTTTATTTATTTATTTACATTTCCTATAGATTAATTGTAGGTACTTTTCTTTGAATTAATACTTTAAAAAACCTTTTTTAAGTTAATACAAAAAATCCTTTGCTGTGATTCAATAATATAATTGTAATAAATTACATTATTGAATAATAATTATATTGTTCATCAATATATAATTTTTCAAATTTATTCAAATAATTTATTAAAATGATATTATTGATTCACAGCAAAGGATTTTGTTGTTTTAACTATATCCTTTTACAACATATATATTTTTGAATATGGAGCAACAATTGAAATATTCCAGATTCTAGATAAAAGAAACAGATAAAATATATACTTAAACTAATATAGCAGTAAACCTTAATAATTATTCATAGTGAAGGATTTCATTGCCTGCTTCAGCATGGAACAAGTTAAACGCTACTCTAATAAAGTTCAGTAACGGTAATTCATTTTCCCATCTCACCGAACGCTAAATAGTCGAGTTTCTCAAATGATTCAGTCCAGTTAACTTTTGCTAGAACCATCCGGTTGTCATTGAGCGAGTATAACGATAATTAAGAAAATAGATTACAGTTGGTATACAATTTCCATTCCGCTCTACGCAGATAGTAAAAAAAAATCTACCTAGAAGGAACCAAAGGATTTGATTGTCACGGAGAAAAAAAGAAGGGACAACAGTTACCACAATTGATAATCCGCACTTACCGGTATTAGCGAGTTGTAAATAGACTCGTCCCAATTTCCCGTAAGCCGCGAACACCTCGCGAATCATGGTGACGTTCATGAATTTCGGTATCGTCGACAGATATATGATGCCCCGTTTCTTCTTCTTCCCCGGCGTTTTTGCAGCATTTTGGCTGCTGCTTGGTGCGTCTTCGTCGAGGTCCGAAACATCCTCCGCGTTCGAATCGTTGTTGTTCGATGGAGATTCGTCTGTTTCGGAATTTTGATCCGGCGATTCACTTTGTTTCTTAACCATTGTTTACGATATCGTGGACAACACGTGGGTCACCTCGCTGCGCTTGCTTTGCTTTACTTTGCTTTCTTCTTTTTCGCTGCCGTGTGTCTCCTTTTTTCACACCTGCTCGGTCGGTATCAAATGTGTCGATTGTATCGTCGGAGTCGTTGGCGTTCTGCTCAATCGGTAATATTGTAAAAATTGTAAAAAAAATCCGAAGGCACCTAACGTTTTCGGAAACAGGCATTTTTTTTATCATTCCTCTTTTGATTCTAAATGATATAAGACTTTCAAACGATTTTCTTTCTGTTTTGCACTGACGGCGGCTCTTTGGTTAAAAGATCCAATTAGAACCTATAAGATGGACAAAAATCCGATTAAAACTTGTTTGAACTAATTATTTTTCAATCGGAATTTTGTCCATTTGATCGCGTTTTCTATCATTGTCAATGGGAATCACTAAGCAGGGTTTCGCTTCCCCGAGACACCGAGCACAATCGGTATCAAAAACTGTAATAAAGGTTTTTGACGCATATTTGCGTTTACAGCTAAAAGAAGAAATTCATTCACTACGGATGTCAACAGTGCAGCGAATGAATTTCTTATTTTTGTTGTAAATACAAATATGTGTAAAAAAACGTTCATCACAGTTTTCTTTACCGCAGTCGGTATTTCACATGCTCATCAGAAAGATCTCGCTATTACCGACCATCCTCGTGTGCTCACGAGCGTCGCCGTCGTCGCCCGACCGTTCCCCAAATAAATACGCAGCTTACAGATGAGCTAGCAACGATCACAAGCTTTTCCGTCAATTATTCGAAGGCTCCGTTATTATTTTCGCGTCAAGCCCAGCTGACCGGCAATTATTTTCCCGGCGTTAAGTTCAATCGAGGATAAACGTAGCCACGCAGAGATGGCCGAGCCGTCGATACCGTTAGACATTTTGGACGACCTTAGTAGGTTAGTTTTTCGTGTTTTTTCGTTGTATTTTCAAACAAACACTTTTCGCAATACCACTCAGATTTTACACGGTTTTGCGCAATTTTGCACTCGGATGACGCGGCATGAGACGCGACAATGACGTAGGCGCTGTTTTTTTTTTCAATTTTTTTATTGTTTATTTGTTTATTTTCTGTTTTATCAACGGAAAAACTCCTTTTACAATATAAAACATTCAGCAATTGTGCACAAATTATTAAGTACAAAGGAAGAAAATAAATATGCAGCTTGTATAAACAGAACATTTAGAAATAACAGAAACGGAGCGTCCATAATATCAATTTTACTAGCAGCTGTGCGAATTATAACGTTAGAGCATTCAAGTTCCATTAAATTTTTTTTTTTTTTCGTTTCAATTTATATATTGTTTATTTATTTAGTTACTGTTTTATCAACAGGAAAAACACTTTTACAGTATGTAACATTCAGCTTGTTTGCTTACAAATAATTAAGTACAAAGGAAGAAAATAAATATATACAGCTTGTATAAACAAAACATTTAGAAATAGCAGAAACGGAGATTCCACAATAACAATTTTACCAGTAGCTGTGTGAATCATAACGTTCAAGCACTCAAGTTCCATCAAAATAGTTATTTTTTCAATTTATTCATTGTTTACTAATTTACTGTTTTATCAACGGGAAAAATCCTTTTATAATATATAATATTCAGTGATTATCTGCTTACAAATATTAAATACCAAGAAAGAAAATAAATATATTCAACAAATTATATACAACAATTCTATACAAAATAACATAAAACATTTAGAAATAATAGGAGCCAAGCATCAATATTAATCATTTTATTGGTAGCTATCCAAATCGTAACGTCCACTCAGGTTCTGTTGAAAACTTAATTTTTTCAATTTATTGTTTATTTATTTATTTACTGTTTTATCAACAGGAAAAACCCTTTTGCAATATATAACATTCAGTGATTGTTCACATACAAATATTAAGTAAAAAGAAAGAAAATAAATATATACAGCTTGTATACAAAATAACATAAAACATTTAGAAACAACAGTAGCCGAGCTTCGATACTAACAATTTTACTGGCAGCTATCCTAATCGTAACACCCACTGAAGTTCTACCAAAAACGTCTTATCCTTTTTCAGCCGTTTTATAATTAACGTACCCGAGGAGGAGCGCAAGGATCTGGTGAGGATATGTTTTCAAATTGAGCTCGCGCACTGGTTCTACCTGGACTTCTATTGCGCGGAGGACAGCAGAAAGCTGAAGAACTGCGGCGTGAAGGAATTCGCGACGCACATATTTCAGCACATTCCCTTTCTGAAGCCCCACGTGGCGCACATAGACTCGGTGATCGAGCAATGGCGAGGCTACAAGCAGAGCGTCCCGACTTACGGCGCGATCGTCCTCAACGAGGATCTGACGAAGGTGCTGCTTGTACAGAGCTACTGGGCCAAGCACAGTTGGGGCTTTCCCAAGGGCAAAGTCAACGAGGACGAGGACCCCTCGCACTGCGCCGTTCGCGAGGTCCTCGAGGAAACGGGATTCGACATATCCGACCTCATAGACAAGAACGAGTACGTTGAATCCACGATTCACGATCAGCTCGTCAGGCTCTACATCATATCGGGCGTTCGCATGAGCACAAAGTTCAAGCCCAGAACGCGCAAGGAGATCAAGAATGTCGAGTGGTTCGCGCTCGCCGATCTGCCGAACAACAAGAAGGACATGACGCCCAAGGTCAAGATGGGCGTCGGGCCCAACGCGTTTTTCATGGTCGTTCCGTTCGTCAAGTGAGTATTCGGGAGTGGATCAGGCGGGCTCGCAGCTTTTGGCTCGGCGAGCTCGCGAACGACGTGACCAAAGCTGTGAAAGTTTTCTGGGTATTATTGCCGGATGCTTTTGAAGCCCACGGATTCGCGGTTATCGCGGTTACCGCGATGGTTGCGACCAGAATTGGGCATTCTTTTGGAAACCTACATTTTTTGGAAAAAACATTTTTTGGGAAAAACATTTTTTGGAGTCGTGCAGTTTTTGAAGTCGCGAATTTTTTGGAGTCGTGAATTTTTTGAAGTCGCGAATTTTTTGAGGTTGTGCATTTTTTGGAGACCTACATTTTTTGGAGTCGTGAATTTTCTGATGACCTCAATTTTTTGGAGACCTATATTTTTTGGAGACCTCAACTTTTTGGAGACCTTATTTATTTGGAGACCTACACTTTTTGGAAACTTACATTTTTTGAAACCCTACATTTATTGGAAAAAAGAAGTTTGAAAACCTTCATTTTTTCGAAATTAACATTTTTTGAAAATTTTTTTTACTCTGAAGTTGATGTTTTCATTGGTTTTGTGATTATTATTTAATAACAATAACATGAAGTGATTGTAATATAACGCATCTATGTAAAAGTCCTCACGTCATTTTATACTCACTGCAGAGTATTATTATCAAATCACTGATACGAAACAAACTGTACTGCTAGATTTATTTCTTACACCAATGAGAATTTACAATTCCGTTTGCGTCGAATCGTTGTATTTATGCCAGCGCGTGAATTGCACTTTTAGACGAATGAAACGATGGGTCGCAGAGAAGCAGCAGCGCGAGAAAAACGTGCCGACGACGCGAAGACATCGTCACAAGTCGCTGGGAGACGTTGAATCAACGTCGAAGAGCAAGCGTCAGCAACAATTACTTTCGCAAACTGTACAGGTAACAAGCCATTTTTTTGTCTGAGTTGAAACAATATAAAAAGTTTCGATATCGCAGATCTAGCCAAGAATTATCTTTTTAAGAAATAAATATATATAGTTGAAATAGATTTAAAAAAACCCTAAAGTAACAATGTACATATTCCTAAAAATCCACAGAACGAAATAGCGGAAGTTAAAAGCGCAACGAGACGTTTGAACACGTCTCCGCCGCGAAGTCGACGGAGCGCATTCGACAATAAAAGCTCACAGAAAAGTGGGATCGATAGTAAAAACGTTCCAAAGGGTGCCTTCAAACGTAACTTATTTGGCGAACTCGACGAAGACCAATCTGCGATTGTGTTGGCGAAGCAGTTGGTCGATAGCCCTCGGGGCGCTCCGCCTTCCATATTGCATCCCACCGCGGTGCAAGCCAACAAGTCTAAGGAATTAAACAACAAAATCGAAAATCCATCGAAATCGAAAGGTACGCAAGGAATGAAGCAAAGTAGAGTAGGATGAATGCACCAGTAATTGAACAGTCACAAGTGAATAAACAACAGCTGTTTGAGAATTCATGAGAAATTACGAGAAGACTTGGATGGACATTAGATTCTTAATTAGTCTATTATTTAGCTATCTACTGCGATTATTTTGTCGTAAAAGCCCATTTTCGATCAAAAATGTTCGTTAAGAAGGTCCCGTCGTATAGTCTTCATTTCGCATAAATTTGAGAAGAATGAGAGAGAATTGCAAACACTTCTCGATGGTATAAACATCTTTAAACATTCATGTACATTAAAGGCACTGAAAAGATTAATTTTGCATAATAATAATTGTAAAATGTTATTAACAAACTGATGAAAAAAATGGTTAAACAAATTTGTTGGGAACCCAAATGTTCTTTTTCATGAAAATTCTTCGTTAATTTTTCTGAATATGCTTGAATATTTCCAGATTTTTAAGTTCACTTTGAATTTTGTATAATGAATTTTTAAGTAAACTTAAAAATCTGAAAAAGTCATGCGTATTCAGAAAAATTAACAATGAATTTTCATTTTTTAAAAATTGGGTTCCCGAGAAATTCGTTGAACAATTTTTTTTCATCAATTTGTTAATAACATTTTACAATTATTATTATGCAAAACTAATCTTTTCAGTACCTTTAATGTGCATGCATTTTTTCAGAGTTTTATTCCGTCGAGAATTGTTTGCAATTCTCTCTCATTTTTCTCGAATTTATTCGAAATGAATACAATACGACAAAACTTCCGTTCAGTACCTGATGTTTTTGGATCTTTAGTTTTTAGTATTTATTTTTATACACATGGCGATAAAAATACGAGATTTTTTTACTGCATCAGATAATTCAACACTTTGGTAAATCGTTAAAATGTTCACGAATAATTTGAAAATTATAGATTTCATAGAAACCCATGATAATCGAATTATTCTGCTTAACTATTTATTCACTAGTAACTTCGCCCTAGAGGGAAAAGAGGTAATTTAAAAAATGACGAAAAAAATGTGATTTCTTCGCAGGTGAAGATGTCCTCGCTAAGGAAAAGTCGGTTCAAGAGCTCGCCAGCGGCAACATAAAGTCGTTGTTATTCGGCGAGGCTGCTCAAAAATTAGCGTCGGACATCAAAGATATTCCGTCCCCGTTCGGTTCATTGCAACACGGCAATCAATCGCCATTCGTGAGGCAGACCTATCCGAAAGCTCAAGAATTGTCGCTAGAATTCAAATCCAAGATTTGGACGCACTTTAAATTCGACCGGCAAGCGGTGCTAAATTGCTTCTAAGAATCGCCACGTCGGGCCGAAGTTTCGCGGTCTCAACTCGGAAATTCTCGAGTCCCACGGGACTCGATCGTCGTCGATGAACGCTGAATCGCGTCGCATCTAGGAAGTGAGGCTTTCCTAAGGCCCAAGTCTGACGAACATGACTCGACAAGTCGGCCTCGTTTGCTCGTCGAATTCGAAGAGATATGTGATATTCCATTTGTCGAATGATGCACAGAAAATTCGGTGACGTAGACCTAAGTAACCCAGATCTCAAGGTAGTTCATTGACTGAACTAATTTCGTTTTTTTTTATAGTCGATAGCGAAAAAGAAAAATCTTATAATTTGTTGGCCGGTTAATGAAAGTCATGTGACTGATGAATCCGAAGAAGCATTAATTTGCGTCGCAAGCCTTTTTTTCTACCAAGGTAACGCTTATCTTACCTGAAATCATTGAAGACATTTACAGTCCGCTCGCTGTTTTTAACTTGCGATTATATTTTCGAGAGCCCATTTAGTTTCCTCCTACACAGATTTTCTAGACATGCGTCGTACTCGCAGAAATAAAACTTGATCGTGAGAACGGTTGTTGTTTGTTTTATCAATTATTTCGTGTATTTTGGTTTCTTTTTTTATTCGTGACACGTTGATTTCGTTTACATTAAACGTAGCGCGAACGGCGAAAGATCGTAGTTACTTTGATTAAAAGCCTGTTATTTTCGCTCGAGGAACCGGAATGCAATAAATAATTTTCGCATATTGGATTTTTTTTTACATCACATGTTTTTTTTCTTGTATTTTTTTATATATATCATTTTTTCGACGAGAATTCGCTCTCCGAAATGCGCAAGAAAACCTATCTATCTTTCGATCGTTATACGTAGAGACGTCAAGCGTTCGTTACTTTTAAATACACACGTTTTTTTCTCTTTATTCTGTAATTGGTTTATTATTAAATGTTTAGTGAACGAGGCATACGCGTTATATAACTCAATGTTTCAAATTTATGAAAAATCCTTAGACACACATTTTTGGCAATAAATTTCATGAGAAAAGATGATAAAAGGTAATTGTAACGAAGAAAAGTAACGATCGTTACTTTCGTCGTTACTCGTTCCTCGTTACATTTACTTTTTACGATTTTTCGTATGAAATTTATTGCCAAAAATGTGTTTTAAGGTAGTCCTTTCGTGGTAGAGTAGAAACCTGCGTGAAATTCAGTCAAAATTTTGAATATCTTGTTTTTTGTAATTACATAAAATTCTGGAAAAATTCATACGGATTCAGAAAAATCAATAAATTGTTTTCATGAAGAAAAAAAGTTGTATTAACGGGTAATATTTGGAACGATTTTTTTTTCACTAATTTGTTTATAACATTTGGTAATTATTATTATGCAGCATTAATCATTGAAGCGCCTTTTATATGCTCGATTTTTTTCAGATCTTTCTTCCATCAAGGTACTCAAAATTTTGACTGAATTCCACGCAGGTTTCTACTGTACCATGAAAGAACTACCTTAAGGATTTTAAATTGAGTTAAAATCTAGGCCACGTTTACCAAACGTTTAATAATAAACAAATTATACGATGAATAAAAATAAGTGTGTATTTAAAAGTAACGAACCCTTGCAATCTCTGGTTATACGCCGCCCGCGAATCGTTACGCCGCACAGTCGAATCGCTCCCGATCGGGCGAGAAATCCTAAAAATATATTTACAACTTTGGAGGAAGAAGATACGTTTTTTTTTTTGTTTTTTTGTTTATGTACATCTATTTTTTAAAAAGAGCCAGAAAGGTGTAGAGAATTATTACAAGTATGATAACGAGGTAAATAACTTTTTTGGCTATCACAATCCCAGCGCCGCGGACGCTCCGGATTATCTCGTTGTTGAGGGTGTAGACGATTTTGCTCTCCTCGATCAGCTTGTTCTTCGTGTCCTCGTCGAGATTTTCCGCGATTCCGTTCATCGTGCTGCGAAGCTCCTCCTTGAGCTCGTGAATACTTCGGTCGCCGAAATTCGTTATCTCGTCGCCGCCGCTCGGGACTTCGCTGAACGGCGAAATTTTACGGACTAGTTGACGCTTTTTTCGCAATATTATTCCACCGCTCAGCAGCCCCATGTACAAGTGGTAAATGTACGCCATTAGCAGGCTCGGATCCGTGTCCTCGACCTCACGAAGCCGCATCAGGTACTTCACGACGCTTTCCCTGCGACAAATTAATTCTTTAGCTCTGCTGTTACGTCGACTTGTTTCACGTTGTTATCCAGTTAAGAGCATGTGAAACATCCTCGCCGAGCCCAGTCGGTATAAAAAATTGTAATGAACGTTTTTGACGCATATTTGCGTTTACAGCTAAAAGAAAAAATGCATTCACTGCGAATATCACCAGTGCAGTGAATGAATTTCTTATTTTAGCTGTAAATGCAGATATGCGTTAAAAAAATGTATTACAGTTTTTATAACCGAAGTCGGTATTTCACGTACTCTGAAGGAAGTCGTCTCGGTACAGTCCGGCTAAACGTGGAATTTTACGAGAATTTTGAACACTTCTCAAAGACACCAAAATATGAAAAAATTATTAATTATGAAATATGGAAGATGCTGCAAAAATTGATTTTGCATAACGTTAATATCAAAATGTTACTAACAAATAAATGAAAAAATAATAGTTGAACAAATTAATCAGTGAACTATTTTTTTATGAGAATGATTTTTTTTCTGAATACGCATGCATTTTTTTTAGAATTTTGTCTAATTTATTGAAATTGCTATTTTCACCCTTCAATTTGTCTAAAAAATCGCAATTTAAAAAAGTCAGGCAAAATTCTCATGAAATTCAAAAGTGTTGAGAAAAATGAATGAATAGGTTTCATTAAAAAAGAATGGGTTGTTGGTTATTTTGTTAAACAATTAATTATTATTATGCAAAATCAATCTTTCCAGATTCTTTGATACGCCTAATTTCTTCAGATTTTTGTCATTGATTAATGTTCAAAATTCCCTTAGAATTCCACATTTAGCTGGACTGTATCATAACAACTACCTTAAGATAGTTGTTGCGATCCATATTAATCAAATGACGATCCGGTAAACATTTTTTGTAAATCATAAGTTTAAAACGCTAAACAGCACTATCACTGTGATAAATCACTGTGAAAATTAGTATGGATTTCAGCAATGGTGCTAAATGAAACATCAAAACTTCACACAACAAAAATAATGTTTCTCTCGGTCGAGAAGATCCAAAGCATTGGAGCATCGATAGATACCTTGGCGTATAATTTTTCATCCAATACTTTCCCAGATAAAACTCCAGGTCGCGTTCGAACGCTTCGGCTCGCGGCAGTCCGGGCAGATTGAGAAGCCCAATTTTGGTGCTTTTTAGTCTGTCCATGGCGCCCTCGAGGTACCGAAAAATTTCGTAGAACACGAGAAGTCCGTCGGCCCAGACATTGTTGTCCTGAAAGCCTAATGGTCAATCGACGATGTGAATATTCGAACATTCGTCGTGCGGAACGAAAAAAAAAAAAAAAAAAAAACGGAATGTCTAGACGTCCGGATTCCGTACGAATTGTGTTATATTATTCGTCCGGAAAGTCGGAAAAATTCACGTCGCTTCTACTTCACGTTTTGTGAAGTAGAACCTGAAAATTTCTGCTTCAGTATTATGTGTATACATAAAAAAAAGTATGGGTTGCGGAACAGGGGTTCTTCTTCGAAAACAACCTCTGGGCCTTCGGCCCCTAAGAGGTCCGGTAGTTGAAGCAGTTACTAGCCCAATTGCGGTTGCGGACCGACTTTGATGACTTAGATACACTCGCATTCGCCAAGAGTACAGGGAAACCACAGTAAAACCTATGCTGAGTGTAGTTGGCTTAAGGCTGATTCAAAGAGCTTCAATGTTTACTCGGACAGTGTGATGCGGCTTACGGCAGTATACACTGTATACTCAGCACACTGCTGCTCGAGAAAAACATTTTTGCCCTCAGTGGGAATCGAACCCAAGCCTGCCAGTCACCAGACTTGGTGCGTTACCACTAAGCTACCAATACTGGTACATACAATGTTTTAAAAAGGAAAACCCGTTAAAATTCCTTACTAAAGTGAAAACTGTCAGCTTTAATACTGTACGGAGTGTTTTTAAAGAGAAAACTGATGAAATTCCTTATTTTATCGGCAAAAGCAGAAAATTTCTGCTTTTATAAGTTTTTGTGGACGAATAGTTGTGTATTAATCGTTCAGATAGACTCTACCAATCTGTGAGATCTATCTGGACGAATAACTGTATATTATTCATCCAGATAATTTTTTAAAATTAATTTTCAAGTTCTGATGAATAAATAATCATGTATTATATATCCAGATAGATTGGCAATGGATTTAGCAGTTTAACTTGACGGAAACCCGTATTAGCGATAATTTGGCCACTTTCCGGACGAATAAGGTACACATTTTCGTCTGGTATCCGGACGACGAGCCACAGCCTTTCTTATAAGCAAACGTTTATAATCTAAAAAATCATTTCATTTTTAAATTTATGTTGGTATAATCGGTATGGAGTATTAAATTAGTTGATCATCGTGTACATAAGCTGACAGAGCAAAAAAAAATTAATATAATCTTTATATAATTATATATAAAGTTTAATATATAAAGTTTATGCAAAATTAAGGTGACCGGCATTGCCTGGTGACCGTGATTGTCCTGATCTCCCCTATTCGGACGTTTGGACATTCCGGAAAAAAAAAAAAAAAAAAAAAAAAACGTTATTTCGGCCGGTTTGGCGCAAACACGAAAATAGGTTAGGTTGCACTTTTTTCCGGCGGATCCGTCGAAACGGCTTTTCGGGCGGCCCGAGTTGCTTACCGAAGGCCAATTTGGCGTTGACGAGAGCGTCGCTCACCGCGTGAATCTCCCTCGTGGCTTTTCGCATCTTTTTGCAAAAGCTAACCCCCTCGGTATCCGACATCTTGAAAGGGTTAACCAACGAGCGAAGTGGAGCAATTTCAAACGGCTCTGCGGCGACGATCCCGTGTTCTTCGTCGTCTCTCTTTGTTGTTTTTCTCTTCTCAAACCATCGCGCAGCCGGGCGCAGTGGTCACCGACGACGCTCGCGGTAAAACGTCAGATCGCTCGCGGCTATCGCTCCTTTAATTATCGCCGATTGTTTCACAACCTCTGATGCCGCGATCTCCGTCGCTGTGGCTAGCGCGTTCTAGTGGCTCGCACCCTAAGTATAGATCACGGCGGAGGCGCGACGCCCACGACGTCGGCGAAATTTTACACCCGAGAGCCGAATTGCGCGCTGAGAAAGTTGCGGCTATTATTGATAAGTCAGCAGATTATTGCAACATGAAAATTCACCTTGCTGTGTTTAAATACTTTTCAACATTTTAGATGCTGATTAAGGATGTTTTTTTTAATACGGGGAGGGTTGAAAAAGGCACATTTTACTTATCAGTTATTCATAAAAATTATTTCATCTTTTCCGTAAAACCGATTACGGTGTAGGCGCGACGCCCACGACGTCGGCGAAATTTCACACTCGAGAGCCGAATTGCGCGCTGAGAAAGTTGCGGCTATTATTGATAAGTCAGCAGATTATTGCAACATAAAAATTCACCTAGCTGTGTTTAAATACTTTTCAAAATTTTAAATGCTGATTAAGGATGTTTTTTTTTTATTCGGGGAGGGTTAAAAAAGGCACATTTTATTTTTCAGTTATTCATAAAAATTATTTCATCTTATCCGTAAAACCGATTACGGTGGAGGCGCGACGCCTACGACGTCGGCGAAATTTCACACCCGAGAGCCCAATTGTGCGCTGAGAAAGTTGCGACTATTATTGATAAATCAACAGATTATAAATAAAAATTCACTGAGCCGTGTTGAAATACTTTTCAAATTTAACAATGCTGATTAAGGATATGTTTTTTTAAATACTGTGAGGGTTAAAAAAAGAAAATTTGATTTTTCAGTCGTTATTCATAAAAATTATTTCATCTTTTCCGTAAAACGTAGGAAAACGTTTATTTAGTAATATTTAATAATAATTCTCTTTCGATTATTTAATAATAAAATAATTAATTGATAATAATTTTGTTTCGCGCCTCCACCGTAATCGATGGAGGCGCAAGGCCCAACGAAGCCGATGAAATTTTACACGCGAGAGCCGTATCGCGCGCTGGGAAAGTCGCGGCTGTTATTAATAAGTCAACAAATAATTTTTTAAAAATTACCAACCCTTTTTTAAACACTATTCAGGCGTTTAAATGCCGACTAATGATACAGAATTTAACAAAAATATAGGATAGTTAATACTAGGATGGTTAAAAAAAAACACAGTTTATTTTTCGAT
Organism: Pimpla rufipes; assembly: GCA_963932165.1. Taxonomy (NCBI): domain Eukaryota; kingdom Metazoa; phylum Arthropoda; class Insecta; order Hymenoptera; family Ichneumonidae; genus Pimpla; species Pimpla rufipes. Next base: position 6,452,421 of record OZ010637.1, read on the forward strand.
ATCGTTGTTCATAAAAATTCTTCCATCTTTTTCATAAAAAATAGTTGTCGCTGAAAAAGATGCCTGTACATTGTTTTTTTTTTATTAATGCTTCGTCGTTATTCAAGCTTCGTATATCTACGATTTTCAAAATTCGAACATCAGGATAGTCGTTGATATGGTCGTTTACGTGAAACGGAATTATTATGCAAAACGGAAGGCCTGTGTGATTTCGTGTACCAAGTACAGCCTCTCGTCAACGTTAAAATCTCTTCAGCCTTGATTTTGTTCATGTAAAAAATGTTAAGCGTTTGGCTATTAACAAATATTGGAACTGCCTAGTGAATTACAACGTTTCTGTACGAATAATGTTACGCGTTAAATTTTGGCGCGCATGTCTTAAATTTAATGTGAGTTACGGACTAACGTAATGAAACGTATCATGTTAATACGGCGATCGGAAACTCCGATTTGCAATCGCCTTCCGTAACTCTCGCAACGATATTTCAAACCCGTTTAGATCGGATTTTGATTGTACCGCCAACAAATCAACTCCCATAGGGTAGACGTACCATTTTTTGCCACCTTAGGTCATTCAAACGAATAAAGCAAAACATTTAACTGAATGAAAAAAATCGAGTAGATCATTCAATAAATTTATATCAATTTGATCGGAAAATAAACATTATGAGAAAATAATGATTTGAAGAATGTAATAATAAAAATGACCACAAACGGTGCAGTGGCCACTCACGGTAAATCTACCCTATTTATCCTGCGGTGACTATTGGTAGCATAAAAATAAAATCTACTAATTAAGCTGTATTTTGATCGAGACAAAAAGTACAGGGTCAAAAATGCCCCCGATGTTGCCCTTAAGGCGTATCCAGGTTCAGATCGGCGTAATAAGCGCGCACAGATTTAAAAATACAATTTCGTTGGAGTTCGAGAGAGAGACAGAGAGAAAATATGTTTATCGTTTTTATCCTTTAAAGCTAGTTATATGAATTGTAATATTGTTTAGCAATCTGGTTCTCCTTTTTCACTCCGAACGTAATTGTAATTTTGAAGACTGTGCGCCAGAGATGTCAAACGTCCGTTTCTTTTAAATACACACTTTTTTCGTCTTTACCCTGTAATTGGTTTATTATTAAATGTTTAGTGAACGTGTCCTACACGTTATATATATCAATGTTTCAACTCTATGAAAAATCCTTAATGCACATTTTTGGCAATAAATTTCATGAAAAAAGATAATAAAAAGTAAATGTATCGAAGAAAATTAACGATCGCTACTCTCGTCCTTACTCGTTTCTCGTTACATTCGGTTTTTACGATTTTTCGGATGAAATTTAATGCCAAAAATGTGTTTTAAGGATTTAACATTGAGTTAAAACCTTGAGTTATACAACGTGTAGGTCACGTTCACCAAACGTATGATAATAAACAAATTATAGGATAAATAATAACAAGTGTGTATTTAAAAGCAACGAACGCTTGACATCTCTGCTGTGTGCGTCTCAGATACTCGGAATGTGGCTACCGCCTAATAATAATTTGTTCGTGGCTCATTGATTAGCTTCGAATAGGAACGCGTGTCGCTCGTTCGCCCTCAGTGTCTCATTAACTTATGTATACGTTTTAATTTATTTTCGGCTTTGTGTCTTGTGTAACGATGGCGGGACCGTCGATCACACTTCGATGCCAACGTTGGACTTCTTCCCTTTTCTGATCAGCTGCTGCTCAGCGTTCAACTGTGGGGCTTCCGTTCTCGTATGCCACACGTAAACCTGAAAATCGAAAGAGCGAATTAGTATCCTTTTCCTTACTTAAGGTACTTATGTCGCTTACAGCTCATTTCGCATGAATTCAAGAAAATTGAGAGAGAATTGCAAACCCTTCTCGATGGTATAAAAGTCTGAAAAAATGCATGCACATTAAAGGTACTGAAAAGATGAATTTTGCATGATAATAATTCTAAAATGTTATTAACAAATTTATGGAAAAATATTGTTTAACAAATCTCCCGTTGACCCACATTTTTTTTAATAGAAATTATACGTTCGGTTTTCTGAACACGTATGAATTATTTCAGATTTTTTAATTGGCTTTGAAATTTGTGTTTTTTGCACATATATTTTTCATATAAAAAACACAAAATTCAAAGTCAACTTAAAAATCTGAAAAAATTCATACATATTCAAAAAAATTAACGAATCATTTCCATTTAAAAAAAAATGTGGGTCACCGGGAGATTTGTTAAACAATGTTTTTTTTCATCGATTTGTTAATAACATTTTAGAATTATTATTATACAAAATTAATCATTTCAATACCTTTAATGTGCATCATTTTTTTTCAGATTTTTATACCATCGACAAGTGATTGCAATTCTCTCTTATTTTTCTCAAATTTATGCGAAACGAGCGGAAAGCGACATAACTACCTTAAGAGTAAAATCATTTAATCGTATTTTATCGTATTGCGATAAAATGATACAGGTCAGACATTTTTATTTATTTTGTTTCCTGATAGAGGAAACCATGAGGATTTTTTTACCATTTCTGCACCGTGGAAATAAAAAATTACCTTCGTGCAGGCATCGGCCAATGGCTCCAGCTCGTTTCTCGTTACGAGTTGCTCGAGTATCTCGGTTTCCTGATATCCCCCGCGCGTCTCGTACGAGAACCAAGCGTCCTTTTTCTCGAGGATCAGTCGCAGATTGATCGCGAAACCGGCCATGTCCACGGGAAACGTTCGGTCGGGTTTCCACGCGGCATTGAAACCCACAACCTTGTTCGTCGCGTTATTGCAGATGGGTTTCTCGACCATCAGACCACCCACGAGGCCTACGGGCCAAACGCCGACCTTTTTGATCTTCTCCATCTGAAAATGAATAACGTAAATATAATTATATAATTCATTAAATTTATTCATTCTCCATCTGAAGATGAATAACGTAAATATAATTAATTAAATTCATTTATTCTCCATCTGAAGATGAATAACGTAAATATAATTAATTAAATTCATTTATTCTCCATCTGAAGATGAATAACGTAAATGTAATTCATTTAATTTATTTATTCTCCATCTGAAGATAAATAACATAAACATGATTCATTTAAAATATTTTTGGCGCACTTTGTACCAATTCGTGCGAAAAAATTCTGAAAAATCCCGTATAAAATATAAAATGTTTTAAGCCTAAACCCAAAATGAGCTGTGATATGTTTCTGTTTTTCCCCGATCTTTCTTTACTTTTTTTTACTTTCTTTTTCTCGAGAAAAAATGCGAAAAAAATGGGAATCAAGTCTCAGCCTATTCAGGGTTTAGGCTTAAAAATATTCATATCTGATACGGAATTTTTGAGAATTTTTGCAGAAATCTAAATCCGAAATAACAATATTTTCACTTTGAAAAACTGAAACTGATTCAAATTTGAATACAAAAATCGGAAAAAAATGTCGAGCTATTTTTACAGTTGGGATAATAAAACGAAACGAAAAATCGTGACCAAAATCCGAGAGCTCGAAGGCCAGACGAAGGTCGAGTCGGTATAAAATGTCTCATTTACGCTTCATCTGATCCCGAAGACAAACAACGTAAAAACAAAGCCCTGGTTAAAAGAGTAAAAGATCCGATTAAAATCAATAAAACGAACAAAAATTCGATTAAAACCAATAAAACGGACAAAAAATCGATTAAAACCAATAAAAGGAACAAAAATTTGATTAAAACCAATAAAACGGCCAAAAATTCGATTAAAACCAATAACGGACAAAAATTCAATTAAAACCAATAAAACGAACAAAAATTCGATTAAAACCAATAAAACGAACAAAAATTCGATTAAAACCAATAAAACGGACAAAAAATCGATTAAAACCAATAAAAGGAACAAAAATTTGATTAAAACCAATAAAACGGACAAAAATTCGATTAAAACCAATAACGGACAAAAATTCGATTAAAACCAATAAAACGGACAAAAATTCGATTAAACCAATAAAACGGACAAAAATTCGATTAAACCAATAAAACGGACAAAAATTCGATTAAAACCAATAAAACGGACAAAAATTCGATTAAAACCAATAAAACGGACAAAAAACCGCTTGAAACCTGTTTGAACCGAATATTTTTCAATCAGAATTTTGTCCACTTGATCGGTTTCTATCAATACCAATGGAAATTACTAAGCAGGAAGTCCTCCTCTCACCTCGCGAAACAACCTGACATCGTAGGTGTTGTCATCATCAGCGAAGTAAACGACGCCTTTGCAGGTTTCATTGAGATTTTCTCGTATCCATCGAAGCGCCGTGTTGCGTTGCTCGACGCCGCGAGGTTTCTTCCAATTGGGATCGTTTCTCCCGAGTTTGTAATTCGGCGGTGTGATCGCTTTGAGATGCGTGTAGATGAGGCCGCTTTCCTTGAGAAAATTCGTCACCAGGACGGTCTTGGCGGCGGCGTCCTCGACGACGATCCAGTGGAAGTTCGGCACGTGAAGAAACGTCTGAGCGAGTCTCGTCAATTCGGCCTTTTGCACGGGTCTCGCGAACGTCGGCGTTATCGCGTATATTACCGTTCTGTCTTTTTCACCTCGTCTGTCGCCGTACCAACTCGAACGCATCTCTAAATGCGACACAATCATCGCTTGATTGGACATCGCACTGTTGATGCTGTTCAGTTTTTCCATAGCGCTCTCCCATCGACTTCGCTCCAGATAAACTGTAATCACAAATTGCAAAAGCAATTTTAACGCTTTAGAGTTGAATCCCAATTAGCCATTGTCAACTTTTTAGAATAATAATTATTATTATTGTTAATAATAATAATAATAATAATAATAATAATAATAATAATAAATATTATTAAAGATCTATTTTATTAAAAATCTATTTAATAATGATTATTATTATGAAAAATCTTTTTTCGGTGTACCTCAGCAATAATAATTAGATTAAAAAAAAATAATTTATTTAAAAATAAAAACAGATTTTGTTAAAAAATTAAAAAATATTTTGTTCAAAAATAAAAATGTTTTATTTAAAAATTTAATCAAATTCAGCAACAGTGCTTCGAGTAAAAAAAAATAAAACAATATTTTATTTTTAAATAAAATAAAAAAATACTTTACTTTAGAATAAAATAGAAAATATTTTATCTAAAAATTAAATAAAAGAATATTTTATTTAGAAATAGAATAAAGTTTAGTATCAGTATTGTCTTCGAATTTAATTCTCGTCGCGAAGTAGTCAAATTCTAATCGAACAACAGATCCATATTGCAATTCGTAATGGCACGGGGCCTTCAATTTTCACGCGCAATCCTACAACACTGAACAAAGTTTGAAAAAGTAGCGCGGCTGCGCGGCTCGCCTCGCGCATAGTCGCATCAGCTTTGCTGATAAACACGGCGCATCACCACGACGCACTCGTTGCAATTACTCGACAGTCCAATGACACTCACGCATCACGCCGGAAAATACAAGAACGTAGATAACGAAGAGAAGCGGAAAACCCCTGATGCACCGAAAGCGGTTCCACATCGTGCGATTCGACGTCGCCCGATCGCCGAGAAGCGCGTCTTCCATCATTCTGACTTCCTCGCCATGACACACATCTGTGAAGCCGCGCGGGAGGTGGGGAAGATGATGATAAGAAGTCTTCCTTACCAACCGAGTGACTACTCGGTCGGTAACAAATTCGCAAAACACAATAGACGCTAAGCCAAAAAGTAGCGGCAGAACGAAAACCAGTTGACGATTGAGGAGCTTGAAATACCACAGTCGGTAATAATAACTGTAATCAAAACTTTTCTTTCACGCAAAAAGTTGATTCCATTTTTTGATACCGATTGAACCTGGGGAACGCACGAACGCGAGATACGAATGATCAATAATAACATGATAACAGTTAAAAGTGTTAATTTCATTAACAGGTGGGCGATGTGAACCACAAAACGAGAACCAGTTGGGCATCTGAAATACCGCAGTCGGTAATAAAAACAATCAAATTTTTTCTCACGCGTGCGTGAGAAAAGTTGATTACATCCTTTACCGAGTTTCATCGAATGCTCTGCTGATATCTGCATTCAATAAAACTCTTCTTCAAGCTATAAACACCAGTACGCGTAAAAAAAATTGATAAACTTTTTTTTAATTGCGTTTTCGATACCGCCGGAGCCCGAAATGCATGAAAACGATCAATACATCACGATAACAGTTAAACGTGTTGCGTTTATTTCATTAACAGGTGCGCGATGTGAAGATAACAATTAACATCTTACATTAGTATATTACATATCGCATCGATCCTCCTTGTACTATACAATTTTTTTTTGTATTTAAGTAAATCAGTTCCTCTCGCATGCACGATAATCGAGCACGCGTTTTTCTAGATACACGATAACCGCACGCGTCATCCTAGAGGGCGCGTCGCACGCGCGGCGCTAAACTCAATCTTTGCTGCTCTTGCTGCGTTTGGATTTCGAACTTTCACCGTGCTTCCCGGGGCCACCGTAGTGGTCGGGATAGCCGTGACCATGACCGTGGTAGTCGTGGCCGTGGTAATCGTGACCATAACCAAGACCATAACCATGACCATAACCATGACCATAACCGTGACCATGACCGTAACCATGACCGTAACCATGACCCCCGAATCCGTGACCATGGGGGAAACCATGGACGAATCCATGCCCGAAACCATGATGGCCATGACCATGACCATGACCATGACCATGACCATAACCGTGACCGTAACCATGGCCGAAGTGGTGGGGATAGAAGTGGCCACCGCCGCCACCCCCGTAATAATGTCCCGCGCCGTGGTGTCCGCCGTAGAAGTGGCCGCCGTGGCCGTGATACGGCGCCGGATAGGCCGGAATCGGATAGGGCACCGGCACCGGATACGGGACCGAGTGCTTCACCGGCACCGGGTACGGCTGGTGCACCGGCACCGGGACCGGATGCTTCACGTGGATCGGCACCGGGTGCCCCACTGGATACGGCACCGCCTGTAATGATCGAGAATTTTTTTTTTTTTTTCAATTTACAACTGGCTGTTACATTTTTTACAAGGCCACGCGATACGATACCCAAAATTTAGAAATAAATACTCCCCCTCCCCTCCGCTCGTCGTGGTGTCAATTGGTATATTAAAAACTGTAATGATCTTTTTAACGCATGTTTGCGTTTAAAGCTTCAAGAAGAAATTCATTCACTGCGAATATCAGCAATGCAGTGAGTGGATTTCTTCTTGAAGCTTATTACAGCTTAATACAGTTTTTGTTACCGACTTGAGTTCAAACTTTAACCAATTGGGACTATAAATTTGACCCATTTGGGACTATAAATTAGACACAATTGGGACTATAAATAGAACCGATCGGGACTATGAATTGGACGCAATTGGAGCTTAAAGTAGACCCAATTAAGAATATAAATCAGGCTTAATTAGGACTGTAAATTAGATCCAATTGGGACTATAAATCAGTCCTAATTGGGACTATAAATTAGATCCAATTGGGACTTCAAATGAGACCCAATCGGATCTGGGTAAACATTGGCACCGTAAATCGGACCCGATTGGAACTATAAATTAGACCCAATTTGGGCTATAAATTAGGCTCAATTGGAGTTATACATTATACCCAAATGGGATTATAAGTTAGGCCGATTGGGACTATGAATTAGACCCAGTTAGTAATAAATAATCGGTAGCTCTAATTAATCGGCACAATTAAATAGACTCCAGACGGCTACACTGATTGGGTAAACCGATTTACCGATCAATCGGTCGAGCTCACGCATTCATTTATTATCAGCAACGTGTCAAACAGTTGGCTTAACCAATTCAACCAATTTTGTTGCTGCCAGATCACCCGAGTAATTATTTTTCTTCGTGTTAATTGGATTGCTGTTTTTTGTCAGCTATTACAGCTTCGCAAGGTGCGTCACGTCCAGTTAATTACAGCTCGTTCAGTGCTTTCACTCTCACTGTTAATGCAACACGGTCGAGCAGGTACATAAAACGTAAGGACCTTATGAGGTTGCGGCTATCCGGAAGTCCGGAAAAAAGAAATAAATAAATAAACGACTCACCTGCGGCACGGGAACCGGAACAGGTACGGCTTTGTGCACTATAGTCTCGACCGGTATGGGAATGACCTTTTCCACGGGCACGTGATACGGTTTCTCGATGTAAACCGGCTCAGGCACCGGTACCGGTTTTTCGACTACCACGTGCTTGGTAATGTAGATCGGAAGAGTCTTGACGAATGGCACTTCCGGATGGATGTGGAGCCCGAGGTGGTGCTTGTGGAAGTGCAACTTGTCCGCGCCCCCGTAGCTCCAGCTGCGGGATCACACGGTCGCGTGATTTGAAAAAAATCGACGTACAAACGATCCAATTTCACTGCATCGGGAATTTGATTTTGTCAAAATGATTTTGGATCGGGAATTTGGTTTTTTCAAAATGATTTTGGATCGGGAATTTGGTTTTTTCAAAATGATTTTGTATCGGGAATTTGTTTTTTTTTTTTTCAAAATGATTTTGTATCGGGAATTTGTTTTTTTTTTTCAAAATGATTATGGATCGGGAATTTGTTTTTTTTTTTTTTCAAAATGATTATGGATCGGGAATTTGATTTTTTCAAAATGATTTTGGGTCGGGAATTTGAGTTTTTCAAAATGATTTTGGTTCGTGAATTGGATTTTTTGAAAACATCTCGAATCGTGAATGATATTTTTTTGAAAATGTCTCGAATCGTAATTTTTATTTTTTGAAAATATCTCGAATAGTGCATTTTATTTTTTGAAAATATCTCGAATAGTGCATTTTATTTTTTGAAAATATCTCGAATCGTGAATTGTATTTTTTGAAAATATTTTGAAACGTGAATTTTATTTTTCGATTTTTTTTTTCATTAATATAGCAACGATCAGAAACGGCTGACATTGAATTGGAACCAATTTAAGCAACTTCGACCAGTGTACTTTTTCTTTCCTTGAATATGTCAGCGGTGAAAATAAAAAAAGGTTCGGGTATTGATTCGAATGGGTCGAGGAGGGGATAACCCGTGATGCAGCGTCGCGGCCGACTCGCTCGTCTTACCCGCCGTGATGATTGTGATGAAGACCCGGCGTGATCTTGAGACCCTTCCACGGATTACTGTTCTCGGCCCAGGGGTGGCCGTGTCCGTACGGATTCGATATGCCGACCCAGCCATCATTTAGAATGCCGCGTTTTCGCTGTTTGCTGCTCTCCGTTTCCGTCTCCGACGCGAACGCGGAGCCGCACAGCAGTCCGATTAGAATCTGTAAAACACGTCGCCCTTAAATAAATCTCATCCTCGCAAAAAGCTCAATTAACGACTAGAAAGTCTTGAAAGCCATCTTTTTCTAATTTTTGAAATTGTAATTTTTAATTTTCTAATTCTTTTTTAATTCTCAATTTTCTGACCTTTTTTAATTCTCAATTTTCTGACCTTTTTTAATTCTCAATTTACCGGATTTTTTTAAATTTGGTATTTACTGTTTTTTTATTTCGAATTCTTTTCTTGAAATTTTGTATTTTATTTTTTATTTTTTTTTGAATTTATTTTTTTTTTCGATATTTTCATGTCAGAACACTCGGAATGGTCCAAATTTGAGAAAAATGACTTGTAGAAAACATTTTGGGAAATTCGAATTTTACAGCATTTTGAATATTTTGAAAAAAATCAAATCACCGGTGACTCAACACTAGTAACAGTTATCTGTACCAAATTTGGCGAGAATCGACAGAGTAGTTCTAATTGTATTGCAATTGCAATTTTTTCAAAATCTTTGAAAACACTTCAACTCATGCCAATTCCGAGATATCCGGCCGCAAATTTTTTTTTAATCAACATTTATAGACGTCTCGATTTTTTTCTCTTCACTTTTTACATCGTCACGAAGCAACGAAGCTCCAGGGAAACGAGGTGAAGAATTAAAAAACAAAAAACGAAAGGACAGCGAAGCCCTTACCAAGAACCTCAACATTGCGTTCACTCTCGCTGGCCGACTGTTTGTGATGATCGACGATTCAACCGCTTTTATATATCTTCCACTCTCGATCTGCCGTCGCCCGGACGCGCGGAAAGTGGTCCAGTTCTCCGGTTGTACATGGCTCGCGACCGGATCGGAGAATCCGACATTGCGGAGCCCCGAGACACCCGCGTTTCCGGGGACACCGAGGTGGGGTGAAAATCCCGATGATTTGGCTCGATTGGCATCGACCGATCTGTCGATGCAACCGGTTAGAGCGTTGCGATACCTCGACGAGATCGCTGCGGAGGCTGCGAAATAAAGAGTCGATCGCTTCGAGTACCTCGCAGCTTGGTAGAAAATCTGTGGCATTCCGAATTTCGGCGCCAATCAGGCCCTAATCAGGCCCTGACCAGGCCATATTAGGTCTGCCATTGACAGCGAATCAGTGACGTTACGAAATGTGGCGCAAGCAAATGTGATCCTGGCCTGGCCAGGACCACATTTGCCCTTCCAGGGCCTTGGCCGGATGTAGCCCGACTTGGGCCAGATGTAATGCTACAGACTTTCCTCCAGGTTAAATATTTCCGTTTGGAAGGTCTCGGACTTATCTACTGCTACTTATTGTTACCAATAGTATAGCTACTATGGTCCCGGCGAGGACCATCAGGCCCTGATCAGGCCTTGACCAGGACCATATTAGCTCTGCCATTGATAGCAAATCTGTGGCGTTACGAAATTCAGCGCTAGCCAGGCCCGAATCAGTACCTAGCCAGGGCAACATTTGCCCCTCAAGGGCAGGACGGGGCCCGACCTGGTCCAGATGTAACGCTAGAGACTGAATATTTACCCACCAGGATAAATATTCACATCTGGAAGGTCTTAGATTTCTCTACTGCTACCTAAAAAAATCTATGGCGTTACATGTGGCCCTGGTCAGGGCCTGATCAGGACCACATTGGTCCTTCTAGGGCTCTAACCGGGCTTAACCTAGGTTGTAAAGCTATAGATTTTTTAATAGGGCTATTGCTCCCAATGGTAAAGCTGCTATGCTCCTGGCCAGGGCCTGGTCAGGGCCTGATCATGTCTTGGCTGGGACCATATTAGCTCTGACATTGATAGCAAATCAGTGACGTTACGAAATTTGACGCTAGCCAGGCCCGGATCAGGGCCTGGCCACGGCCACATTTGCTCCGCCAGGGCCTGGGCAGGGCCCGACTTGGGCCAGATGTAATGCTATACATATTTTCCACCAGGGGAAATATTCACGGCTGGAAGATCTCGGACTTATCTCCTAGGCTTCGGTGGCAACAAATGCAGGATTCTTTATCTAATGCAGGATTACGGACCACAAACCACGTGTGACGCTCATCAAGAAAGCGCATCTTCATTTCCATACGACGCGATCGCGGATTATGGGGTGCGCGCGTGGCGCTATGTCATGTCGCATCGTGAGACGCTCTTACGAACCACTGACCCACTTCCGGCGTTATTATTCACGCATCGTAGTGGCCCCTGACTTCCGGTGAAAGAGCTCCGGTCACCCGAGTCGCGGACGAAGACGCAGACGAAGATGAAGAAAGTCATCGTGGATCCCTATGCGTAACTTAAGGGAAAATACCTACGTCGATGTTCGGCGGTTTCGCAACTGCGCACATGACGAATGTCATTGTTGGAGCAGTGGCTAGAATGTTTTTCAGACGAAAACCCGTGGTTGATTAATTTTTGTTGTTCTTAAAAACAAAATGTGTGTACAACATTTCTAGGCCTTTTAATTATGGTAAAAAATATGTCGAGTATGAGAAGTTGTGGGAGGTGTTCTTTTTTATTTCTGGTCACATGCGAGGTATTAAATGATAAACAATTGGGAAACAATAATGATAATAATACGTGACTTGGCTACTGCATTAAAGTCGGAGTTGCAAATCCCTAAATGTTTTAGAAATACAGTTGATCTCACAATTGGTTTTCCAATGATTAATTAATAATTGTAGGTTGCAAAAGATGTTTATTGCAACTAAAATGTTATGGTAATTTTTCCGAAAAAATGGGAAAATGCGGTGTTAATGCTTTACTAAAATAACGAAGCTCTTTCACTTTTTTTTGTGCTTTTCAATTTTTTTCATCACTCGCAATTTTTTGTTAAAAATAGTAAGAAATTGAAAAAAAAAAAAATAGTAAGAAAGTGTAAGAAATTGTGATAAATTATGTGAACAATTTATACAGTAGGAGGCTATATTTCAATATTGCCTCCTACTCATATTTAATATTTATATTAAATATAAATAGTAGTAAACTATTATTTATATTTGTAGCATGCTTAACAATTTTAATTAATGTACCAGAGATATGTCTGTAAAAAATTATAGAAAAGCTCCCGTTCTTCGATCCACAAATGCAAAATAATTTTTGTATAACCAGCAAACCGTTTAATAAATAATAATAATAACAATAATAATAAAACGGTGGTATCTATGCAACTATTCAAAAGTTCCCACATCATTTTATATAATTCCCACGCATAGCTATTATTAAATCACACCTAAAAAACAAAAACGTACCGTGACATTTATTTCCTAAACTACATAAACAGGATTTGCATCTCTGATTAAATCAGGCGACGTCACATTCGTAGCGTCAAGTTGGGGCATTTAGTCGATTTGCCGTAGGCCATGCGATGACCTACGATCGCGAATATGCGTTTTGGAGGTGGCAATCCAAGGTCAGACATAATTTTTTATCAATTCTACGCGTCGTGCGATACAATACGCTATATATATGTGTGTAGTTGTCACGTGTGGTATTTGTATAGAGCGTAGCGACTGCGATACGTCGTAGCGACTGTGTAGAGTGAATACTGGGCCACCGATCGACCAGGGCCTTCCGCGTCAACAGGAGAACTTGCACCCGCCGCCGGGGACTTTCCTGACTTTCATTTTCTAACACGAGCCACTTCTAGGGAAGGCGTCGCTTCGCGCGCTCGCCCGTTCAATGGTATGCGCCATTAATTATTCATCGTCGTCACTCGCCACCGTACAGCATTCGCATAATCGCCTCTATACGCTCCGCGCGGTGTTCGCACCCCGCCCGCTGATGATCGTGGGTTTCCTCCGAGCCTTTTCGTCGCGTCTTTTGTAAATTGCGAATCTATCGAGCGCGTGCGGCTTGCACTTTTCTTCGTTCGAGGAAGCCACTCGATACGAAATTTCGTTCGTGATTCGTCGTGTCGTGAAATTTTTTATTCATATTTTTTTATTTTTTCATATTCATTTTATTAATTTATTATCAAATGAAATTTTCTGCGAACCAAAAATATAATACTCGGCGCTGCTGTTTGCCAAATTAGGTGATGATCGGCGAGAGAGGCCGGATTTTGTGGCATTTTGATTTTTTTTTGCGAATGTGTAAAAAATAAATAAAAATGCCATAACAAAAATTTCAATTGATTTGGTGATATTTTACGTGAGTTGGAGCAAAACATAAATTTACGTTTTTCTCTAACTCAAGTAAAATTATGTTTTGCTCTAACTCACGTAACATATAACTAAATCAATTGCATTTTTAAGGCATTTTTAATGTTTGCAAAAAATGCACAATTTAAGATTCAAATCACATTTTTTGTTAAAGTACAACGTAAATTTACGTTTTGCATTAACTGACGTAAAGTATCACAATTAAATAAAATATCGCAATTTTTTGCAAATGTATAAGAAAAAATCAAAATGCCATAAAAAATATCAATTGATTTGGCGATATTTTACGTGAGTTTAAAGCAAAACGTAAATTTACGTTTTTCTCTAACTCACGTAAAATTACGTTTTGCTCTAACTCACGTAACATATAACCAAATCAATTAAATTTTTTATGGCATTTTGAACTGCAAAAAATTAAAGATTCAAGATTCATATTTCATTTTTTTGGTAGAGCAATACTTAAATTTACATATTGCTTTAACTGAAGTAAAATATTGCCAAATAAACTGGAATTTTCTACAGTCGAAAAATAATACTCAGAGCTACTTTAACAACATAGATAAACATATTTCCTCATAGAGCTAGCTCTGTATACATTCAAACATAACAAAGAAGCAACATGCAAAGTTCCACTTTGCATCCTTTTTCAAAATATGAAACTACAAATCTACTGGGATTTTTTGGAGTCATTTTTCACTGGTCATTTGTACCACTTTTGCATGAAATATTTATCGAGGATAAACCGATTTTCCCACGCCCTTTCGCGGGCGTCTTGATGTCCTGGATTGCACAACAGTCGTTCGAATGGCCAACTGTTATTAAGTCCGACTGATTACAAAACGCAGATGATCTAATTGATTACCAGCCGAAGCGCGTCGTCTTCTAATTCTCTTATCGTACGAGGAAGGGGGCTTTATTCATATCGTAATAGGAAGACGACTTTGGCTCAGGCCCAAGATTAGAAGCAGGGAAAGTCTATTCGATCCGTGTGTGGCTATCGGTTTCACGGATTGGAATCATCGTCACGGCGACCCGTCGTCACGGATGCGGCCTCTATAAATACTTATGGGGGGTCAACAATGCCGAGCAAGTCAGTTTTTCGTCGTCGTCGTTGGTGCGAGCAACCGTCCTCGCTATGAAGTTCATTTTGGTACCTGAGTCGTTGAGAAAAATTTCACAAAATCAAATCACGATCACCCTTAAATTCATGAAGTTCATTTTGTCCAAATTAATTATAATCACCGTTAAATGAATTATTGTTCAATAAGACGACCGTGTGAAATGTTATATAGCGAAAAAAAAACAAATAAATAAAATAAAATACAAAAATTATTTAAAAATAAAAAAAAATACAAAGAATATTTTAAAACACAACAAAATTGTTAAAATGCAAGAAACATAAAAAATACAAATAAATAAAATAAAATAAAATTCAATATCATTTTGTGCTCCGTAGATCGCGACTTCCGTTTTGGCAGTCGCCGCGGCGATTACGGTCGACCCGGACGACAGAAACGACTCGGAGGCGACGAAGCGGCACGGAAAGCGAGGACTCGTGAATCTCGCCTACGGGCCCCATCAGCATCATCACCATCATGAGGTTCAGCCCTCACAAATTTACGGGGCTCCCGGTCACGAGGAGTCACAAGGGCCGATCTACGAGGTCCCGGCGCCTGTTCAGCATCCCCCGATATCGCAGGGATATCCGGAGCAGATATTCGATCAGCATCAACATCAGCATCACGAGCATCATCATTCGGGTCAATTCGTCACGCATCCCATTGGTTAGTACAATTATGCTGCAAGGAAATACTTTTTATAAATGTAATTTTTAATACATTTAATTAATTTTTCATTTTTTACAAATTTGCAAAGAAATACTTTAATTTTGTATAAATTTTGAAAGAAATACTTTAATTTTGTATAAATTTGCAAAGAAATACTTTAATTTTGTATAAATTTGCAAAGAAATACTTTAATTTTGTATAAATTTGCAAAGAAATACTTTAATTTTGTATAAATTTGCAAAGAAATACTTTAATTTTGTATAAATTTGCAAAGAAATACTTTCATTTTGTATAAATTTCCAAAGAAATACTTTCATTTTGTATAAATTTACAAGGAAATCCTTAAATTTTTTATAAATTTGCAAAGAAAGACTTACATGTTTTAAATAAATTTGCAAAGAAATACTTTAATTTTTTATAAATGTGACGAGAAAAGAGTTTCTCTCGATTCTACTTATTTCAAGCTGCGCTTGACATTGAATATCGGCGCCCGACGGCTATATACAGGCGAGCAACTTTTTACGGCGAACTCGCCGGACATTCTGCGGTATATAATGCTTCGAGATAGTTCCACGTCTCTCGTGTCTCGACTGTCTTTTCTATATGCCATGAAGGTAGCAAAAGAAAATTCCTTCAGACGAAACTAAATGCATTTAGTTAAATGGGTAATAAATATTCAATAATGTATACTTAGTTATACCTAATGAAGCTGATTTCTTTGGAATATTTTCCTTCCATTGATTCTGATTCTAAATCAAATCTTAAGGTTGGTAATGCAGCTGTGAAAAATACTTAAATAATGGCTCTTTACTACGTCTGCTATGTAATGTTTGTTTTTTAAGCCACATTTCAGGAAACTTAATTTTATTAGCCACATTACAACGAACTTCAATTAAGTAGCCACGTCCCAAGAAACTTCATTTTATTAGCCACGCTTCAACAAACTTCATTTTATTAGCAACATTTCAGTGAACTTTAGTTCATCAGCCACATTTCAGTGAACATTAGTTCATCAGCCACATATGAATGAACTTAATTTCATCAGCCACATATGAATGAACTTAATTTCATCAGCCGCATATGAATGAACTTAATTTCATCAGTCTCAATGCTATGAACTTAAATTCATCAGCCTCATTTCTATGAACTTAATTTAATCAATTACACTTCAATGAACTTCATTTCATCAGCCACACTTAAATGCAATTCATTCCATCAGCCACACTTCACCGAATTTCATGTCATTAGCCACACTTTATTGAACATCATTTCATCAGCCACACTTAAAGGAACTTAATTTCATCAGCCACATTTTAATGAACTTAATTTCATCAGCCACACTTTAATGAACTCCATTTCATCACCCGCACCAATGAACTTCATTTCACCAGCCACACTTTAATGAACATCATTTCATTAGCCACACTAATGAACATCATTTCATTAGCCACACTAATGAACATTATTTCATTAGCCACACTAATGAACTTCATTTCATCAGCCGCACTCTAATGAACTTCATTTCATCAGCCGCACGCTAATGAACTTCATATTTCATCAGCCATACTCTAACAAACTCGCTTTTTCGCAACTGCCACTCAGCGACGAAGCAGGCGTTAATGATTTGTTTTTTTGCTTACAGTAGCAGCGGCGCCACTTCCGGTAGGAGCGCCGGCGGTCGCGGTGCCGGTGCCTCACCCAGTGCCAGTGGCGCAACCGGTTCCCCACCCGGTACCGGTCGGCGTGCCCGTGTACCAGACGATCACGAAGCACGTGGGCATACCGGTGCCGGTGGATCGGCCGTACCCGGTCCCCGTGGCGGTCCCGGTGCCGAAACCCTATCCGGTCCACGTCGAGAAGATCGTTCACGTCGATCGGCCGTACGCCGTGCCGGTCGAGAAACACGTCCACGTACCGGTCCCCGTGGACCGCCCGTACGCCGTGCCGGTCCCGGTGCCGCGACCTTATCCGGTCGCCGTCGAGAAACTCGTTCACGTCGATCGACCCTATCCGGTTCACGTGGCCGTTCCGGTTCACGTACCGAAACCCTATCCAGTTCCGGTCGCCATTCACACGAGTCATCACTACAAGACTCACCACAATCACGGCTGGAAGTGACGATGAATATAATGACGTTATACGAGCACCTGAGGCACGCGGAGAAAAAAATTGCTAGGGATAATTGTGTGCCGTACGTATTAAAATTATACCGATTTTTGAGTGATAATTCCGTCCATTCCAGTAAATCGAGTTTCATTTATTAGGCAGAGAAAAATATTAGCGAAGTGATAATAACATTTTTGATGCGGTAACTGCAAATTTGCTGCGGTAGCTTAAAATTCTTGCTGTGTTAGGCGAAAATTTTGCTAAGACAAGGAAAAATTTGTTGCTACAACAAAAGATTTGTTATCACTTTATGGTTATTTTTTACTGTGCAATATCAATGGGTATTTTCCCCGGTGTGCAACGTACTTTTTGCGGTGAAAACTAGGAAAACGTTATGTTTCAGTAAAAATGACGGGGTGTTCCAGTTTTTTTTTCTGTTCTATGTGTTGACGAATCAATGAAAAAATTGTGACAAATTCAATGTATTTGCGATTCAAAAAATTACGGTAATTGTTGCTGTCGAATTATAGAACAGGAAAAATTCCTGAGTGACCTCTCACGGGGATTCCAGTAAAATGTACTCGGAATTGGATGGATTATCCATATTTTTTCTTTCCGTGAACGGAGCCACTTGACCCCATGGAAAACGAGATACGCTGAGGTATTACAGAATTTTTCCTTGGTTCATATATATCCTAAATGAGTGTAAGTACACTGTTAAATATGTCTGCAAATTTACATTGCCCGAAATTTAATTCTTCAGTTTCTATATTTAAATTATTAATACAGGAGTGCAGGAAAATTACAAATTTTTATACTGAACTTTCTAATTTTCACAGGCTTTAGTCAAAATTATTTAAATTTGATATATGACTCGTGTATTAAATTTCAAATACTAGTTTATGAAAAGGAGCTTCCTTTGCCTGTAATCGAAGCTCATAAAACATATTTCTAACAGTGTAAATTTTGGATGTACGTGAGATGGATGTTTTGTATATCTTGCGTATACTAAATTTTCCCTGGGCTATAGAATGACGATTCTCCATAAGAGAGATTAACAAATAGACGTAAACTCGTGTAAGACTTAAGGGATTCGACCGATCGAATCTGCCAAAGACTTAATATCACTCGAAGCTAATTTTAGTGTTAGCCGTTTTATTTATAAGAAAACCGAAGGTCAGGGTTTCCCTCGTGTGCGAAACCCTCGATCTTCGAGCACTCGAAGATGAGCTGATTTTTGTACAATAATAAAATAATAAAAAATTGCATTTTTCTACATTTTCGTCTGTTTGTATCGCAGCGTTTTCTCTTGTAGTGATTACGGGGCTCGAATATCGATTAACGAGGCTAATTCGTCTCGCGTCGCCGATTTATACGACCCCTTAGTGCGATGTTGCTATCAGTCGTCACGGAGCCTCCTGGCTGCGGCGTCGCTGCTGATAAATACGTCGCGCAAGTCGCCGAGACCTTTGGTGTCGCCTGAATAATTGAGAGCGTCAAACGAGCCTTGTGGACATTTCTCGTCCGATTCTTTTTTTTTCCACCGTATCACGATCATTATACTCCAGAAACGAGTGTGTAAACACTTCTCATGAAACATTTCCGTCACACGCGGCGCGACTTCCTTCACCCCGACTCCTCCC
Source organism: Pimpla rufipes (assembly GCA_963932165.1). Lineage (NCBI taxonomy): Eukaryota > Metazoa > Arthropoda > Insecta > Hymenoptera > Ichneumonidae > Pimpla > Pimpla rufipes. Next base: position 6,471,424 of record OZ010637.1, read on the forward strand.
GCGAGTTCGATCGAGCGAGCGCACTTTCACCCAATCGAAATATTCGTCGCGTCTTTGCGGTGCGTCGAGCCCGAAAAATTCCATTTCTCCTGTTCGGAAATACTTTTGACGTAAGTGAACTTACATTAAAACTTACATTAACTATCAGTTGATGTAAGTTTAAATGTAAACTTACTAATTAATTAGCTAACTTAGTAATTAATTAGCTAACATAGTGATTAATCAGCTAACTTAGTAATTGATTCGCTAACTCAGTAATTAATTAGCTGGCTTAGTAATTAATTAGCTAACTTAATAATTGATTAGCGAGCTTACTAATTGGTTAGTCAACGTACTAATTGAGTAGTTAACTTACTAATTGATTAGCTAACTTACCAATTGATGAGCTAATTTACTAATTGATGATCTAACTTACTATTTGATTACCTCATTTATTAATTAGTTAGCTAAATTACTGATTAATGAACTAATTTATTAATTAATGGTCTAACTTACTAATTATTGAACCAACTTACTAATTAATGAACCAACTAATTACCAGACACCATTTAATTAACTGGATCATTCGTGAATTAATTGCCCAGCCAATTTATAAATTTACGTCCTAATTAACTAATTACGCTTAGTGATCAATTAACTAACCAACTAATTCATTTATCGGCTTACTAATCGATTATTAATTAATTGACTTTCTAATCGCTTACTAATTCATTGGCTTACCTATTACTTACTGATTACTTGATGTAAGTCAATGTAAGACATGTTTACTTACATTAATTGTGAGCAATGTCTGGCAGCCCATAAAAAGTAGGCGATATGGAAAAAAATATGGATATCACTTTACTTGTAGGTAATACAATAAGCTGCAAAGTCGAAAAGGTTACAAGGGGCTCCTTTCAATGTTCGCGGCGTAGAACCTTTTTAACTACGACGACTAAAGTTTACTTTTACGACTCTCAACTGGTTTTTTATACGTAGCTATTCGAAATTCGATCGAATTCATCTGCAAGCTCGCTGTAAGACGTATATCTCCGAGTAGCGTTTGAAGCCCTAGAGCGAAAAAAATTCGCGTTGAAGCGACGATTTTTAACGGCGTCTGTTTCGACCTGCGCCGGCCTCCCCTATTACGATGACACGTCAACCGTTTTTCCCCCGATGTTACATATTTAATAGCCGTTTGGCGGGTTGTGCGAATTCCGAGGGAGGGCGTGGTTCGAACTTAGCATTTTTCCCCAACATGTCCTGGGAACTCCACTTATTTATAATCCGACAATCCATACCAAAGTGTTTCCCGTAATTGACAACGTGTGCCCGGATGTATGAATAAACGTCTGTTCACACAAGGGCGGCCGATGATATACACATTCCTCGACGAAGTGACCAATGGGGTGGGTTCGCGTGGCCGGCTATACCTGCTTATATGCGAAATGTAGGTGTTTGTCTTTCGCACGAGAACATTGTAATCGCAAGGTTACCAGCGGATTCTCATTTCCAAGCAAATCGGTCAGAATTGTAGATCCCTGAATTCTTTAGAAATAAAGTTGATGGTACAAAGGTTTTGTAATTATTAATTAATAATAGACACATTTCATAATTAATTAATTAATAATTCATTCATAATAGACACTTGTAATTAGTAATTAAAATAGACACATGTTGAGCACAATGAAAAATATCAACGAAGTGATAACAAAATGTTTGCTCTAATAGCTGGAAATTTGCTGTGGTAGCTGAAAATTCGTTAATACAACAATCGATTTGTTATCACTTATTGATTATTTTTCTTCGTGTAATTATAACATAATTAATGTGTGCATTTTTTATAGCTGCAAAGAATATTTATTCTCAGTAAAATGTCATGGTGATTTTCTTGATAACATGGAGAAATATGGTTAGTGCATTAGGAAAGTAATGGAGTATTGGAAACTTGACCATACGCGCGTTTCGTGGCCAGTTGAAGCAAAAAAAAATCGAAAATAATTAAGTTTTTAAAAATTTTCGCGAAAACTGTCGCATTTACAAAAAAACAATTGACAAATTCATTGAGTACGGGTAAAAATACATCGGCAACAAGTGTTAAAAGAAATAAAAAAAAAAAAAAGTTTTCGCACTTTTTTTGTGAAAACAGTTTAATTGTTTCTATAGCCAACATTTACAGATTTTTAAAGATGAATTGTATTTATTTACAATCGTTACACATAATGCGAAGGAAATACACGTTACACTGCCTCTTAAGAGGCAGTGATACTCCCCCCCCCCCGAAATTCCAAAAAAAAATTCATCAGGCGTTTCGAAATTCCAAAAAAAAATTCATTTTAACTAGGATTACAGAATCCTACATTACCGACGTCGTCGAAGTTCCCACCGGTGTATCACTGCCTCTTAACATGGGAGATCGCCGAAGCCATGCACCGGCCGCATGCCCACTGCTGTCGGTGGCTTTATAGAAGTATTAAGTGCATTCGTGGTCAGTGAACGACTGATAAAAGTAACATGTAAAAAAATAAAAAATGAAGTTACTTCTTCAATCAAAAAAATTCTTCAAAAAATGAACTTTGTTCTAGAAATGCGATTTTACAAAAATGTCGGAGCGTCTCATTTTGTCCCGTAAAATTATCAGGAATTAATAAAAAAAGGACTATCCTATTCTTCCCCATGTTCCCCTATAGTGCATAGCATTTGAAACTCCTTTTTATACACATATGTGAAACAATAATAAAATCTTAAAGTTTACATTTTCAACTGTGCAAACAACATGATATTGGAATAATAGTTTTACCGCAGAGTTAAAGGATCGCTTGAAATCCCCATTCGTTCTTAGTAACACATATCCCAGCTTATTAGCCTGCGTTAAATAACTGTAACATCATTACTAATATAATATTTATATCTATTACATACAATCAATAATGAGTATAAAAATGCGTTTACGTAAAAAAATCCAAAAATAACTCTAAAGTTTCCACTGTGGACGCGATTGGCTTGTGCAAAGAAATTACGAAATTAATTTCTCACTCAACACAGACAAAATTATAGAAGCGTTTTTTTTTCACTACACCAAAAATAAACGTTGGCCATTTCGGGTAGACACCTGAAACAATAATATTGTAACTCCAGGCAGAACACGGTATATTTTGAGTAAATAAAATACTTTTATTAGGACATTTTCTTCGCGACGTGCTCGGTCAGCTAAACTTTTCACAATGACAAACACGAATCACGGATTAAACAAACTTCTACTGTTTTTCGTAACTAGCGTGCGTATCGACAAACTATAGCTTCAACACTTCCCCTCGAGACGAACGCCCTTTTCTCATATTAGTTGATTTGTCCAATTCCGAGTTGTTTGCAACATTTTTGGTGCTTCAGTCTTGGTAGCCCTTTGGTTAGAACATTAGCTGCCATATCGTCAGTCGATACATATTTAATCTCGATTTGATTATTTTTCAAGGTGTCACGAACGAAGTGATGCCGAATATCTATATGTTTTGTGCGGGAATGAAAGATTGGATTTTCGGCCAATTTCAAGGCTCCCTGATTGTCGTTGTACAATGAGACCATTGATAGTTTTTCGAAACCCAATTCTTTCAGGAAATTGCTAAGGTATACAGCTTCTTTCGTTGCTTCTGAAAGTCCCATATACTCAGCTTCCGTTGTTGATAAGGCCACAGTGCGCTGTTTGCGAGCTTCCCAACTAATTGCTGCACCGCTTAGGATGAACGCATATCCAGTATACGATCTTCTATCGATTTGACTATAGGATAGGCCCCCCAATCAGCGTCTACGAAACCTCTCAAATTCCGGCCATCCTTTTTAAATACGATTCCGAGATCGTCCGATCCCTTCAGATAACGAAGTACCCTTTTTGCTGCTTTCCAGTGGTCCATATTGTAGCAGTCATTGAATTGACTGAGAGAGCTTACCGCATACGAAATGTCGGGACGTGTAGCTACGGCGAGATACATTAAAGCTCCGATGAGTTCTCTGTAGGGTACCTTCTCAATGCTCTCTTCTTCGTTAGGAACATCTTTCGTAAGTTTTATGCTGGGATCAAACGGAGTTGTCACTGGCTTCGAGTTTTTCATGCCGAAACGTTTCAACACGTCTTCGATATATCCTTTTTGTGACATTTTGATTTCATCTTTGCTTTGAGAGAATTCTATCCCGAGAAAATAGTGAGCTGGGCCGTTATCTTTCATCTCAAATTCTTGCATCAGATCTTTCTTGAGTCTCGTGATGTGGTCCGTCTTTTGACATGCGATTAAAATATCATCCACGTAAATTATGACAAGCATCAATACTTCCCCTCGTTTGATCCAGTATATACAATGATCCGCGTTTGAAGGCTTTAAGCCTATCTTCCGTAATTTTTCGTCAAGTTTCAGATGCCACTGTCTTCCGGATTGTCGTAAACCGTATAATGATTTTTGTAGACGACATACTTTTCCTCCGCCTCGTAAATCGCTTAGCATCTTCCGTGCTTTGCCACTGAGGGAATCTTTCTCTTCGTTTTTCTCTGTGATTCTCACTAACATATTTTCCATCATCTCAGGCATTTCCATGAAAATTTCCTCATCAACTTCGCCATTTAAATACGTTGTAGTAACGTCGAGTTGTTCAAGTTTCATATCGTGTTGTACGGCGAGAGCCATTATCGTTCGAATGGAACTGAGGCGTGCCACTGGAGCAAAAGTGTCATGAAAATCTATTCCAAAACGTTGAGTGAACCCCTTTGCAACTAGACGAGCTTTTCGCCTTTCCAACGTTCCGTCTGGATTATATTTGTTGCGCAATATCATTCGACAACCGATGACACTGTGATTCTCTGGACGTGGTACTAACTTCCAAGTTTCCTTTTTGATGAGAGATTCAAATTCGTTTTGTATCGCACACTGCCATTCTTCAGAATCAGGTCCGGACAGTGCCTGTTTTACAGATATTTCAGCTATACCCGCGTACTCATGTATCTCATCTGAAGCGTCGACATAATGATATATTTTTTTGGGTCGTCCTCGAGATCCGTTTCGAGCAAGACGAGGTCTTCCAGGTCCTCTTTTTGGTTCCATGTGCCCAGCCACTACCCTGTCGTTTTCTTCGTGTATTTCCACTGCATCTTCTTCGTAATCTTCGTCCGACGATTCTTCAGTTTCTAGTCCATTGTGATGAACGTTGACTTCCCCTTGTTCGTTGTTCTCGACGTTATTCCCGAGTGGTTGGAAATCAATTTCGACGATACGATTTTCGTCTAGCGATTTTTTATCGTTTAAATCCTCTACACGGAAATCTTCGAATTTTCCTTCCGTTGGAAATTCGTTAATAAATTTAACGTCTCGAGTTGCAACGATTTTTCGCTCACTTGGTATCCATACTCTGTACGCTTTTGACTCGCTAGAGTATCCGACGAATGTACCTTCTCGTGAGCGTGGTTGAAACTTCCCCTTGTTCGGAGTTTTATTAAGTACGTAGGCCTTGCAACCGAACGTTTGAAAATAATGGACTGTTGGTCGTTTACCAAACCAAAGTTCGTGCGGCGTTTTGCCACTCAGACATCGCGACGAGCATCGATTCCGAACGTGGTTAGCACAGGCAACAGCCTCAGCCCAAAACGACGGGGGAAGTCCAGAGCCAATTAGCATGCATCTTGCCATCTCTTCGATTGTCCGATTTTTCCTCTCGGCAACACCGTTTTGTTCCGGTGTATACGGTACAGTAAGTCTTCTTCGTATTCCGCATTTTTTCAAATATTCGTCGAATTCATGGTTGCAGAACTCTTTTCCGTTGTCGGACTGCAAGCATTTAATGCGTTTCCCAAGACGATTTTCCACCATTACCTTAAATTCCTTGAATGCGTTCAGAGCTTCGCTTTTCTTTTTGATAAATTTCAACTCGCACCACCGAGTGCTGTCATCGATGAAGGTTATGAAGTACCTTGCACCGCTCATGGATGCTGTCCGCATTGGACCACATACGTCCGTGTGAATTATCTCCAACGGTTCGGAAACTCTATTCGATGATTTAGGCATAGGAATGCGTGTTAATTTTCCACGTAAGCACGTAGAACACGGTGGTAGAGTACCATCCTTTCCCAAATCGACTCCCAGAACAGCGTTGGATTTCACGATTTCCTTAAGGCTTTTTTCGTTTAAATGCCCAAAACGTTGGTGCCATACCCCCAATCTCGATGATCCAGACGCCATCGATGTTTTCGCGAACTGCGTTGTGGTTTGACGAACGTAATAGAGACCGTCACTCGCTCTATCCGCTATCATTTTAATATTTTTCTGTTGGTCCGTGACAATCGCGTTTTCCTTCTTGAATATCACGTCGTATCCTTTGTCAGTTATTTTCCCAACTGAGATTAGATCCGTACGTAAATCAGGTACATGCAACGTGTTGTCGAGGACTGCAACTTTTTCGTTTTCTCCGTCACTGATTAACAGTTTCACAGTTCCTTTCCCTTGAATCGCCGTTGATGCATTGCTTGCTAGATTTAGCGTTGGAGATTCCGATTCCACTATCGTATCGAACTTCTCTCCCGTGTGACACATATGCGATGTGCATCCGCTATCTAGACACCATTTGTTGCTTTGAGAAACGTTCTCCGCTCTGAATGCTGTCGCTGTCGTCATAGATTCTTCGGTGATTAAAAATCCAACCTCTTCGACGATCGCTGACTTCGGTTGAGGGAAGTCCAATTTCGCATAACATTGGGCTGCTTTGTGTCCCTTTTTCTTGCAACGATTGCACTTGAATTGAAAATTCTTCTTATCCGATCCTCTGTTTTCGTTCTTCTGCGAGTCCGAGCCAGGGAATTTCTTATAATTTCTTTCAGCAACCATAGCGTTCGGTACAGTTTCCTTATTCTTCTCTTTTCGAGCGTCGTTTTCCTCGAAAATTTTAATCTTTAACGCCTCCGGAGATGGTGACTCGTCTCGAGATTCGATCGCACAGCGAAAATTCTCGAACCTTGCCGGTAAACTGTAGAGTAACATGATCGTCAACAGCTCCGCATTAATCTCCACACTCATTTCGTCGAGTTTGTCTACAGCGTCAAAAAATCTCGTGACATGATCTCGAATATCATCTTCCTCTCGCATTTTCTGCAGAGTTAATTGTTTGAGGAGGGTGGCTTTTCGAGCCGGTCCCTTCGACTGGTAGATGGATTCGAGATTCAACCAAATTTCTCGCGATGTTACACAGCCCTTAATTTGTTTTAATTCGGATGGGCTAATTGAGAGAATAAGATCCGAACGAGCTTTCAGGTCAGCATCATTCCACGCATTTGCTGCCTGTACGGTTGCGTCGTCTCCAGCTGTTACCTGAGGCTTCGGCTTCTCGCCTGATACGTATTTCCAAGCTTCATTTTTTATTAATAATGCTTGTGCTTGCATTTTCCAAGTGTCGTAGTTGTCCTTTCTTAACGTTTCCAATCGAGCCGAATTCATCCCGTTCATTTTTCTTCGCTGGTGATGATTCTCTTCGGCGTTTCGATATTCCACACGTTATTCTTATAAGTTTTTTCTTTTCACTCAAAATACATTTATCGTGCCGCTGGGCCCATAACCTATTGTAACTCCAGGCAGAACACGGTATATTTTGAGTAAATAAAATACTTTTATTAGGACATTTTCTTCGCGACGTGCTCGGTCAGCTAAACTTTTCACAATGACAAACACGAATCACGGATTAAACAAACTTCTACTGTTTTTCGTAACTAGCGTGCGTATCGACAAACTATAGCTTCAACAAATAAACACTTTAATAAACAAAACAAAAGAATCTTTGCAAAGCTAATTCTATGAAGAAGTATATTTATATCTGTGTTAGCCTCCTCATAGAGGAAGGTTTGCTCAAGTAGCTTTGAGTATTACTTTTCATCTGTACATTTTAATTCAGTAGTAGTAGTAATTGTGTTTTATTGGCAATGTTACAATTTTTTTTTTTTTTTTTTTTTTTTTTTTTTCAAAGTAGTTATAATAAATAATACATTGTCTTTGCCAATGGGCCATCGACCGTGGTCCTTCAGCCCTTTTAATTCGTTTGATGATGTTTTACCATTTTAGTTATAGCTAAACGTACATTTTTTAAAAAATTGAGAAACTCACGAAGATCGAACCTATTTATAGATTCATCCCAAATTCAATACGTCGTTCCTTAACATAGTTTCATTTGTAAACAATTACATAGCTTGATAGCTAAAAATTAGCAGCAACCAGAGAACACACAGATAAAACAAAATTAGAAATCGAATAAAATTTAATCTGGTGTTTAAATTTTTTTGAAAATGGTCACAAACAAAGATGTCTGCCTGGCCCACGTGTGTGCCGAATTTCACCTCGATTGGCTAAGCCGTTCATGAGGTATCGAAGTTTGAATTCCGCATACCGCCCCCACACACAAACATTTTTCTAAATCTCTTATCTCGACATTTCGGATGATTTTTTTGTGATTTTCATGTCAGGACAGTCTACGTCCTGACATGAAAATAAATAGACAAAAAAAATCGTTTTAACTAAATCAAAAATTCCAGTACGAGGAAGCAATATATGAAAATATATGCAAACGAGAATTGAAAAACCAAAATTTCATGTCTACACTGCCAAGGCGAAAAAACAGTAATATAATAGGATGAAATGATGACATTGAATATCCTCGATATTCAATATATTTACCTGAAAGGCAGTTTTGTGACACGTCCAGCAAACCGCCAGGATCAGACACCCCTGGTGAAATATCATTATGGCACCCGGAGCGATACTTCCGCTCGTAACTGTCTGATATACGGCTTGCACTACGACATTCACAAAGCCGCCGCACCAGGAGAGCATCTGGCCGGAATAGTTGGCGGCCAATCTCGTCGTGACCTTGGTGAGGGTCGCGTGGAGACAGACGACCTCGTGAATCGTCACCGCGGGCCGGCTCGGCGAATTCTCGTCACCGCTCATTCGTGTGATCGGCACGATCGACTCGTTGAGGTGTTTGTATCGTTGTCGCAGTAAATCCGTCATTATGCAGAACTTCATTGCGCCCATGAAAGCCGATATCACCAAACATTTCAGGACTATAAGACCCAGGAGACTCCGGGCGCCAAGACTCCCCTATGGGAATAAAGTATATTCGAGATACGTGCACCCAGAGAACCCGTTCTGATGGGATCTATTTCAAACAAATAAAATTTATTTGAATGAAATTAACATTTATTTGAATGAAATTAACATTTATTTGAATGAAATTAACATTTATTTGAATGAAATTAACATTTATTTGAATGAAATTAACATTTATTTGAATGAAATTAACATTTATTTGAATGAAATTAACATTTATTTGAATGAAATTAACATTTATTTGAATTAAATAAATCCTGGTATTAAATACATTAAATTTATGTATTTATTTAATAAATATAGTACATTGTGCGACTAGTGCGCGAAGTAGGCGATTCACGACGAGTGTGAAGTTTGCCGCCCGAGCGAAGCGAGGGCGGCAATCACACGAGTCGTGAATCGCCTACGCGCACGTGTCACACATACTATTTTTTGACATACGTGTGTGCGAGTTCGTCTTCGAGTGCCTGCGTAGCAGGCGCGAAGTAGTCGATTTTCACATGTTATTGGAGAATTTATTCGCACACTCCGATCAGTGCGCGAATTTTATTCGCGCACTGATCGGATATTATTTATGCGAATAAATTCTCCAATAACATGCGAAAATCGACTATTTCGCGCCCGCTACGCAGGCACGAGAAGACGAACTTCGCACGCACATATGTCAAAAAATAATTTATTTATTGGCCGGCCTACTAGGATTTATTTGGATCAAATAAAATTAATTTAATTCAAATCCCTCTTCTAAAAAGTTCACGAGTAACGGAAAAGATTGTTAGCAAACTATTCAAGCTGTGATTGGTTGTCACAAAAGTCAATAAAATTCGCGCACTGTTCGGAGTGTGCGAATAAATTGTCCAATAACATGTGAAAATCGACTACTTCGCGCCTGCTACGCAGGCACTAGAAGACGAACTCGCACACACGTATTTAAAAAAATAGTATGTGTGACACGTGCGCGTAGGCGATTCACGACTCGTGTGATTGCCGCCCTCGCTTCGCTCGGGCGGCAAACTTCGCACTCGTCGTGAATCGCCTACTTCGCGCACTAGTCACACAATGTACTATTTTTTCCACATAAGTGCAAAATAAATTGAGTAATTAAGCGTGAAAGATCTCCTTGTGAATTCAAACAATCTTTGTTAATGCAATATTGAAAAAAAATCATATCATATTACCAACTAAGTATACAGTAAAGAAAAAAACGTCCATCACTCCTTTGTTCCGATATTCGTTTTGCACGAACCCGAATTCCGGCAACCGGATCCATAATTTCATGATACATGTTCATCATGACCTGCTACACCGTTGAGGTTGTCAACAATTCGTTGGATAATTCGATCGGCTCCAGCGCGAAAGAGTATGTCGTGACTTTGTACAACGAGCCGAGCAATACATACGAGCAAAAGGCAAAGAGGACCATCATATAAATTCGTTCCGGTGTTCCGGCCCGCGTTAGCCTCTCGCCGTTCATCTTCCAAGGCAGCAGGCCCAATGCTTTGGCAAACCAAACGAACAGCCACAGTTTCTCGTACAGAATAAGCACGGGTTTTCTCTCTTTCGCCATGATTTTTCCCTTTTCCCTCTTTCGCCGATCACAAATCCCGGACGGTCGAGAATTCACTGATACGTGGATCATCGTGACTGAGCGCAGACGACCGCTGGCATCGATCGATCGATTTACGCTTTCTTCATTTAAAGTTCGCCGTTAATTTTCCTTTTCCATTCGTGTCGCGTCACAATTAAATCGAGTCGATACAATTATTTTTCACAGCCATCGCCGCAAATGCTTTTTGCGCTCAACCGAGAGAATCGACTTTCTGTGTTTTCGTCGAACGTGGAGAAAAGTGGGCAACTCCGATGTCACTCCGGCAATCTATAGGATATGTGATTGCGAAGAGATTGATCCCTAGCCGAAGCCAATCCTATGATTGTTTTTTTTTACGATGCGCAGAATGAAAAATTCATATTTCTGGTTCGAAACAACCAGTTGATCCAACCGGTGAGTTTAGTGATAAAAAAAATCCTTCGCTGCGATCCTAAAAGAAATGATATAAAAAAAATTATATCAAATTTTTTCATGTGTGAGGAAAAAGGGCCCTTATAATAAATTAGTACATTATGCTACAAGGGAGGGAAGAGCGCTATTTTCACCGAGTGCGAGGTTTGCTGCCCGAGCGGAGCGAGGGCAGCACGAGCACGAGGTGAAAATGGCGCTCCCTCCCGCGTAGCATACGATACTTTTTTTCCGACTAAGCTGAAATGCGGGAACCGGTGGCGGAGGGCGGCCGGGGGGGGGGGGGGTCCAGGGGCGAAGCCCCTGGTGGGGTCCGGGGCGAAGCCCCGGTGGGGGGTTGGGGGGGCGAAGCCCCCCCACTGAAGACACAACAATTTTTTTAATGACACTTAACCTCCAGTCGCTCAATCATACACGTCTAAGCGTTTCCCGCCCGTTGCCTAATGGCGTCTCTCTTAGTCGTTGCGAGCGCTGCGGTGGTCACGCTGAGAACTGTGAGCGGGTCAAAAAAAGTGGGCAAGATGCCCTAGGGAGCTTTGGCCGCTATTTCTGCCCGCTGCGCATGCGCACTGCTCGAAGTCAGAAATCGACTATTTTCCTCCCGCTTTTCAGGGGAGAAAACACGCCATTTCAGCGCAGTCGGGAAAAATAGTACATTACGTTACAAGGGAGGAAAGTGCAACTTTTCACCGAGTGTGAAGTTTGATGCCCGAGCGAAGCGAGGGCAGAAATTCACACGAGGTGAAAAGTTGCACTCCTCCCATGTAACGCACTATACTTTTCTCCCGATTTCGCTAAAAAATAACCACATTTCGTGTGTGCAACGCGGACGGAAAATAACCTCATTTTTGACAAGTGACGACACGCATGGGTAGTTCGGTTCCCATTACTCCCGCGCGGGCAGGAATGAGCTGATTACCTCCCTAGGGAGGTAATGAAAGCGTACTGCGCATGCGTAAGTCACGCGTCAAAAATGAGGGATTTTCCGCCCGCGTTGCGGACACGAAATGGGGTTATTTTAGCGGAGTCGGGAGAAAAAGAAATAAAACATAAGTATTTTCGTACTTTATTCGAAATTTCATTAATTCACTAAAATCGAGGTTACTTTTTCGGATCGATCGAGACTGGATTTTCTTCCAAAAGTTCACACATCATTTTATAATCACCGAAGATTATCATTATTATTAAGGTCCGCTATTCAACTTTGTATTCCAAATAGGGAAAGGAAACATTTTAATTGTTTCTGTATAGGCAACATTTTCAGATTTCTGAGGATAAATTGTATTTATTTACATGTTACAAATAATGCGAAGAAATTACAAGTTCAGATATTAGATTTGCGCTGATTGACGTAGACAATTAATATTATTTTACGATTACTGAAAACTCGAATTCCCCTCACTTGACGATGATCAGCGCCAAATTCAATGTTATCTGCGATAGCTAAAACATTAATCCATGATAGAAGCATCGAATAAAATTTCTGTTTAAGTGATGTTATTTTGTTATTTAAGAACCATTTTCACCTCGAGGATAGTTTTCAAATTAATGTCGAAGATGTTTCCAGCGGTGAAGACCATACGATGGTGACGAACATACATGGCTGCGTCTATGGCAAGCTGGAAAAAAATGCAGGTCACGATCACTGAACACCCATCTTTGTGTAAAGTTGAAATTATTCATCAAAATATAGGGGAACACGGGGCAAATTGAGACGCATAAGCAAAAAAAAGCTGCAAGGTAGAACCTTGCAAATTGCTTCCTCAGTATTTTACACTTTTGACGAAGCTTCCTCTATGAGGAAGTCAAAATTGATCAACATACTTCCTCATTGAGGTAGCTTCATCGAAAGTGTAAAATACTGGGGAAGCAATCTGCAAGATTCTACTTTGCAGGTTTTTTTTTAAGTATATTTTCAGTGGTTCCGTTGAACTTTGTTCTAGAAATACGATTTTCAAAAAATGTTGGAGCATCTCATTTTTCCCCATAAAATCATCCGGAATTAATAAAAAAAGGACTGTCCCATTCTTCCCCGTGTTTCCCAATTGTGCATAGCATTTGAAACTCCTTTTTATACACATATGTGAAACAATTTAAAAATCTTAAAGTTTACATTCCCAACTATGCAAATAGAATGATATTGGAATAATAGTTTTACCGCAGAGTTAAAGGATCGCTTGAAATCCCCATTCGTTCTTAGTAACACGTATCCCAGCTTATTAGCCTGCGTTAAATATACAATAAATAATGAGTGTGAAAATGCGTTAACGTAAAAAAATTGCAACAAAAAATCTAAAGATTCCAACGTGGACGCGTTTGGCTTTAGTCAAACCCGTGAAACTTAATGACGCAATTAATTTCTCACTCAACACAAACAAAATTATAGATGCGTTTTTTGTTCTCGCTATACTAAAAATAAACGTCGACTACTTCGGGTAAACATCAAAAAAAGAAAAATCTAATAAACAAAAAAAGCGTTGCACATTGCTTCCTCATTACATTTGAATGGTTGAATGTTACAAAGCAAAATATTGATCAATGTTTGAATGTTAAAAATGTCATTACTAAATGTTGTTCCTCATTACATTTGTATGGTTGAATGTTACAAAGCTAATACTGACAGGAAGTATGTTTATCTATGTTGATTTCCTCATAGAGGAAGGTTTGCTGAAGTATCTCCAAGTATTGTTTTTCGTCCGTAGAAAATTTGAATTCATTTTGTGATATTTTGCGACAGTTATAGATAGACGTCCATTTTTTGAAAGATTCACAATCCCATGAAAATCGAAGCTATTATAGATTCATCCCAAATTCTATACCGGTCGTCCTTTAATATACTTTTGTTTGTAAAAGATTATGTAGCACGACAAATACAAATTTGCAGCAATCAGAGTACATACAGACATTTAAAAAAAATCAAAATCGAATATAATTTAATCTGATGTTTGGATTTTTTTAAATTCAAAATCGAATAAAATGTAATCTAATGTTTGGACTTTTTTTAAAATTCAAAATCGAATAAAATGTAATCTATTGTTTGGATTTTTTTTAAATTCAAAATCGAATAAAATTTAATCTGATGTTTGAATTTTTTTTTAATTCAAAATCGAATAAAATTTAATCTTATGTTTGAATTTTTTTAAATTCAAACCCGAATGAAATTTAACCTGATGTTTGAATTTTTTTGAACATTTTCACAAACAAAGGTGTCTATCTGGCCCACGTGTGTGCCAAATTTCACTTCGATTAACTAAGCCGTTCATGAGGTATCGAAGTTTGAATTTTGCATGCCGTCCCCACACACAAACATTTTTCTAAATCACTTTTCTCGACGTTTCGGATCATTCTGACTGTCCTGACATGAAAGTCATGAGAAAAAAAAACATTTTTACGAAATCAAAACTTCCTCTACGGGGAAGCATAAATCGAAAATATACGTAAATGTGAATTCAGAAACCAAAATTTCATATCGACATTGCCAAGGGGAAAAAAATAGCAAGATAATAAGGTAAAGGAACCGGTTTCGGCCACCTTTGGCCTAGTTTCGGTCGCCGAGTTTGAAAGCACAGAATTATTTGTATTATTAAAACTTGTTAATTTATATGGATACTTTCGAAGTATCAATATAAAAATACAGATAACAGTAATTTGAAATAAAAATATAGTGAAAATGGCCGAAACCGGTACAGTGACCGAAACCGGTACCTTTACCTTAGATGACATGATGACATTGAATATCCTCGATATTGAATATATTTACCTGAAAGGCGGTTTTGTGACACGTCCAGCAAACCGCCAGGAGGTGCAAGCCCTGGTAAAATGCCATCGTGACATTCGGAGCGATATCTCTGTTCGAGACTGTGTAATGTATGACCTGCAGTAAAACGGTGACAATGTTGCTGCACCAGCAGAGCATCTGGCCGGAATAGTTGGCGGCTAATGTCGTCGTGACTTTGGTGAGGGTCGCGTGGAGACAGACGACCTCGTGAATCGTGACCCCGGGCCGGCTCGACGAATTCTCGTCGCCGTTCATTCGTGTGATCGGCACGATGGACTCGTTGAGGTGTTTGTATCGTTGATGCAGTAAATCCGTCATTACGCAGAACTTCAGTACGCCCATGAAAGCCGATAGTATCAAATATGACTGGACTATACGATCCTGGAGATTCGGGTAGTCACCGGAATGTTTGACATGAATCTAAAAAGCACTGTTTTTTATTTAATTTATTTTTAACGTTTCTAATTATCTACGATTTGTTTAAACAAATTATAAAAAGACTTAGTTTAGAAACCTGAAAAAATCTGAAAACCCCGTTTTCGCAAATAAACGTTTTTAGTTATCAAACCGAAGTGAGTCGGCGAATCCTTCTATTTTTTCGGTGTTTTGAAGAATAAAAAAAATGGATAAAATAGAAAAAATAGTAAATTGACGATGGGCAGTAGCTGGTAAATCTTTGTATGCAACACATGACTTTTCAGATTTTTTCAGATTTTTGCCAATGAATATATATATCCATTAAATATCCAAAAATCTTTATTGGTATATCTATATTTTGGATATATCTAAAAATCCTCCGACCCCTCGGATTTCGTCCACAATGCTTTGTGTTATTGTCCCAACTCTAAAAACAGCTCGAAATTTCTTTCAGGTTTTTTTAATTTCAATAATTTTTTTTTCTATATCTACTTATGTATATGAAAATATACTTTACAAAAGGGTGGTGCTGTGTATATTTCAAGATTGTTCCTCCGATGTACAAAATCGGCGGCACTGCCATGACCCAACACATCGCAAAATTGTCCTTTCGACCGCATCCGAGGAGAATTACCTTATTGTCGTACCGGCCGAGACTCTCGATCACCTGCCGAGTTATTAAAGTTGTAGTCTCGGTACGGCCCGCGTTAACCGAGCGGACTTTTTTTTTAAACAACATGTCAGCATTTTTTAAGTTAAACATTTTCGGCGTCCCAGGTCCTTAAACACGATCATAAAAAAAGTAGCTACCACTCTCCTGACCACTGTAATTGAGCGATCGGCCTGAAATTGTGCATACATACTCGGGAAACATGTCTTCATGGAATGGCGGAGGTTTTTTTCGATAACTTAATTTTTCGATTTTTCATTAATGTTTTTATACGAAAAACATAGGAGAAAAATATTTTAAACACCGCCACGCCATTTACTTAATTTTGCAGTATTCGAAAAAAAACTTCCGTCATTCCATGAAGACATGTTTCTCGAGTATGTTTTTCTCATGTTTCACAATTTCAGGCCGATCGCTTAATTACAGTGGTCAGGAGAGTGGTAGCCATTTATTTTGGAAGATCGTGTTTGAGGACCTGGGACGCCGACAATTTTTAACTTAAAAAAAAAAGAAAATTCCATTGTATACTTTAAAACGTAAGATGTTCGTTTCCTAAAAAAAAAAAACAAAAAAAAACAAAAAAAAATGAAACGTGAGCACCTGAAAAATGCAGCTCCTAAGGTAGAAGTCTCCCTTAAACGGAACTAGGGCGTGAAAACTTTTTTTCCCACATTAATGCAAAATAAGTTGAATAAATAAACGTGAAAGATCTCCTTGTGTAATCAAATAACCAATGTTAATAAAATATTTTTAAAAAATGATATTATATTATAAACTAAGTAAAGTGAAGAAAAAAACGTCCATCGCTTCTTTGTTCTGATATTCGTTTTGCACGAACCCGAAATCCGGCACCCGGATCCATAATTTCGTGGTACAAGTTCATCATGACCAGAGATGCCGCGAAAGTTGTTATCAATTCCCTGCATAATATCAGAGGCTCCAGTGCCAAAGAGGATGCCGTGACTTTGCACAACGAGCCGAGCAATATAAACGAGCAAAAGGCAAAGAGGACCATCGTATAAATTCGTTCCGGTGTTCCGGCCCGCGTGAGCCTCTCGCCGTTTATCTTCCAAGGCAGCAGGCCCAGTGCTTTGGCGAACCAAACGAACAGCCACAGTTTCCTGTACAGAATACACACGGTTTTTCTCTCTTTCGCCATGATTTTTCCCTTTTCCCTCGTTCGCCGATCACAAATCCCGGACGGTCGAGAATTCACTGATACGTGGATCATCGCGACTGAGCGCAGACGACCGCTGGCATCGATCGATCGATTTACGCTCTCTTCATTTAAAGTTCGCCGTTAATTGTCCTTTTCCATTCGTGTCGCGCCACAATTAAATCGGGTCGGTACAATTATTTTTCACAGCCGTCGCCGCAAATGCATTTCATGCTCAACCGAGAGAATCGACTCTCTGTGTTTCCGTAGGACGTGAAAAAAAGCAGGCAACTCCGGCCACGAACGACAATTTCTGATATTCCACGGTTTGTCGTTGTGATCTTCGAATCTTCGTTAGGGAAATTTGCACGGTTCTTGTCGTTGCTAGCCTAGCTGCTTGGTCAGTTTTTACTATGTAGTCTGTGCTGCGACTTAGGCGAAGAGTTGTTGAGGGGGACGCGTCAGTCAAAAAAGTTTCCTTTTATTATAATAACCACTTTTTTCCTCACCAATGAAATAATTTAAAATAATTCTACTCTTGTAGGAATCGCAGCGAAGGATTTTGATGTCATTGGAGCCACCAGTCGGATCAACCGGTTGCATCAAAACCATGTTTGAGGGTTTTATGCTCTGTGTGTCATCAAAAGGATTGTCCTTCGCTACAATTCATTCTCTTCGCAATCACATTGCGCACCGTTTCATTGGACCGTTTTTTTCATCATTTTTCAAAAGAATATAAATATTTTTAATTTTTTCATCTGCGAGGAGAAAAATAAGATCGTTTGAATTTATTAAATCATTTTTTATAAAACATTCCTCATAAATAATTTGAAATTATGGAATCATTACTCATAAAACATTTAAAATGATTAAACCATTCTTCATAAACCATTTGAAATGATTAAATCATTCCTCATAAATCATTTAAAATGATTAAACCATTCTTCATAAACCATTTGAAATTGTTAAATCATTCCTCATAAATCATTTGAAATTGTTAAATTGTTCCTCGTCGGCGTAACCAATCGCGCTGGCTCCTAGCGCATAACGACAATATACGTCCAATTAATTATTTTCTCATAAATGAGACGTCGGGACGGTTTGTACGACTAATTCGTCCCCGCGAATCGATCCCCGCTTCGCTGGTGTGACTCGGCTTTCTTACTATGAAAGCTATTTTATATCGTCACGCCGGACTCAGCTACCGGTGTACGGAAGTTCAGAAGGTATAGCCAGCAGCACCGGTGAGCCGCTCATAATTTATTAAACTCTTGCCACCTTCGCCCTCGGTAGCAGGTGTTGGACTTGACACCAGGTATTGTATGGCTGCGTCGCCATTGTAAATGGGCCATTCAGCAGGGCTTTTGAACTTGAGACGAAAAAAAATTACAGTTATAATGAAACTTTGCACTTACGCTTACTGCTGTTATTTAGTAGCGATTTTTTTTTATTGGGTATGTCGTTTGTTTGACATTTCATTTTGAATCCAATCCAGGATCCATCGACCCTCAACTGCAGTCGTTCACTGCATTTATTACCATCAGAGATGTAAATCCTCGTCGCTTTAAGAAATACATTTTACAGTACAGCTTGTGTTGTAGGTGTGATAACCTGCACCGATTATAACATTTCGAGTGAACTTTTGAATAGCTGCATGAATAACTCATTATTATAATTAAATAATAATGACTAAACCAATTATACCATCAAATTTCCTTTTGAAGGGATTTAGAGATTCACAACACTGATTACCATTTTTTTTTATTCCTCCCATCTTCGCCCTCTCAAGAAGATGATGAATTTGGCATTCTTTTTTTGTTTCGTTCCGCCACTTTCTGGTCTGTTAATTTTATCCATTTTTCCGGCATTACTGATGGTAATTTCGGTGATTTACTCATTGGGTAATATTACCGTTTGTTTCAGAGTTCTCTTCAAATCCTCTTCACGATCTACCGGAACTTATGGGAGCCGAATCAGTCAAAAAAGGTTATTTTTATTTATTATAAGGGCTACTCTTTTGTCACTGATGAAACAATTTGAAATAATTCTATCCTTTTAGGATCGCAGCAAAGGATTTTCTTGTCGCTGGACTCACCGGTTGGGTTAACCAGAAATAATGTTGGCACTCAAAACACTAATCGTTAAAATTTTTTAAGTTACATTCAGAAATATGGGTTTTTCATTCTGCGTGTAGTCCAGAGAAAACTAATCATAAGATTAGCCCCACTAGAGCTGAATCTCTTCGCAATCACATTTTCTATAGATTAATTGTAGAGATATTTTTTATCGTTCTTAAATCCAAGTTACAGAATAATTTATAAAAAGTGATGATAATTAGGTATTCATTTTTTTTTATCCCTACAATTGATTTATAGAAAACGTGATCGCGAAGAGATTAAGCTCCAGCGGAAGCCAATCCTACGATTCCTAGTTTTCTCTAAACTACGTTCAAAATGAAAACTCCATATTTCCGGTTTGAAGCAACTGGTCAACCCAATCGACGAGTCCAGTGACAAAAAAATCCTTCGCTGCAATCCTAAAAGAATAGCATTAAGTATATCAAATTTTTCATGGGTGAGGAATAAAAGTAGCCCTTATAATAAAAATAACAATTTTCGACTGACTCGGCCCCCTTAATTAAGTCAGTCCTTACGAGTGGTGGCTGACTTCACATAAGTCTCAGAGAAATCAGAAGAAATTCCAAAGACTTCTCGAGGGTATAAAAATCTGAAAAAATTAAGCACATCGAAGGTGCTGAAATGATTGATTTTACATCATAAAAATTCCAAAATGTTATTAACAAACTGAGGAAAAAAAATAGTTCAACATATCTCCCGAAAACCGAACTTTTTTTCACGAAAGTGATTTGATCATTTTTCTGAACACGTATACATTTTTATTTTCGGATGTTACAACTCACTTTGAATTTATTCTTGAATACCAATTTCAATGAAGCGTCGCGCGGATCAGCAAAAAAGCACATGGTGCGGATCAACCTGCATGGAAATCACGATATAAGCGGCGCGAGGAAAACCAGCGTGGCTCTTGGATTATTAACAACTCGGCTTCCTCGGCGTCGGTGTGAACGACAGGTGTGGAACTTGACACTGCGAAACCTCGCGCCAGCTTAAACTCCATTATGCAACATATAAAGTAGCCGCGAAACTGTGGCTTACGCGATGTAAATCGCCGATCGATAAATCGCCTGACAATCGTTTGCCAGGTAAAAAAAATCCGAGTTCTTGCGTCACAGAGCCAGGACCTTTTCTTGACGATTCGTCGCGAGGCTCAAGGAGAAGAGGATCAACTTTTCCAATCTCCGGAAGGCTGACGAAACGCGACGAGCGAGGCGATTTTTCTCTGCGCGAGCGGAAAAAGTTTTCTATTAGCAAAGTTGAGCATCTTCGCTCGCTAAATCAAAGGCCAAACCGATATTCCGAAATTCGCTTCCCCGCGGTCGCTTGTTCGACTCTTTTTCGCTCGTGAAATGTTTTCGCGATAAAAAACTTGGGAAAGCGAAAAAAAAAAAAAAACCGGAATGACTGACTGGGTGAGCCGAGTTATTTTTCGGCCGATGAATGAGTGAAAACAATTCATTCGCTGTCCTATATAATGCCAATAATAACCTTTGACCCGGCTAATTGCACGCAGAATTGTAAATCCTAATTATTATAAGAAACCAAATTTACAGTACACTTTTGTAGCTGTGATTTAATAACAAACACCTGCAGCGACTATAAAATGACGTGTGAACTTTTGAATAGCCGCATGAATTTCTCATTTTCAATAAACAATTAGGAGTAATTGCAAAATAAATGGAAGAGCAAAATCGTTCATTACTTCCGTAATGCATCAACCGTATTTCTCAATTTTTATAGCAGAATTACCATGAAATTCTATTGACCATAAATATTCTTCGCAGCCATTAAAAAGTGTACACATTATATTACAATCACTGTTGTTATTAAGTTATAATCACAAAACCAATTTACCATCGACTTTACTTTCTAAAAGATTTGAGGATTCACAACTCTGATCACTCGAAAATCATGATTACGATAATCAGAGTTGTAAATCCTTAAATATTTTAGAAATAAAATTGATGCTACAATTGATATCGTAATCACTAATTAATGATTAGAATATGGAGTAACTGTAATATAATGTGTACATTTTTAATGGCTGCAAAAAATATTCATTCTCAATAAAATAGCATGGCAATTTTCCTGAATTCTCCTATTACGAAAGTAACGAAGGAACGTGCTATTACATTTCTTTCATGATTGCCCACCATTTTTTTAATTAAAAATACAAAATTTTGTAACAAAAAAATGTCTGCAAAACTATATATTCTGACCTCAATATACACCTTCTATGCGTAAAAACGTTGTATGCTTTTTTTTATTTGTGATTTATTGCAATAGAAAGACCTAGATTGAGGCACCTCTGAATATTATTTGCCAGCGAATTTTTTTGACACAATTGATTGTTAGGTCATCTTCTCGAGCTTAAGCCATGAAGACCAAAAAAAAGTGCGACGGTACGCAGTGAGAAACGGAAACTAAGAAAAAAATTAATAAAATCTCAATTTTTCATTAGTTCCGTTTTTATTGAGGTCAGATCGGTATCACTTTTGCAGTAAAAAAAATTAAATAATTTTTTGGCCGACCCTAATGCAACTATTCAAAAGTTCACACATCATTTTATAATTGTCGAAGGTTATTATTATCAAATCACAAAACAAAACGCAGCGCAACATTTATTTCTCAAAATATAATGAGAATTTATGATCCTCTTCGCAACTCTGCACGTGCATCGCACGTAAGTCATGCTCGTCATTACATTGTCGAGTGCCCCGACAGTGCGAACGGCAACAATGAGTCGTCACACGATCACAATCGGTCTGACGACTCCCAATTCGTTTTTTCTCTCTTCATTCACGTACAGTCGATTATTTTTATTATTTTTTATTCGTGTGTCGGTGCAACGCGAGTGAAGCACCTGTGCGATGCACCCGCAGGTTCGCAGGTGCCGCGCAACCGCAGGTCGCTCGCGTTCGGACATCGGTGAATCGGAAAACGCGGCGTCAGGGTGGTGGTGGGGGGGGGGGGGGGGGGGGGGGGGGAGAAAAAACAATGCGAATGCAGAAATACGGTAGACGCGTCGGTGCCTCACGAGTCTGTGGAGTCGCGGCGGCCGATGCGACTTTTTTCAGCCGCCAAGTGCTGGACACTCGTGCGTACCGCGACGCTCGGCAAATATTTCGCCCTATCTCGGGCCCTAAAGTTCGGTGGCTGCGCCGTAGCGCAGCGAATTCTCCGCAGGTGGTTCAGGTGTGCAGCGCATCTTTTTTTTTAGTGTTAGCTTCGCCGTCGGTCCAGTGTGTAGAGTCCGGGCGATCCTGAAGTTCGCGCTGAGAGAGATCGGTACGGATGCTGAGTCGATTCTTGACGCTCCGGCTTTTAATTCCTGCGAAACGGAGTTGTAAATCCGTAGTTTAAGAAATCAATTTTACGGTACGATTCGTTTTGTTGGTGTGATTTGATAATAATAAACTTTGGCGATTATAAAATTATGTGTGAATTTTTGAATGGCTGCATTCATTTTATAATGAAATTCATTTTATAATTAAAATTATAAAATTAATCATTTTAACAATCTTCACAATTATAAATGAATCATTTATCATTTAATTTTATAATGAAATTAATTTTATGATAAAAATGAGATACTTCATTTTTATCATAAAATTCTGAGCAGTTGTGAAAAAAATTGAAGAGCCCGGTTTTTCATTACTTTTGTATGCATCAACCGCATTTTTCCATTTTTTATTAAATTTTACCGTAAAATTTTATCGGGAATAAATATTCCTTGCAGCCATTAAAAAATGTACACGTTATATTATAATTACGTCGTGTTACTATTGTCAATTAATAATTACAAAACCGATTGTACCGTGAACTTTATTTCTAAAAGTTTTGGGGATTCACGACTCAGCTATGAAATTAGGACATTATGACACGAGGGAGGGAAGTGCAATTTTTGATCAAGTGTCAAATTTGAGAAATTCACACGAGGTGAAAGGGCACTCCCTCCCATGTAGCATACAGTACTTTTCTTCCGATTTCGCGAAAAAATAACCGTATTTCGTGTGTGCAATAAGGGTGGAAAAAATAGTACTTTAGGTTACTAGTGCAATAAAACTTTTGTTGACGAGTGTGAGTTTGCAGCACGAGCCGAAGGCGAGTGTTGCAGTCACATAAGTTTAGGATAGTATATTTTGACGTAATGTGTGTAAAATTCGATTTTACGCACCGTGCGTAAAAATCCGTTTTACGCACCGTGCGTAAAAATCCGTTTTACGCATCGTGCGTAAAAATCCGTTTTACGCGCCATGCGTTAAAATCCGTTTTACGCACCGGGCTTAAAAATCGGTTTTACGCACGGTGCGTAAAAATCGGTTTTACGCACGGTGCGTAAAAATCCGTTTTACGCAGCGTGCGTTAAAACCGTTTTACGCAGCATGCGTAAAAATCCGTTTTCCGCACCGAAGGCAGTGTGTAAAATCGAATTTTACGCATACTACGTCAAAAAACGTTTTTCGCACGAGTATCGTACCCAATCATATTTCACAAGGTGTGAAAACAAGGTTTCACGCATGCGAAGCGTGCGCAAAACTACGTTTTACGCACCGAGTAAAATGAGCGGTTTTCGCACCGAGTAAAAAAGAGCGATTTTCTGCCGGCATTGCGGACACGAAATGAGGTTATTTTAGCCGAGTCGGGAGAAAAAACAATTTTTAATTATTTGCTTTTCGATCGCCGCGTTTGACTACTGTGATTATTCGTCAGTGATCGCGAGGGAGGTCACTGCGCGATGGAGCTTCCCATGAAACTCGGTGCCGGCGGAGGTGCTCTGTTCTTCCTCGGTCTGACCTTCGGCTTTATCGCTTTTCCGCCGTTACTGAAGTCGCAGGTCGGCGCGGTGAGTGAATTTTTCAGCGTTTCCTCGTTCCCGGAAGTTCCGCGATTTTTGCGGTGCCGCATGAGCCAAGATATTCGCGACGAAAGGTTTGAGTGGATTGCAATGTGACGGGGGGACATTTTGGTCCCCTTGGCTTTAGTTCAGTTTCGATTTTCATTTGGAGCAAGAAAGAGAAAGAGAAACTGGCGACAGGGATCTTCTTTCCCTCTTGCTCTACGTTTCACCACAACTGGTGGAAAAAACAAGGGATGCAGCCTCAAGCAGTATTTTCCATTGCCAGCGTCTACGCTTATCGTTAGCACCGCTTTGCGTGCCAAAAGCAGCGAAATATCGGCAAAACATAGTCGACTGTGTCGGACAGGTTTTCTGCGGAAAATCTTATAGTGCATTTGTGGCTGACACTTTTGAGGAATTTCTTATTAATCTATGACCGCAAAGAGAAAGGATGGTATCTCAATTTTATTTTTATTTTGCCGTCTAAAAGAAAAGGGATAATATGTATTTTTTATAATTAAAATTTACAATTTTATAATCGGAAAGAAAAGGGATGATACCTATTTTTCGTAATCAAAATTTTTGATTTTATAATCGAAAAGAAAAGGGGGTGATATGTATTTTTCATAATCAAGATTTACGAATTTATAATTGGAAAGAAAAGGGATGATATCTATTTTTTGTAATCAGAAATTTCGATTTTATAATCGAAAAGAGAGAGGGTGATATCGATTATTTATAATCAAAATTTATGGATTTTACCATCGAAAAGAAAAGGGTTGATATGTATTTTTTACAACCAAAATTTTCGATTTTATAATCGAAAAGAAAAGGGATAATGTCTATTTTTTGTAAACAAAAGTTTTGATTTTATAATCGAAAAGAAAAGGGATAATACGTATTTTTTATAATAAAAATTTTCGATTTTATAATCGAAAAGAAAAGGGTCGATACGTATACTTTACTCTGGGGCAGTTTGAAAAAAACGTCCTTTATTTTAATTTGTTTTCAATTCTTCGAGAGACTTTTGCTCCTTGTCATAGAAAAATGGGTCAAATGTCCAATCTTGAAAATGTTTTGATTGCCGAAGACTAATAAAAACAACATTTCCACGACGTATGATAAGTAGATAGATAGATTGACAGATCGATATTTTTATTGCTTATGAAGAGCACAACGTTGAGTCTCTTATAGCGTTACGATAAATACAATAACTGCACACAATTTATTCTGTTTTTTTTCATAACCGAATGGCAGGTATTTTATTGCGATGGATTGTTGCAAGTATCGTCATCGCGTCAGCAGTGATTATCCGGCGATTGTCCAATTCGTGAGAATTTTTTAAATATGTTCCCTCGTATCGCGACGATATATTACGTGATCGTGCGCTGTCGTGTCAAACTTTGTACACCTTGAACTTACGTACGGCTGCCAATCGACGAGATTTATGCGTCATGCGATCTCGAATATGCAAAGTATATGTTATTTGCTCTCTTATAATAGGCGGCTAGGGAATGACACGCGTTGCGGTGTTAGTGAGACTAAATCACTCCCAGCTTCAAAACAGATGTAGCCAATTTACTGGTCTCCGTGCGTTGCACACTTTCAAGCATTTTTTTCCGATAATTTGTGTCCCGAGAAATAAAGCATGAAAAAATTGCGTATATTACGTCAAACCGAATGAATTAGCGAGAAATGAGAGGAACGGATACTGTGATCAATTTTATAATTTTACGACAGTCATTAGTGATACATTGTCTCAGGATTTTATAAAGTCCATTTCTTTAGGAATAATTGAAAAGATTAAACATCTCTTTATCATCACCACAGGTTACAATCATGAAATAATTATCATCACAGGTTACAATCATGAAATAATTATCATCACAGGTTACTATCATGAAATAATTATCATCACAGGTTACTATCATGAAATAATTATCATCACAGGTCACTATCATGAAATAATTATCATCACAGGTTACTATCATGAAATAATTATCATCACAGGTTACTATCATGAAATAATTATCATCACAGGTTACAATCATGAAATAATAATCATAACAATAATTCAACAGTACAATTGTTATGAGGAACATTCTCAGAAATATTTTCCTCACCGAATGAAATAGTGACAAATTAAAGGGAAAGATATTATGATAAGTTTGATAATTTAACGATTGATACTGGTGATCAATTTTCTCACGGTTTTATAAAAAATAAATTTCTCTAGAAATAATTGAAAAGATTAAACATCTCTTTATAATCACTACAGGTTATAACAATGACCGAATGATCATAACAACAACTGTACAGGACATTTAAGATGAGGAATATTTTAAGGAATATTTTCATGGAATGGAATAGTGACAAATTAATGGGATAAAGATTATGATAAATTTCAGGATTTTACGGTTGGCATTGTTGATAAATATTCTCACAGTTTTATGAAAAATCAATTTCCCCACGAAAAATAAAAAAATGAGATATCTCTTTACAATCACCACAGGTTACCACGACGAAATAATAATCATACCAATAATTCACCAGCAAAATTGTGATAAGGATCATTTTGCGAAATATTTTTTTCCGGAATGAAATAGCGCAAATCAAAGGGATAGTACGATAAATGTTACAATTTTACAACAGACACTGGTGATGAATTTTTTCACAGTTTTATGAAAAGTCAATTTCATAAAATCTCCAGGAATAACAAAAAAATGAAACATTTCTTTCCAATCAACACGAATTACAACCATGAAATAATAATAATAACAATAACAATAATTCACCAGTTTTTATTGGTGAATTATTGTTTTTTTATCATTTTTTCGAAGCAACAAATGGGATACGGCCCGTATATAAGAAACAAAACAAAACAAAATAAAGCAAAATAAAAAATAAAATAAAAAATTGTAATGAGGATCATTTTGCGGAATATTTTCTTTTAATTGCGTCGAGCAGGCGGTGAAGTTGAAGAAGGGCGCCGACATGAGAGAAATGTGGGAGAAATTGCCATTTCCCCTGGACTTCAAGCTCTATCTGTTCAACGTGACGAACGCGGCGGGTGTAAAGCAAGGCGAGAAGCCGATGGTCCACGAGGTCGGGCCCTTCTGGTACGAGTGAGTAAAAGTTTCAATTTATTCGCCCGGCGGATTCGTCTGATTTCGCGCGATACAAGTTTGACCCTCGGCTGACTGCAGCGAGTGGAAGGAAAAGGTCGACACGGAGGACCGGGAGGAGGACGACACCGTCGAGTACAGCCAGCGAACGACCTGGATATTCAATCCTTCCAAGAGCAACGGCCTCACGGGGAACGAGGTCCTCGTCTTTCCTCACATACTTATGCTGGGTATCGTCATGTCGACGATGAGGGATAAGCCGAACGTTATAGGTCTCGCCGGTAAGACGATCGCTTCACTCACACGTCCTCCCGTTTCGATAGCTGTGATTTTTCTCACTTTTCCCCAAACGTCGGCAATCCGATCGACTTTCCTTCGAGACTTTACTCACTTTTACTACCATCGTTTTTTTTAGCTTCTTAAAAGATTCGCCAATATTCCTGGTGGAAAATCTGCATTAAATGTGGCCTAAATCGGGTCCTGCTTGGGGCCTGGAAGGGCCAAGGTGACCCTGATCGGGGCCTGATCAGTTTTCATCGAAAACAATGAAAAAAAAAAAAAAAAAAGTGTCTAAAAAGATTCGTCAATATCCCTAGTGGAAAATCTACGTTAAATAAGGCCCAAGTCGGGCACAGCTCGGGGCCTGGCAGGGCGTGATAATTTTTCATCATTTTTTTAGCATCTTACAAAATTCGACAAAATCCCTAGTGGAAGTTCTGCGTTAAATACGGCCCAAGTCGGGCCCAGCTCGGGCCCCGATCAGACCCTGATCGTTTTTGATAATTTTTAGCGTCTTAATTAAAAGATTGGCCAATATCCCTAGTGGAATTCCTGTGTTAAATACGGCCCATCCGGGCCCAGCTCAGGACCTGGCAGGGCCAACAGGGCCCTGATCAGGGCCTGACCAGGACGCCTTGATGATAGTTGGCTCAGTGCAGCCCGGCTCATCTCGAGATTCTAAGATAATTTTGAACACTTCTCAATGACATAAAAGTTTGAAAAAAATAGGCAGGTCAAAGGTGCAAAGATCGATTTTGCATAATAAAATCAAAATTTTGTTAAAAAATTAATGAAAATATAAATTGTTCAAGAAATTACCCGGCAACCCAACTTTTTAAAACATGAAAATGATTAACTCATTTTTCTGAATACGTATGAATTTTTTCAAAATGTTCACGAATTATTTTATAGTGTGGTTTTCACCCTTCATTTTGTCTAAAAAAACAATTTAGAAAAATTATACAAAATCATGAAGGAATGTATACGTATTCAGACAAGTTAATGGCTTATTTTCATTTAAAAAAGTTGGTTTAGGAAATTTGATGAACAATTAATTTTTTCGTTAAATTGTTAATAACATTTTGATATTATTATTCAGCAAAATCGATCTTTGCAGCCTCTATTGCCTAATTCTATTCAGATTATTATGTCATTGAGAAGTGTTCGAAGTTCTCTTAGAATCCCATATTAATTAGCCGGACTGCATCGAGACGACGGCCTTAAAATGGAACGAAATGTTTTTTTTTTTAATTAATTTTCAACATTTCCCGTCGACCTATAGGCTTTTTTTTGGAACGCACCCATTTCGCCCCGGTATCCTCCGGCACGTGTTGTCAGCGCGAGTTACGTGTCCATTCGTCACTCACGTTCTTGACTTACAATATGCATTAATCTATATCATAATTGGAGTGCATTTTTGATGCGTGCGATACTCAGGACGATAATGTCACGCGGTGAACCGTGCGAAGTTGTGTAACACAACTGATCGTCCGCACGAAACGGTCGAGCATCATCGATCCGAATTGCACCGATCGCATCGCCCATCCCTATGCACGATTCTTCATGATAAGATGAGGCGATGACACCTTAACGAGTTTTACACTCGCCCTCCAACCCTGACCGCGAACCCCTTCGCACCTCTATTGATTGCGATTGTTACTTCTCATAGCGAAGGCTGTCGACAGCATTTTCAAGAAGCCAGACTCGATGTTCATCGAGGCGACCGCACATGACATACTGTTCGGTGGACTGCCGATCGACTGCACCGTCAAGGACTTCGCCGGATCCGCGGTCTGTTCGCTTCTCAAGGAGAGCCCCGATCTTCAAGCTCTCGGCGACGATCAGTACAAATTTTCGCTCTTCGGTCATGTAAATATGCAATTATACTGTTTCAATGTGTCACCGGAGAGTTTATTTTTTATTTTTTATTTTAGAATTTTTATTTATTATTTTAGTGGTCTTTATATTCGATTTTATTTTGTTATTTTTGTTTTTTATTTTATAGTTTTTTATGTTTAATTAAAGGATATCTGTGCGCGAGATTTGTAAGTAGGTGAGACAATATGGTAAAGGGTAAAAAGGAGGAAGGGTAAAAATGGGACATAAAAATGAGAATGGCGATAAGAGGGGGGGATCAAATGCATGGGGGATAATGTGTAAAAATCCTAACGGATATACCTGGAATAAATAATTATTCTAATTTTTAGTTTTGTTATCTTTATTTCCAATTTTAGTATTCCTATTTTCAATTTTAGCATTTTTATTTCCAATTTTTGTATTCCTATTTTCAATTTTAGCATTTTTATTTCCAATTTTAGTATTCCTATTTTCAATTTTAGCATTTTTATTTTCAATTTCATCTTCTTAATTTTAGCATTTTTATTTACAATTTCATCTTTTTAATTTTAGTATTTTTATTTTTAATTTTATCATCATTATGTTTTAGAAAAACGGAACATTGAACACCGACAGGTTGCGCGTGAAGCGTGGCGTAAAGAATATCAAGGACGTGGGAAAAGTCATCACATTCAAGGGTGAGCCTCAGCTGTCGAATTGGCCGGAGGACAGTCGATGCAATGAGTTCAATGGCACCGACTCCACGATATTTCATCCGTTTCTCTACGAGGACGAGGACGTCGTGTCCTTCGCCCCGGATCTATGTCGGAGCATCGGTGCTCGTTGGGACGGGACCCACAGTTCGGTCGGAGGTTTGTCTTTCCTTCGCCAGTTTTGCATCTGACACATCTGCGATTAAATGCGACGTCTCGTCTTCCACCAGGGATAGGGGCGAATCACTACACCGCCGATCTCGGCGACATGAGCACCGATCCCGATCTGAAGTGCTTCTGCCCTACCGAGGATACGTGTCTCAAAAAGGGACTTTTCGATCTGTTCAGTTGCGTCGGAGCTCCGATCGTGGCCTCGTTGCCCCACTTTTATAAAGTCGATCCGATTTACTTGGATCAAGTCGTCGGTTTGGAACCTTCGGAGGTATCTGCAATTTTTTTTAAGTCGTTGGAAATAAAGTAACTCTCAATGGAATCCTTGATTAAAAATTTACTTCAAAATTAAACTGTATTAATTCGAAATGATAACTAAATAAAAACGGAATTAATTTAATTAAAACGGATTCAAACTAAATTAATTGCGTTAATACGAATTAAAACCAAATTAATTCCGTTAAAACGAATTAAAACCAAATTCATTTAATTAAAAATATTTTTGTAATATTAAGTTTCAGTCGTTTGAAATAAAAACATTTTTGTTTGTTTGTAATATATGAATGTAATTAAAAATTAATTCAACGAAATATAAATATCTCGCGAATAGTGGTAACAGTTGCGATTCTGCGACAGGACAAACACCAGTTGGACATCGACTTCGAGCCCATGACCGGCACTCCGATGAGCGCCAGAAAGCGGCTGCAGTTCAACATGTTCATTTTCCCGGTCGAGAAAGTCAAGACTATGAAGACCTTTCCAACCGCCCTGTTGCCTCTCTTCTGGGTGGAGGAGAGCGTGACGCTGCCGGACGACCTTCTCGGCGAACTCAAAGCGGTTTTCAAGATGTTGAAGATGGTCGGGTAAGCATTTTCGGATTTTCATTTCCTCGTTATGTAATTTGGAGCTTCTTCGGTGAAACCAGAGTGATCCAAAAAGAGTAAATGAAAACCTTTCTTATTGATTTTTTATTGATCACGCAAAAAAAATCGAAATGGACCGTAAATTGCTGAAATATATCAGAGTCGTAAATCCTGAAACCTTTTAGAAATAAAGTTGTAAAGTTGATGGTACAATCGGCTTTGTAATGATTAATTAATAATAAATAACACGAAGTAACTGTAATATAATGTGTACAATTTTTAATGGCTGCAAAGAATATTTATTTGCAATAAAATTTCATGTTTATCTTCCAAAAAAATGTGAAAAAATGCGGTTAATTCATTACGAAAGTAATGAATGGCTCTTCCATTTTTCTGACAATTCTTGATTAAATATCTAGTAATCGCCGCAGGTTACTATTATTAAATAACACCAACGAAACAAAACTTACTGTACCATTTGTTTCTTAAAATAATGAGGTTTTACAACTCTGAAACAAACATAAAGAGTTGCAATAATATAAAGAAAAAAATGGTCTTCCTCAGTATCATGAAGTGGAGTATGATGGTGATGGGGATGGGAATCGGTGGCGCGGGCGCCGGACTCCAGTACAAGAGACGCCAGGCGTCGCAGAAGTTGGAGATAACGAAGGTGACGCCGCAGTCGGAGAGTCGAACCGACAGCGGCCAGCAGAAGAAGTGGCCGTTGGACGTTAGCACCCTCCAAGCCGCCCAAGTTCCACCGTCTCTGGATCGTAACTAGTTCCTACCCTCGACATTATCGAGGGTTTCGACGTAAACTCGCCGCCCATCGGAGGACTCGATGGGCCCAACGCAGGAACAACTGCGACGACTTCTTCGCGAGGATGTACAGAACTGCGGCCGAAGTGAAGATACTTTTGCTAGTGAATAGTAAATGTACAATCGATATTCCTATCGCAGCGCTAGGAATATTCGTAACATTCTAATTATTATTTTAATTATTAATGTTATTAGTTATTATTTTAATTATTAATGTTATTAGTTATTATTTTTATTATTAATATTATTAGTTATTATTTTAGTTATTAATATTATTAGTTATTATTTTAATTAGTAACATTATTAATTATTATTTTTTAATTTATTTTCTTCGCGACGGATTTACCTCGTGTCCGATAAATCTACCTCGTTCGTTCGACTTTTATCAATTGAAGAAATTAATCGTCGTTCGCCTCGTCCCTCGTCAGGCCGGACGACGCTAGACATTTTTATTTCTCTCTATCTTAATGTTCGAATTTATCAATACGCATCGAAATATAAGCGTGTGTTAAATTTAATTGCATCTAGTATTTACTTCGCATAAATGTGAGAAAAATGAGAGGGAATTGCAACCAGTTCTCGGCGGTATAAAAATTTGGAGAAATGTATACACATTAAAGGTACCGCAAAGATTAATTCTGTATAATAATAATTCGAAAATGTTATTAACAAATTGATGAAAAAAATAATTGTTTAAGAAATATCTCGATGCCCAAGTTTTTTTATGAAGATGATTCCTTCGTTTTTTGTGCATATTTTCCATATAAAAAAGCACGAATTTCAAAGAGAACTAAGAAATCTAAAAAAAAGCATACGTTATTCAGAAAAACGAAGGAATCGTTTCCATAAAAAAAACTTGGGTCATCGAAATATTTTTTAAGCAATTTTTTATTTCATCAATTTGTTAATAACATTTTAGAATTATTATAATGCAAAATTAATCTTTTCAGTACCCTTAATGTGCATGTAAGTTTTCAGATTTTTAGACCGTCAAGAAGTGCTCGCAATTCACTCTCATTTTTCTCGAATTTATGCGAAACGAATACTAGACGCAAGGACTACCTTAAGTACGTCGTACACTTTGTCCTCTATCTTCAAACCGTAGACCAGATCTCCTTGTTACTGTAGCGCGTTTAGTGTGTATTATGCGTTTTACGATACCTTTATGTATGTACATAAGACATTCGAGTAAAGTCGTTTCTACGGTTAACTTTAAACGTGATATAAACGTAATAATAATAATTCACGGTTGTCGTTTGTTCTTCAGTCCCTTTATTATTGAAATTCGGTGCCTCTCCCATCGTTCTCAACATTACGCTTTATACATTACCGAGATCTCTGCGACGCGTCGATTTCGTGCCGATCAGCGATCTACGACACAGCTAGGTCACTAATTTTAATCGGTGAACATCTCGACGCCTCGTCCGCAGAGATGTCAAGCGTTCGTTACTTCAAAATACACACTTTTTTCTCTTTACCCTATAATTCGTTTATAATTAAATGTTTAGCGAACGTGGCCTACACGTTATATAACTCAACGTTTCAACTTTATGAAAAATCCTTAAAACACATTTTTGGCAACAAAATTTCATGAAAAAAGATAATAAAAAGTAAATGTAACGAAGAAAAGTAACGATCGCTAGTTTCGTCGTTACTCGTTTCTCGTTATATTTGCTTTTTACGATTTTTCGTATAGAATTTATTGCCAAAAATGTGTGTTAAGGATTTTACATTGAGTTAAAATCGTGAGTTATATAACGTGTAGATCACGTTTACCAAACGTTTAATAATAAATAAATTATACGGTAAATAAAAATAAGTGTGTATTTAAAAGTAACGTACGCTTGACATCTTTGCTCGACGTCGAGCTTTCGGCGTTTTTGTCTCCGCGGATCGTCGACGTCTTACACAATAACAGTTACATGCATACGTTTTGCTCTCGATGAATTTTGCGGAAATATCAATTTCATTTTTTAACAGGTTTCTCTCTTGCTAAGAATCCGGATGTCGGTTTTACTGCGACGGTGCGTTTGCTTCACGTTACTTAAAAAAATCGGGAGCCATCGTCGAATAGCCGGGTGAATCGATAAAAAATATAAAAACTATTAATCTATGCGCGTTATCGTATTTAACATTTTATAACTTATAGTATTTACAATTAGTGCACAGTTGTCCTGTGCACACGATGTCTATTCAGTCTTGTAACGAAATAAGTTGAATTCCCTCTCAAAGAATCGTCAAAGTAGGATACTCCTCGTCTTCATCGTCGTCGCCCGAACGTAACATTACATTTACGTTTTAAGAATAATCGTAATCTCGCGTGCCCTTTCGATATATTTCTTGACATTTTTCCGATAACAACGAAATTTTCGCCGCTCTCTGAATGAGAATGACAGACGAATTGGGACACGAATTTTACATTAACTATTGGCACAGGGAAAATGAGTTGTAAAACCCTATATCTTTTTGAAATAAAGTTGATGGTACAATTGGTTTTGTAATTATTAATTAGTAATAATAACACGGAGTAATTATAATATAACGTGTACATTTTTTATGGCTGCGAAGAATATTTATTTTGTGTAAAATTTCATGGTAATTTGCCTGAAATTTCATGAAATTACTATGAAATTGTATGTAAATTTCATTGAGAATAAATACTCATGCCTAAAAAAATGGAGAAGTGTGGTTGATACATTGAAGTAATGGAGCACCCGCGCTCTTCTATTTTTTGCACAATTGCTCACGATATTTGATTGAAAACGAGGGATCTACGCAGCTATTCAAAATTTCACGCATCCCTTTACAATCGCCGCAAGTTACAATTAACATATCACACTTACAAAACAAACCGTACCATAACATTCATTTCAAACTAATCCGTATTTACAACTCCGCTTCCTCCCTCTTGCCATTTGGTTTCTAACATCTAATCCCCGCTTCGACAACCCCCCTTCATTCTCTTCCCTTTAAACCATCGCGCTAGTCGCTCGTTTTCTTTCTCTCACGAATCCTCCTCCTCTTTTCCCGCCCATTCTCACCCGGATTCACCTGCTGCCTGCAGTTCGACGCGCTTGAGTCGCTCCTACAAAGCAGCACATTTTTGTAGGCGCATCGGTACTCGGAGCTCATGACGACGTAGATGACGGGATTGATGCAGGTCGTGAGATAGATGAGGATATAACCGGCGATATTCAGTCCCCGCCAGTCGATGACGTCCTTGAAGGTCTTCGTGATCGTGATCGGCAAGTAGCAGACGAGGAAGGACGAGAATATGACCAGTATCATCTTCAGCAGCTTCTTGTCCTTGTTCGTCATCTTCCCGGACTCGAATGCGCGATTTCTAACGCTACGAAATCGCGACTCGCGTCGAAAAACGTTCGCGCGTCTCGCGGATCCGCGACGATCGGATGGCGAGTCCGATCGCGAGCTTGCGAATTCGTCCGATATTTCGTTCGTGTATCGCGCCGATTGGGGACTCAGCAACTCGCGATTTCGCTCGAGATCGCCGAGAAATCGTTTTGGTAAAGAAACTCCGTTTCCATTTTCATTTCCGTTTGCATTTCCACCGTCCTGCAGGCTTTTGGTGTCCAAAATCTGCTGACGTCTCGAGTCCCTCGTGGCCGACGGCGAGTTTGTTCTCGTTATAGAGCGATTTCCGGGGTTTTCTGCTCGAGGATGACGACCGGGAACTCGAAGACACCGATCGTTACCGATCGTCTCGCGATCGACGTCCGATTTTTCGCTCGGCGTGTCGGCGCCGAAAAATCGCAGATTCGGTATCGACTGCGCGGCGACTTTTTCGGAGTTGCTGAGGGCTGAGTCGTCCTCGGCGTCGCGAGAAATCGGATCGGCGTTGGTGTTGTCGATGAAGGGGAGAAACTCGACGCTGCGCTCGAAGTCCGTGCGGCGATCGGCCTCCTCGTCGGACGAGACGGAAGACGAGAGCCTGGAATTCTCCTCGCTGTCGTCGAGCCGCAGCCGCTCGCCCTGGACCTGCAGATCGGGAATCGCCGATCGGCAGTTTTCCGGCTTGCAGAGTAAATCCCTGATTTTTGGAGAAATAAAATTGATGGTACAATTGGATTTGTATTTATGTTTTTATAATGATGACTCGTAATAATTATAATATGATGTGTCAACTTTTAAATGGAGGCAATGGATATTCATTTCTCATAAAAGTTCATGGTGATCTTATTGAAAAAGGGGAACTGGGGTTGTCCATTTTTTTCACCATTTTTTCCAAAATTTAATTAAAAATTCGGTTTTTCTAACGGCTATTCAAAAGTTCACATATCATTTTATGATCGCTACAGGTCGTCGTTCTAAAATCCTAACTGGTAAATAAACTGTTGTGTAAACTTTAAGGAGCGGGGGGGGGGGGGGGGGGTGGAGGTAAGGTTAATTCGGTGAAAACAAGGCGTTTTTAAGATTTGTTTTGTTATATAGATACTGTTAGTTTGTTCAGTCAATCTCCATATAATAATGCAACATTTGAACAATATTTTCCTAAATTTTTATTGCAAAATATTGAAAATTGAGCGAGTGACAGTAAATCTCCGGAGGCACCTCGAAAAAAATTTGTTTTACGGTGTACATCATAACTCGCAACAGAATCATCTCAAACAAAAAAATCAAAATGCATTTTTTTCGGCAAAAATCGATTTTTTCCTTTCTAAGTGCTACGAAAAATTGAAAAATTGAAAAAAAAAAAGAAATCCTCCCAGGGTTACCTCGAGAAACATCTCCTTTAACAAATGCATTTTGATTTTTTTGTTTCACATGATTCTGTTGCGAGTTATGATGTACACCGGAAAATAACGTTTTTTTTTCGAGTCTCCTCCGGAGATTCGCTGCCACTCGATTAATTTTCAATATTTTGCAATGAAAGTTTAGGAAAGTATTGTTCAAATGTTGCATTATTATATGGACGTTCACTGAATAAACTAACACTATCCGTATCACAAAAAAAATTCATAAAAACATGCCTAGTTATCGCCGAATTAACCTTACCTCCTCCCCTTAATTTTTAAATTAAGTAATGGGGACTTACAACACTGCCGGCTTGCCGATCGAGTCTTCGTCCCCGATGAGGATCGTAGGGCTGCAACGCAGATTCTCGTCGGCTCGGCAGGAGAAACTCGAGTTTCCGTCGCTCTCGGAGTCCCGTCGGCTGCTCTCCGCGCCGTTTAGGGTCGATCGCTCCTCGACGGAGTTGCAGTCGTTCGGGTTGTCGTCGCTTCGCGAGCTCTGGACGCTCGAGAGACGTCGACGCGGTTGGTCTGTGGGGTTCTCAGGGTGGTTCGGCTTGGGCTGCGGGATCCCACGGTAACTACGATGATTCTCAGTCGGTTTGGGCGATGAGGTCCTGTAGGTCTTCGCGTGGTGCTTCGTGGGGGAGCCGCCGTTCTCCGTGGTCGTGAACGTCGCCCCGCAACTCGAACCGATTGCCGAATCGTCGTAGTTTTTCGTGTATTTCACCTGAAACGTGAATTACACATTGTTACGTGATTAAATGACTTTCGGACCAAAAGAAAATTTGTTCGTTTTGGTAACTGTGAAAATGTGTTCTTTTTGTTGAATGAGAACATTTCTTTACTTTGTTCATTTCGAACATTTCTTTACTTTGTTCAATTCGAACATTTCTTTACTTTGTTAATTGAGAACATTTCTTTATTTTGTTAATTGAGAAAATTTGTTACTTTTGTTAACTGAGAAAATTTGTTAATTTTGTTAACTAAGAAAATTTGTTAATTTTGTTAACTGAGAAAATTTGTTCATTTTATTAACTGAGAAAATGTGGTGATTTTGTTAACTGACAAAATCTGGTCATTTTGTTAACCGACAAAATCTGGTAATTTTGTTAACTGAAAAAAATGTATTAATTTTGTAAATTTCGTTAATTCTTAACAAATCTTTCGTTAAATATGGCGAAATAAATATTTATTTGTTAGTACCAATTTTAGATTGTGCCAAATACGATTTCACCCAAATGAAATATGAATCCAGTTGGTAAAATTACAAAAATTAAATGTGGTACAACTTGAATTTGGCAATAACAAATAAATATGCATTTCAGTCAACAAACTCTTTTTACAATGAACAAAATCCAGAATTTTCAATTCAAGCCAACGAGCCGAAATAATGAAATAATGACCTCCAGGCTGGCCTTGACCAGGTCAGTCGTGACTTTGTCCCTCCGCCGACTCTTCAGCGCTGTTTTTCTCACGATGTAGAATATCCTCGCGTAGCAAACGATTATGGCGATGCAGGGCGTGAGGAAAGCGAGGATAAACAGAAATTCCTTGGGACTGCGGTTGTTGACGTCGGGCAGGATCGAGCACGAGCCAATCGCGGGATCCAGTCCGAAGCGGCCCCATCGCTCGAACCAAGTCGCCACCAAGGCTCCGAATCCCGATATCCATGTTGCCAACACCATCAGGACAAGATACTTCGGTTTGTACAGTCTTTTCGATGCAGAAACAACATTTATTTTCATGAGAACCCGGCACATTTTTATCTCTCTCTTCGCTATCGACCAATATTTATTGATTTATCTATTTATTTATATAGGGAAACACGGGGTTAAATGGGACGCATAAGGAAAAAATGCTTTTACGATGATACCCAAAGTGCATTTTTTATTACTTTTCACCCAATAACTCGATTACAATAATCGATATTGAGCATCGTAAAAAAAAATTCTGGGGCAAAATGAGACACTTTCTAAATTTTACAATGTATGATTTGGTACGCTGAGCGCAGCTTGACGTCATCAGTGTTGATTGCGTTTTGTCCATAACTGAAGGTGAGACACGGATTTTAGTATTCTAAAAGTATTAAGGTAGTCCTTGCGTCTAGTATTCATTTCGCATGAATTCGAGAAAAATCGGAGAGAAATGCGAACACTTCTCGATGGTATAAAAAATTGACAAAATTCATGCATATTACAGGTACTACAAAGATTAAACTTGTATAATAATAATTCGAAAATGTTATTAACGGATTGATGAAAAAAGGGCTTAACAAATATTTCGATGAATCAAGTTTTTTTTTAAATGATTCCTTCGTTTTTCTGAATACGTATGAATTTTTTCAGATTTTTAAGTTCTCTTTGAAATTTGTACATATTTTCCATATAAAAAACACAAATTTCAAAGAGAACTTAAAAATCTGGAAAAATGTATACGCGTTCAAAAAAAAATAAGGAATCACTTTCATTAAAAAACTGGCCATCGAAATATTAGTTAAACAATTTTTTTTTTTCATCAATTTGTTAACAACATTTTCGAATTATTATAATGCAAAATTACTCTTTTCAGTACCTTTAATGTGCATCATTTTTTCAGATTTTTTGACCATCGAGAAGTGTTTGCAATTTTCTCTCATATTCCTCGAATTTATGCGAAATGCATATTGGTCGCAAGGACCGCCTTAATTAAAAGCATTCGCGTTCACTAAACGCCTGACAAAAGACTTGGAAAAAAATGTGAAGTGAAGTGACTTTTCCCTATTGCGTTATAGAAACAATTTTCCAAAAATGTCGGTGCGTCCCATTTTGGTTCACAAAATATTCAGAATGAAAAAAATTACTGTCCCATTTTGCCCCGTGTTTCCCTACATCAGCAGAAAATTGCAGGCGTCAGGTAGCTCCAATTGCAATAAAGATAACTTTCATTTTTTTTTTTCAAATGACGACTGGCAAAATCGAAAAAATGAAAATCCATGGATTTTTTTTGTAATAAAAAAAATTCGAACATTCTCAAATTGACTTTACAAACTGCACAGAGCGTTTTTTTTTTTTGGGGCCACGTCGACAATGGTCGTGACTGCCGAGGAGACAAATGCAAAACTTACTTTGGATATAGTCGGGGATGCCCGATCATGACGTAACGATTGATAGTGATGGCCAGAACGGTGAAGAGGCTGACGGCGACGAGTCCGTAGCGTAGAAGTGGAAAGAGTCGGCAGAGAAGCGTCCCGTGAAGCCAGGAGCCGTGCCAGAACATCGAGGTGGCCAGAGGGAGGTTGAAGCAGCAGAACATCAGGTCGGACACCGAGAGATTCATGATGAACACCGCGGTCGCGTTCCTCAGCTTTGACGACGAGCATGGCGAGATGAAAAGAAGATTTTTTTTTATTTTTTCACCTAACGGGTTACAAGGCGAAAGCACGAAGATCCTTTCCTGTGGGAAAGCATGAATGATTTCCCACAGGAATACACGACACCATGGGACACGCCGCACTGGGTCACCAGCGCTACGTCTTTCCCTGCAGCTGCAACGTCGTAAACTGTCGCTGGATATACGGCGCGCGTAAAACTATATTTTATCGAAGAGCCTGCATCCACCGTGAACGTCCTGACGCGTATGAACAGAGTTACGCGAAATTTTAGACTTTTTGCAACACCGCGTTTTGCTTCCTTGTGCAATCTTCGTTTTTTTTTGTTATATATATTTTTTTATTTTTACAACGGGGTTGAATCGTTTTACGAGCTAATATAATTTGTGGGACAGCAAATTTCATAAAATAATATCAAGTTACATTTTGGCAGTGTGAGAGGAACAAAAATAAAGTAGAAATAATTGACGAAGGAATTCGCTAAATATTTTGTCGTTATTTTTGAGTCACCGCAAATTAAAACGGGGATGAGGTGAGACACGCAAAAGTGAAAAGACAAAGGTGGTCTATTTGGTGCTGCGTAATTTAACGAAAAGTCGTTTTTTTTTAAATTTTATTTTTATTTTATTTTATTTTTTTTAAATTTTATCAACGAAGTTGAACCGTTTTACGAGGTAGTATAATTTGTAGGACAGCAAATTTAATTAAATAATATCAAGTTACATTTTGGCAGTGAGAGAAGAACAAAAATAAACTCGAAATAGTTGACGAATGATTTGATAAAACATTTCGTCGTTATTTTCGAGTCACCGCGAATTAAAACGGGAATCAGGTGGGCCACGGAAAAGTGAAAAAGACACAGGTGGCCCATTAGCTGAAGTGTAATTTAACGAAAACACGTTGTTTTATTTTTTATTCATATTTAAAAAATATTCTTATTAACGCGATTGAACCATTTTACAAGGTAATACAATTTGAGAGACAACAATTTTTATAAAATAATATCAAATTATATTTTGACGATGCGAGAAGAAAAAAAAACTCGTAATAGTTGTCGAATGATGTCGCAAAACATTGTGCCGTTATTTCCGAGACACCGCGAATTAAAACGGGGATGAGGTGGGACACGCAAAAGTGGAAAGACAAAGGTGGCCCATTTGGTGAAGTGTAATTTAACGAAAGGTCGTTGAATTAGCGGCGTGGTAATCACTTTACTTGTAGGAAGACTTTGAGTGAGCGACGAGGAGGAAAAAGCACCGAATATACACGGGGCACGCACACCCAGATCGTGTATTCAGCGCGATAAATGAAGCGTGTGGGATCCGCGCGAGGGAACCGGCAGGGTGAAACTCAGCCACTCTGTGATATTATTATTTTTTTCTCTCGCCCTCCCACTCGCTCTATACCGCGTCCGTAACGCTGTATTTACGATACAGCGTGGAACGATGCGATCGTACCCGGTATACGTTATATCCTTTTTTCCATGGCCGGCTTGCGCAAAAACGCGTGCACTATCCGCCCCCGTATTTCAGAAGACTTCATGTCTCTCGCTCCGCGCGGAATTCGAGTCTCGCGGACTGACGAATTTTTTTTTTTTTTTTCATTCATTTTTCTCCACAGTGCGGTTTTACTCAAACTTTCTTCTATCTTGGATACTTTATTGTTATTCGTTGTTTCTTCTTTTTAAATGAAACCTCGGGATAGTTCATATTTTGGTATTACGAGACTTGGAATAATCGGACTTGAGTCTCAGAGGACATGGAATAATTGGATCTGAGTCTCAGAGGACTTGGAATAATTGAATCTGAGTGTCAGAGGACTTGGAATAATCGGACCTCAGTCTCAGAGCATTTGGAATGATCGGACCTAATTCTCATAGGATTTGGAATAATCGGACCTCAGTCTCAGATGATTTGGAATAATCGAATCTGAGTCTCAGAGGACTTGGAATAATCGAATCTGAGTCTCAGACAACTTGGAATAATCAGTCCTGAGTCTCAGATGACTTGAAAACAAAATAACCCTGAGCTGGCCCACAAAAATTATAACCCGGGTAGACGGAAGTCTCGCAGGAAGACTCAGCGACTCCATCCGCGACCGTCCGTACTCGTTTGACTCTAATCCACGGCGATCCGCCTTTATTTTGTGTAACACGCCTACGAATCAACCGGGCTTTCCTCAACGACGCCGATTTATCAATAAATCACGAGGGGTCTTGAGAGACTCCGGGCTGCTTTTAAATCTTGCGACCGGGTCGGATCCCGGAGGCGAGCAGAACGAAAGCTCTGCGGTCGAAGGGGGCAGAGCCCCCGAGAGTCGTATATACCCGGCCTCGCTATTTTTCCCTCCGCTCTGCCTCTCTCTGTCGCTCCCTCGACCAGTGTCCGTATAGCAACGTGGTGAACGCGGTCGCAGCGATTACGCGAACCTCTCGTTCGCGGGAATCGATA
Organism: Pimpla rufipes; assembly: GCA_963932165.1. NCBI lineage: Eukaryota > Metazoa > Arthropoda > Insecta > Hymenoptera > Ichneumonidae > Pimpla > Pimpla rufipes. The sequence goes on from OZ010637.1 coordinate 6,513,924, forward strand.
TCGTCCGCGCGAGTTGAAATACGCTCTTGTACCGGCTCTGGTTACTGGGCTAGCCTCTTAAATCCGAAATGCGACAGCGAGAACGAGCTTCCGCGTGTTTTCCGATCGTGTTATACGCCCCGGAGTCCAATGCACTTCTCGTCTCTCGCACGAGAACGCGCGGAAAAGTAACTGCAGGCCCTGGAAGCGATAAACTTCATTTGGGTAAATCCTTTTTTTCCAACCACTCCGCAGGGAATCGTTTGTACTAATTTCGTTCAGCTACGGAGCGTAAATAAAAAGGGGGTCCACCTTGTATCCATTTGTTGGATCGTGACTTCCGCCTTCATCCACTTCGTCCACTTCCTCCTTTCTCCTCTCTTTCTTTTGCACACCGTATTCACGCTCACCCTGCTCACTCGCTCGCTTCTTGGATTCTAATTCCTCCTTCCCCTGGGGCAAATTAAATTCGAGACTCGTATTCCTAATGCCCGGCGTGAGGACGGTAACTAAGTCTCTCTGCCTCTTTTTCCGATTTTCTTGGACACGTTTCCTGAATCGGTCATTCCTTCGTGTTCATTCCTAGCACGACAGAAAAAGGTCAAACGTTTTTTTTATGAACACCTCAAGTTGTTACGATGCAAGAATAATGATAACATTAATATTGTAGCTGAAATGTCTTCTATCTCTCTGTAATGTATTGACCATTTTTCCCACATTATAATTTAGTAGCAGAGCTTTAATGCATTTTAAGAATCAATATCAGCGCGTCAATCATTAACCTTGGCATTCTCGTTGCATTTCACAATGAGTTCATTGGTCGCGCATCAGCATTTTTGGGCCTTCGTGCGGTCACCTATAATGATCACTCTCTGCGCATCCGAGTCTACTCGATGCACCTTTTCCAGACGAATTACTCATGCTTTAATCATATCTAGAGCAAGATATCTCGAATAATTAAGTTGATTTAATTTAAATAGTTTATATACAAATCTTCAAACCGTTAATAACTACTCTTAATTTGTGGTTTAGATGACGAGGAATACTTTTAAGTTATTCCTCGTAAGTTCGTTTGTAATCAATTACCTTTCCTTGTCTGTTTTATTATTAATTTTTATATCGATTTAATAATTGTCACTCAATAAACTTCCGCTTCAACGGTTTACGTGTACAAACCCCTAATAAATTCCTAACACTCTCTATATAATAAAAATATCTCGCCGTCGTCGCCGTCGTGAAGGATAATCGAGCAGGCCGGGGCCAAGTGACACACCCAAGTCCAACTTATTCTAACTTCCCAAGCGACGTGAGGCTGCATTTTTTCCAAGTCCCGCTATGGAAGCTTCGTAAATTCCTTTTCCTTTTCTGGAATTCCAGAAAAATCTCAATATAAATGTAACAATACATTACCCCGGAAATAGCCCTTTTTCGTTAACCACCGTCGTTGGACTTTTTCCGCGCACCTAAGGGAAAACGATGAGAACGCGTTATCTCCGGGAAACGCGCGCTTCCCATTGGCTTCGATAAGCGATAGGAGGTCGGTAGTCGCCGCCGGCGTATCTAATGCAAGTCACGGCTGCTGCAACAGCACCGGGCGGCACAACATCAGCCCAAGTGCGCCGTAGCGGTACACCAGCTGCAGTTCGCGATATGGACTACGGCGACGTCGTCTTGCTAACTTTGTAGGTCATCGGGTCTTCCTCGTCGAGTCTTTTAGGGCCCTTGTAATCGGGCTGTAATGCCACTGCGGACAAAGTGGATTTGTGGATTGACGACGTCTCCCATCCGCCTGTGCGTCTCGTAAAACGAGCGGATATCCCGTTTCTCCTCTTCCGCAAAGTTCCTCACTCGTCAGCTTCATCCGCAACTTCGTTGTATTCGACCCTGGCGAACCTGAGGGACATTAAACATTTGACGAATTTTCGTCAATTCTCGACGTCGACGAATTCTGCATACGACGGTCGAGAGACCCGCGCAATATGTGAAGGGTGTGCATATACATCGCTGTACCGAGGGATCGTGAGGCTTTATGGCTCTGTTTGGGCGAAGATGACTGCGAGGATAAGGGCTGCGCCGTGGCTGCAGCCAACCCTGGCGACGCAGCGTCGATTCAACGACCTCCACGGGCGAGTCGCTCCTCGTTTCTCCGCTACTGATGCGATCCGCTATCGATGGGAATATTTCCGTCTCGTCGACTCGCAAATAAATTAGGCCGTTAAGGCGACGCGACGCACCCTTTGCGCGCCCGCCCGTTTCTTCGGGAGATTATGCTTTCGCGATTTTCACGTCGATATGTTAAAAATGTGCCGAAACATCGAAAACGTTGGGGCGGGTGTAGGGGAGACCGGGGCAAAATGGGGTACGTGGGGCATAAAAGTTTGGGGTGAAATGGGGTAAAACACCAAATCTGTATCCCGTTTTGATCCGTTTATTTTAAGTCCTCTGAGACTCAGGTCTGATTATTCCAAGTCCTCTGAGACTCAGGACCGATTGTTCCAAATTCTCTGAGACTCAGGTTCGATTATTCCAAATCCTTTCAGATTCAGGTCCGATTATTCCAAGCCCTCTGAGACTCAGTTCCGATTATTCCGAGCCCTCTGAGATTCAGTTCCGATTATTCAGAGATCTCGGAGACTCAGGTCCATTTATTCCAAGTGCTCTGAGACTCAGGCACGATTATTTCAAATCCTCTGAGACTCAGATTCGATTATTCCAAGTGTTCTGAGACTCAGGTCCGATTATTTCAAATCCTTTGAGATTCAGGTCCGATTATTTCAAATCCTTTGAGATTCAGGTCCGATTATTCCAAGTGCTCTGAGACTCAGATTCGATTATTTCAAATCCTGTGGAACTCAGGCCCGATTATTCCATGTCCTCTGAGACTCAGGTCCGATTACTTCAAGTCCTCTGAGACTCAGGTCCGATTACTTCAAGTCCTCTGAGACTCAGGTCCGATTATTAAAAAATCTCTGAGACTCAGGTCGTACTATTCCATGTCCTCTGAGACTCAGGTCCGATTATTCCATGTCCTCTGCGACTCATGTTCGATTATTTCAAGTCCTCTGAGACTTATGTCCGATTATTCCAAATCCTCTGATTCTCATTTACTACTTTTAGCCATCTTTGTTTCGCTCGTCGCCACGGCGTTCCAAAGTCAGATGACATCCTGTCAGTCCTTTCAAGCAGAGCGCAACCCAACCGTAAAATGCAAAGCTCTGCAACGACATCGCGTCCTCGGTTCAACAAACAACTGACATCAATCGATTGAGTCCCAGGGCGTAAGATTCACTCCCGTGAGTCGTGAGTTGCGAGGCCTTTGCAGCATAAAAAAGCCACTTCTCCAAAGTCACTGTCACTACTCTGTGTAAAATATATTGGACGCTCTAGGAGGTCCTGAAAGATCCAAGGACGTCACTTTTTTCTCTCCTCGGATCCCGTGGAAAATTTGTTTTTGCTGAAAGTCGCTGACGTGTTACGTTCGCCTCCATGCGAATGAAGAAAAGTATCGGCGGGAGGGTGGAAACGGAGGACGCGGGCGAAACGTCACTGAGGAGAACACTCGACGGAGAATAAAAAGTCAAACGAAATTCGTCTGCGTAGAAATTCGAGACGCAAGTATACGTGGAGTATTTCATCTTTTTTAGCGTCAGAAGCCGCACTCACGTCGAACACACGGACGCTCACACTACCGCCGTCCGAATTTAGTGACGACTTATCCCGAGATTGGAGGTCGAGTCGCCGGGGCGAGCAAATTTACGCATCGAGTGACTCTGGCGTCCTGAGAATTTAATTAAAATCGGAAAGGCTGCGTCTATACGCGCCTATGGGCTTTTGTATAGCGGAGCTACAAGAGCAACGGTATAACCATAGCTACAAGATGCCTTTGTAGGGTTGATCGAGAATGGCCAAATAACTAACGGAAGATACGAGCTTCTAAAATGTCAGAGGCGCTTGGATAAAAAAATGTTGGCTTCAATCAAGGAGGCCCAAAAAAGTAATTGATTATCGAAAATCAATGTTCTCTGTATTGACAACGTTGATTGATTTTGGTGTGGTTTGGGCCAAGTGCTGCAGTTTTAATTAGAAAGATTGTGTATGGCATAAAAAGAAGATATGAGGTTCTAAAATAAGTTTTAGAAAAAGGACTTAATTTTAGGAGATCGAGATCCAAAAAAAAAAATTTAGATATTAACAATCAGTTTTCTCGATATCCTCGATAACGTTGATTTATTTCGGTGCATTTTTGGTCAACTAAACGTATTCCAATCAGAAAAATTGTTTATGGTACAATAAGAAGATACGAGCTTTTAAAATAAATTTTTTTGGAAAACGAGATAAAAAAATGTGATCGATTATTAAAAATCAATGTTCTCAATATGCTCGACGACATTGATTTATTTCAGTGTATTTCTGGTCAAGTTTCAATCAGAAAAATTGAGTATGGCACTAAAAGAAGATGCGAGCTTCTAAAAAAATTTAAGAAAAATGTCGTCTTCATTTGAGACCGAGATCCAAAAAAATTATTGATTATTAAAAATGAATGCTCTCAATGTTCTCGACGACGTTGATTGCTTTCAGTGCTTTGTTAGTCAAGTTCCAATCAGGAAGATTGCGTATGGCGCAAAAAACAAATACGAGCTTCGATAATAAATTTAAGAAAAATCGTCATCTTCATTTGAGGCGACCGAAATAAAAAAAGTGATTGATTATTGTAAATCAATGTTCTCAATATCTTCGACGAAGTTGATTTCTTTCAGTGTACCTTTAGTCAAGTTCCAATCAGGAAGATTGTGTATCGCGCAAAAAAAAGTTACGAGCTTCCAAAATAAATTGAAGAAAAACGTTATCTTTATTTGAGGAGATCAAAAAAGTGATTGATTATTGAAAATCAATGTTCCCAATATCCTCGACGACGTTGATTTATTTCAGTGTATTTCGGCCAAGTGCTCGCAATTCTAATCAGAAAGATTGTGCGTGGCATAAAAAGGAACATAGCAAGCAGAATATGGCGGGATTGATGGGAGCTTTTTCAATCTCCCGGCTGTCATGATTTACGGGGGGTCAACGTGACTTTGAAAATCCACTGATCTTTACGAGTCTGTTGTTTGAGAACATCCGGAGTTGAGATACATGTACGGGGTACCATTGACGGTGCACCTGGGTGTCCGGGCGGTAATCCAACACCCCGTGAGTCGATTCAGGTCGGCGAAGCGCGCGTAGCGTGTCCAACATTCACAGTGGAAACTGGAGAACACCCGACGGTCTCTTGTGACGCAATTAAGCTCGTCAGTATCGTCGTCATCGTCGGCTCCACGCGCGAGAATCCGGCAAACGAGAGTTTTCCACAGCCTTGGCGCAACAATTATCGCAAAACGGTGGCTCACGGTGTAATTAATTAAAAACCGACCTCTCGCGCCCCATTAGCAGTTGCAGTAAAAGCTGCAGCGCGACGATTAAAAGTCCGGTACCACTGTGTCAATTTAATTACAGCGTAAAATTGATGAACAACTTCGCGAGAGCAGAGGAGAATTCCTGGTAAAATAATGGGCACATCAATTTCCCAGGTTAATTGTAATTGGACGCATTAATTCGCTGGCTTTTTCGTCCCCAACGGCGCGCGAATTACTTGAATTACTTCAACGAGTGAGTGCAGGGCAATCATCATAAAATACTTATGTGTCGCAGGGACGACACTCGTGTCTTTATGCCAATAAAAGAATTTATTAACTGTTAACAAATGTTTTGTGGGAAATGATGAAAAAAATATGTATTTGTTATCATCAAATTTACGTTACGTTAACCAAGATTTAAGTTAGATATTACAAAGTCACAATTACAATTATAATTTAGTAATTATTACAAACTGTGTTTCGACTTCATTGTAATTTGGCTACAATATTTAATTCGCCGAAATTAAATATTAAATAATTTGGTAACAATTGCAAAATACAATTTGTCCCACTTATCATTTGATAACAATATCAATTCGCCATATCAAATACTTATATATTATCATAAAATTTAGGTTGAGTCGAACAAGATTTAAATGAAACACTCATTTAATCATTTGGTAACGATTACAATATACGATTCTTAAAAGTGTAGGGAATGAAGAATATATTATTTATTTATTTATTACTGTATGTTCAACTATGTTCAATTGCCAAATGTATTAGACACACATACGCTCAAAGACTGGCTGAACGTCAAGTTGGCCAACCACAAACATCATTAATTTATACAAACTGTCGTACCTAATTCTCATTGTTATGGTCAATAAAATGTAATTTACTACTAGTAAAAAATACGATTCGTATCAATCATAATTTGGTAACAATATTCGTTGCGCCGTGTCCAACAAAATTTGTAAAAATCAAATCAACTCTTTTCGCAGTGTAGTTGGGTAAAAAGTTGTGAAACCCAAAATCTTTTAGAGAGTAAAGTCGATGGTATAATTGGTTTTGTAATTATTATTTAATAACAATAACTTGGAGCAATTGTAATATAAAGTGAACATTGTTTAATGACTGCGAAGAATATTTATTCTCAATAAAATGTCATGGTAATTCTCCTGTAATAAAGTAATGGAGAATCGTGCACTTCCATTTTTTTCACTTTATTTATGAAATAATAAATAAATTCACTTTATTTATAATTTATTTGTTAAATATTAAATAAATATTAAATAAATTCAATTTATTTATTAAAATACTTAAACGAATCATTTATTGAAAATGAGGTACTAATGCGGCATTCAAATGTTCACATGTGATTTTATAATCGCTGCTGTTTATTGTTATTAAATCACAGCTACAATCCAACCTTATAGTAAAATTTATTTCTCAAAGCAAAGAGGATTTACAACTCCGGGTGGGTGGAGTGCGTCTTCGAGGAGATCGGCGCGCGTATGATTTTTCTCATTGCGACGGAGAGCAGGAAAGTCGAGGAGCAGCGAAAGTGGCGGAGACGGAGATAAAGAACACAGAGACAATGGGTAGGACGTCGAGGACGGAGACGACGCGCGTTGCGCTAAAGTGCCGGAGCTTAACAAGTGGATAAAGCGCGGGATCGAGTAGCCGGCGACTCCGGGGGAAAAAGGAAAAGCGAAAAGGGTGAACGAACTCCTGGCTCGCGCTTTCCCGCCGCACAGTGAAACCCGGGATAGTCTGAGATAAAAGGGTCCGCCTAGCGGAAAACTTTGGGGGGCTGGAAAAACCGAGGGACGAACAAAAAGTGAAAACTGTTATATATTTTAAACAGAGAATTAGCCCGCGCAAACCCAGCCACATTTTAACTTTTAGAGCTTCCAGCAACTTTTCCCTTTTTCTTATGAAGATAAAAAAACCGCTGCGGTTTCGCGAGAAATGCGTAACTGTTTTTTTAGCAAGGGAAATTTCATGCAGTTTTGTTGCGGTTTGGTTTCTTTCTTTTTTTTATTCGGTGCCTGTTGCATTACATTTCAGACGACGTGGAACATATTTTCTTGAGCGTTTCTTTTATTATATCCGCTGTGAGGATTCTAGAAAATATTTCCAAGGTTATAAATCGTCGTTAGTTTAAGAATAGTACATTGTGCGACTAGTGCGCGAAGTAGGCGATTCACGACGAGTGTGAAGTTTGCCGCCCGAGCGAAGCGAGGGCGGCAATCACACGAGTCGTGAATCGCCTACGCGCACGTGTCACACATACTATTTTTTGACATACGTGTGTGCGAGTTCGTCTTCGAGTGCCTGCGTAGCAGGCGCGAAGTAGTCGATTTTCACATGTTATTGGAGAATTTATTCGCACACTCCGATCAGTGCGCGAATTTTATTCGCGCACTGTTCGGAGTGTGCGAATAAATTCTCCAATAACATGCGAAAATCGACTATTTCGCGCCCGCTACGCAGGCACGAGAAGACGAACTTCGCACGCACATATGTCAAAAATAAATGTTACAACACTGTTTGATTTGTAGGTGTGAATTAATAACAGTTTGCAAAATGTTGTGTGAACTCTTACATAACTGCATCGACATCTCATTCTCAATTAAAAAACTGTGGACAATTGCTAACAAAATGCTTCCATTATTTTTGTAATGCATTAACCGCATTTCTCCATTTTTTCAAGAAAATTACCATGAAATTTTAGTGAGAAAATATATTTTTTACAGTCATTAAAAATATACAAATTATATTACAACCATAATGATTTACTCAATTTACTTTACAAATTATATTACTCCATAATAATTTAATTAATAATTACGTGTTGCGAAAAAAAAATCCTCCATTATTTTCGAAACGCATTCACTGCATTTCTCAACGTTTTTCAGGAAAATAGTCATGAAATTTGAGTGAGAAAAAATATTCTTTGCTGCTACGAAATAATGTACACATTACATTATAATTACTACATATTAATTTAATTAATAATTACAAAACCAATTGTGCCATCAACTTTTTTTCTAAAACATTCAGGAATTTACGACTCCGATTGTTTCGCACAACGTTAGAGGGAGACGAAATCTCGACGACCGCGAGAGAGTCAAAAGTTTCATCTCTGCTGCACTTTTTTTTTCCTCGTTCCTTCTCTTCTCATTCGGCTCTTTGCATTTTCGAACTCTCTGATTCTCGTTGGATAACACAATAACTGGACCGAGGTCTCGAGATTCTTTGGTATCCTCGGGGCGGAGAAAGGCGAGTGCGGAGGACAGGAAAAAGTTTAAGAGAAAAAACAACGACGATTACAGCGAAGATCCCGCCGAGGTGAATCGAGGAAAAAGAAATCGAGAAGGAGACGCGGGGAGAAATGTCGGGTGAGAGAGAGACAATGGACCGAGCGAAGCGAGGCAAATGCAAACGAGATGGAGAAATAGTGCTCGAGGAATTCCAATCCAATCTGGACGATTGGAAGTCAGTGCGTTATTTGATCTAAGGGCGTAATAAAGTTTAACGAACGACCCACGAATCCACGAGAGGAATCTTCTCTTCCGTGGTTGAGGGAATCTGATTAACGAGATACGGATTTCATTCGTTAATTCGGCACGTCGCACTCAACCCGGGCCATCTGGACGCGAGTTTATGCGGCGCGTCAGGCTTGTTTTTCCTGCCTCAAAGTCCTGACTCGTCATGACCTAGCCCAACATAAAACTTATGCAAAGGTCACTTTTGGTCTTTCGTTAAAAAGAAAAAGAATCAACAGATACCAATTTATGACATCAGCCTTGTTTTTCCTGCCACAAAGTCTTCATTCGTCCTGACCTATCTAAACATAAGATTTATGCAAAGGTAACTTTTGGTCTTTCGTCAAAAAGCGCCACTATTTTTCAGCTGATTTTATCGACGCAAATCTACGATATCGATGGATACAAATTATTTTTGATTCTTCAAATCGACGAGTTATTTGAAACTATTTGTTAATTTCTCTGATCCCAAATAAACTGTAAAGGAAAAGAAAATCAATAGATACTAATTTATGGCATCAGCCTTGTTTTTCCTGCCACAAAGTCGTTATTCGTCTTGATCTACCCTACTATAAGACTTATTCCAAGGTAGCTTTTGGTCATTCGTAAAAAAGCGCGGTTATTTTTCAGCTGATTTTATCGAGGCAAATCTAAGATATCGACGGATACAAATTATTTTTGATTCTACAAATCGATGGGTCTTGGAGAGTCCAAAATATCTGTTAATTTCTCTGATCCCAAATAAAGTGTATTAAGAATAAAAAACAAAAATACCAATTTATGACATCAGCCGTGTTTTTCCTGTCTCAAAGTCTCGACACATGTTGACCTATCCTAACATAAGACTTATGCAAGGGTAACTTTTTCTCTTTCGTTAAAAAGTGCGGCTATTTGGTAATACATTTTATAGAGACAAATTTAGGATATCGATGTGTCGAAATTATTTTTGATTCTACAGATCGACGAGTCTTTGAGAGTCTAAACTCTCTGTTAGTTTATTTAATCCCAAATAAACCGTAAAAGAGAAAGAAAAATCATCAAATACCAATTTATGGCATCAGCCTCGTTTTTCCTATCTCGAAATCTTGACTCATCTTGACCTATCCTAACGTAAGACTTATTCAAAAGTAACTTTTGGTCTTTTGTTAAAACCGCCACTATTTGTAGTCAATTTTATCGAGACAAATTTATGATATCGATGCATCAAAATAATGTTTGACTCTACAAATCGACGAGTCTTGGAAAGTCCAAACTATCTATTAATTTACCTGGTCCCAAATAAACTTTAAAAGAGAGAAAAAAATCAACAGATACCAGTTTATGGCATCAGTCTTGTTTTTCGAGACACAAAGACTCGACACATCCTGACCTATCCCAACATACGACTTACACAAAGGTAACTTTAAACTTTCAACTCGACGACTCTTAAGGTCTTCAAGACCCCAAACACTCCGTTACTTTCTCCGGTCCTAAGTAAACCGTAGAAAAGAAAAACCAACCAAAAAAACGTCCTACGTGTAGGTACCGAAAAATTGTTCTTCCGGAAAAAAGGTCAGAACCGCACGCGAACCTCGAAGGGCGGAAGTCAATTTGGCGAGTTGACTCGATGGACCAGCGGGATACACTTCATTCGTTGGGTGTCGGTTGAGTCTCGTGATACATAGAGAGAGCAGCAGGCAGCAAAGGCAGTTCGGAGAGCGTCGGATCGTTGTCACGACCCGTGTCACCCGAAATTACCTCGAGCCGCACTCAGCACGACGTGTTCGGTTTCGTCCTGCCTCTCGCTGGACAGAGAAAGACAAAAGAAATGAACTGGATGCATTGAGTTTCGCTGATCGTTTTTTTATTCCTGCTGTCACTGAGAAAAATGATACCGTTGAGACAGCAAAAGTTTATTTTTACGCCATTGTTTGCTGTACCACACAGAGAAAAACATTAACGGAGAGACAACAAAATTTCTGCTGCGGTAGATAAAAAAATACTGTGGCAGCCAAATATTTTGTTGCGACAACAAAAAATGTGTTAATACAGCAATCGATTTGTCATCACTCCTTGATTATTTACATATTTTTTTCGAGTCGCCATTTATTTTACTCGTGTGGCAATTAATCTGCAGTCTCAAGAAACGAGTATTTGTTGTGGAAACAAGCAATGCAGATCTCGTTTGATTTGTTTATCTAACAAATTATTTGCTGCCAGGACAAATTCACTTTACTGCTACACAAAATGATTACCGATGTCGGTAATTGAATTTTGGCTAAAGCAAATTCCATTCGCTCCGTCAGCAAATCTAGCACAGCAAATGAAGTTTGCTGTTGGAGCAAGATAATTGGATATCGGTATGTCTGCTAATCGTTTTTGCTACGGCAGCAAATGTCTTGCTGCGGCAACAATTTTTTTCGATGAATCCCTCGTTCTTCTTGAATTCCATTCCTTCCTCAATTCAATGGGTCAATGACCTTACAATTCTTCATCTACATTTTAGTGCGTGGAATTCCCCGTTTTCAGCAAATCTAGCACAGCAAATCAAATTTGCTGTTGACCAGAAAACAGGCTATCCGTATATTTGCTAATCATTTTTGCTAACGGATCAAGTGTCTTGCTGTAGCAACATATTTTTTCCTCCTTTTCGATGAATCTCTGGTTCCTCTTCAATTCCATTGCTTCCTCAATTCAATGAGTCAATAACCTCACTGTTCCTCTACATTTCGGTGCGTGAAAATCCCTGTTTTCAGCAAATCCAGCATAGCAAATAAAATTTGCTGTTGGCGCAAAAAAGTTGGGTATCGTTTTTGCTATCACATCAAGTGTCTTGCTGTGGCAACAGTTTTTTTTCCTTGTCGATAAAACTCTCGTTCCTCCTGAATTTCATTCCTTCCTCAATTCAATGAGTAAATGACCTCAGTACCTCTACATTTAGTGCGTGAAAATCCCTGTTTTCAGCAAATGTAGCACAGCAAATCAAGTTTGCTGTTGAACTAAGAAAAATGGGTATCGTTTTTGCCACCGCATCAAGCGTCTTGCTGTGTCAACAATTTTTTTTCCTCCTTGTCGATGAAACCCTCGTTCCTCCTGAATTTCATTCCTTCCTCAATTCAATGAGTACATGACCTCAGTACCTCTACATTTAGTGCGTGAAAATCCCTGTTTTCAGCAAATGTAGCACAGCAAATCAAGTTTGCTGTTGAACTAAGAAAAATGGGTATCGTTTTTGCCACCGCATCAAGCGTCTTGCTGTGTCAACAATTTTTTTTCCTCCTTGTCGATGAAACCCTCGTTCCTCCTGAACTTCATTTCTTCTTCAATTCAATGGGTCAATGACCTTAGAGTTCCTCCACATTTTAGTGCGCGAAACATCACGTTTTCCCTCTTCTTTTCCTCCGCGTTCGCCGTGACTTCTGCTCTCGATGCCAACAACACGATTTTCCGGCCTCATACTGACGCAGGAGTATTTTATATCTCGAAACAGTGCGGGTGGCGTGGACCGCGCGACGCTGGCGCACGCGGCAGTTAAACCAACGGCTGCGAAAGGATTCAACGTCCCTTTACGACTTTCTTATCGCTGAAAACCCGCACCCCCGTCGAATCCTCATCCTCCCATCAACGTACTTGTGTTCCTCTTCTCGTCCTGGGGCGTAAAACCAACGACAATGGGATTTTAAAGGTAAATCCCAGAATGCACGCTGCAATACGATGTAACGAAACGCGACACCGTAAACAAACGTCGTTGCAACTGCGGTTTGACTGATAGCCAATTATTTCCTCTTCGAGCCTCCAAATCGACTGATTCGAAGATGTCGTCATGAGGAAGTATAACGAATAAACTTCGTATACTTACTGATCTTCGCATTAAAAAAATGTACGAAAATTCCATCAAATATATTTTATCAAGTAACAATTCAGTTTTTGTTTTAACTTGCTCGTTCCGTAATGGGAAGTAGAGGATACCACAGAGTAAACCAGGTACGCTAAGAAAACAACTCTAAAACGATGCCGAATGCCGGATACCAGATCTATAATAAAAATCCAATTTCAATTTTTCTTATAACTTTACCCACTCTAGAGTAGGAAGTTGTTTGCGGCAGCTGCAATTGAAATTCACTCGAGACATACATGTTTCCCTTAAAAAGTCATAGTCGTACCGCCTCAGGATTTTCTCAATCGTGATAGAAAAGTATGAAGACATGCAACAAATGATGTACAACAAATGTTGTAATAATGTCTTTGAATAAGGAGTACAGAAAGTCCATCAAACTCGTAGAATCAAGAAACAATTCAATTTTCACTTCAACTTTCCTCGTTCCGTCATTAGAAATAGGGGAGACCCCAGAGTAAGACGTGATGGCAAAATGTGAAGACGAATACAATAAATGTTGTAACGAATGAACTTTGCATACTCACTGCTCTCTGAATAATAAAGTACGCAAAATCCGAACTCGTTTGATCAAGTAACAATTCAATTTGTACTTCAACATTGCCCGTTTCATAATATGAAGTAGGAGAGACCACAGCGCAAAGCAGGGACGCTGAGTAAAAACCGCCTCCAATGCGATACCAAATGGCGGATACCAGATCGATAAAAAAAATCCAATTTCAATTTTTCTTGGGACCCACTCCACAGTAAGTAGTAATTTGCGGCAGCTGCAGTTAGAATTGACTCGAGGCATATGTTTCCCTTGAAAAGTCATATAGTTGTACCTTTTCAGGATTTTCTCAATCGTGATGGCAAAGTGTGAAGACTGATATACAACAAATGTTGTAACGAATATCTCTTTAAATAAAAAGTACAAAAAATCCATTAAACTCCTTTGACCAAGTAGAAATTCAATTTGTACTTCATCTTTGCCCGTTCCATAATAGGAAATAGAGGAGATCACAAGGCATAGCGAGTCGGCTGAGAAAAAATGACACCAAATCGAAACCAAATGCCGGATGACCAGCTTGATAAAAAATTCAATTTTTATTGTAACTTTGCCCATTCTACAGTAGCACAGAAAATAATTTACGGCAACCGCAGTTAGAATTAACTCGAGACACATGTTCCCCCTGAAAAGTCATATAGCTGTACCTTCTCAGGATTTTCTCAATCGTAATAGCAAAATGTGAAGACTGATACACAACAAATGTTGTAATGAATATCTCTTTGAATAAAAAGTACAAAAAATCCATTAAACTCGTTTGGTCAAGTAGCAATTCAATTTGTACTTGAACTTTGCCCATTACATAATTGGAAGCAGGGGAGACCAGATAATAAAATAAGTAGGCTGAGAAAAAACGCCTCTAAATTGATACCAAAACCAGATCGATAAAAAATTCAATTTTTATTGTAACTTTGCCCATTCAACAGTAGCACAGAAAATAATTTGCGGCAGCCGCAGTTAGAATCGACACGAGACACACGTTTCGTTAAAAAAATCATAGTCGTACCTTCTCAGGATTCTCCCAATCGTGATGGCAAAGTGTGAAGACGAATATACCGGTATGAGAATAATATAGGATGACTATCCTCTGGAAAGTGTCCAAGTGTTCCGGGCGCGCGGGTTACGCGTGGTGTTGGCTTACGGCATCAGCCGGGAAAGTACGGGCGACGAAGGGAGGATTCGGTGCGGGTCTCGTTGAGACGCGACGCGGCGAAAAGCCAAGCGGCGCGCGGGGGATGAGGACGAAGCCGGGGCGAATGTCGCTCGTGAGAATGGAAAGCAACGTCTCGGGAAGCGAGACGCCGAGCTCGGCGAATGTTACCACGGCGCGGTGAGCTTCGAAAATGTAAGGACGGGGATGCGTGCGTCCGACAGGATGAAGGATAGATTCAAGGCTTAAAGACGAAGCCACGCGAGCGACGGTTTCCCGTCGCTTGGGCGCGGAAGATACCGGGGAATATTGCCGGGCTTTCCTCGTCGCGAAAGCCAACATCCCCGACGGGAGCTGGCAAAGTGCGTTCATGCGTGCGCGACGTGTGTTATATAGTATATTTACCTCAAATATTTATACTAAAAATGTGGACAAATTTTAAAAAGGTACAAATATTTGTATTAAGAATGTACAAATTTAAAAAAGGTACAAATATTTATACTAAAAATGTACAAACTTAAAAAAGGTAGAAATATTTGTACTAAAAATGTACAAATTAAAAAATATACAAATATTTGTATTAAAAATGTACAAATTAAAAAATATACAAATATTTGTACTAAAAATGTACAAATTAAAAAAACATACACATATTTGTACTAAAAATGTACAAATTTAAAGAATATACAAATATTTGTACAAAAAATGTACAAATTTAAAAAATATGCAAATATCTGTACTAAAAATGTACAGATTCAAAAAAGGTACAAATATTTATACTAAAAAAGCGAATTTACGTAACCGGAAATATTATTCGTGAGTTTTTTCAGAATATTCAGAATATTTAGTATAAAGTACTGACTCTACATTGGTATTGGAATTTTCTTTGTATATTCGTAGCATATTAAAATTTGAGTAAAATGAATGCACGGTATTACTGGAAATGTTAACAAAGCTGTGGTAATTATAGAAGTATCTTTTCTATTTAAAAAAATTGTTTCTGATATAAAACTATATTGAATTTACATAATACTTATCTATTAAAATAATGTATTATTTTTTTACACTGCACGGCTCGTGAAAATCTTTTGGATTTCACGAATAATATTTCCGCAATTTTTCTTCACCATTTTACGACTACAAAAAGCCGAAAAATGTCTTTCAAGCTACCCAGGCGAATTTCCCGAAAAATTGCAATGATCCGGTCACTTCCGGTTCCTCTCACTTATCGCGCAGCTTCCGCCGGAGGCCGCTCGGATGGCAAGTTAATTGTCCGTCATAAATCGCCCGACACGCGACGATGGACAGCAGTTAGTTTTCTTCTGCCCGGACTTCGCGGGGGTGAACAATCTATCGTGCACGCGTGGCTGGCTCCAGCACCTTCCGACCACCGCGATTTATATTAATCCATTCCACTTTGGTGGGTCGAGTTAAATTTTTCTGAATACGGCGCATTAATCGCGTCGTCTCTCGCCCTTCCGCAGTTATATCCACTTTGCATTTTCCTCAACCATTCGTAAAAACCACAGCACCAAAAGTGGACCATGTTTTTTTTTATTTTTGTCATATCTTACGTCATATAGCGCTCGATATCATAATCTTTAAGTGCATTTCTTTTTCACTGCAATATCAAAAACAGTATCGACGAAGTAATAGTGAAAATTCGCTATCGCTCTCGGCCTCTCGGAATAAAATCATTATCCCTGTCGCGGCGAGACCGACCATAATTTTTCATCAATAACGCCCGAACTTTATTATTATCCGACGAGATGGCATCTCGCGCGGGGATGTCGGACGACGTAAGAATGCTCGGCTTGTCGTGCGAGAATTTCAGAGGGCGGCCGGCAATAAGGAAGTTCTGGGTAAAAATATATTTCGTCGTAAAAATTGAATGAACGTCGATGATGATCCTTGCGATATAGATAAGATTAGTTTACAGCACAATTGTTTAATAGTTTGAAATTATAAAAGATTATCAATCCAATCGAAATCAGGCACAGCTAACTCCGTTTGCAAGGTTAACCTGCCCCTGACCTGTACGGAACCAGGACCTGCCTAATACCTGACCACGGCCTGACCAATACCAGATCAGGGCCAGAGCAATTCTCGATCAGGGCTTGACCAGCACTCGACTAGGGCCTGACCAGGGCCTGGCCAATACCCGACCAGGGCCTGGCCAATACCCGACCAGGGCCTGGCCAATACCCGACCAGGGCCTGGCCAATACCCGACCAGGGCCTGGCCAATACCCGACCAGGGCCTGGCCAATACCCGACCAGGGCCTGGCCAATACCTGACCAGGGTCTGACCAATACCATATCAGAGCCTGACCAATACCTGACCAGAGCCTGACCAATACTTGACCAGAGCCTGACCAGCACCCGAACAGGACCTGACCAGTACCAGACCAGGGCCTGACCAGTACCCGACCAGATCCTGACCAGTACCCGACCAGGGCCTGACCAGTACCCGACCAGAGCCTGACCAGTACGTGACTAGTACGTGACGAGGGCCTGACTTACACCGAACGGTACGCCACAGATTTTCTACCACGGAGTCAACCGCACGCGCGGTATCGATCACGGCGTTGCTGTTAATTCCACCTTGTTGTTTCGAGTAACAGTCAACAATGAAGCATTTTTTTCGTTGGATTACGTGCGTGCTCGCAATGACGGTGGTGCGCCAGCAGCAGCAGCGAGACGGAGAAGTAACGAAGGGGAACGAAGGGGGTGGCCCTTGTGTAAACATCTACGAGAAAAGTAAGCCCAACGAGGCACGTACCGCGAAGCTCGAGGTACGTTAGCGGATTTATAAATACGTTTCTGCGCTCTCGGCCCCGTCTGGGCGGTGTGTACGGGTTTCTCGCGTATACACACCAGTCGTCCTGCGACTACGCACTTTGTATACCATAGGTGATAGAAAACACAAGAGGGCGCGCGCAGAAATCTCACTGGCTCCGGTGGCCGCGGATCAAAGTCTTTCTTGCACTTTCGCCACGTTGAAAAATAAAGTTTACGCGTTACACGATGAGTAACGCGAGCACGTGCCGCACATGACGTATGTCTCTGGTCTCGAAAAATGGAAAATACGCTAGTAGGGACGTCAAATATTGTAGACCTACAGCAGAATGCAATGCTTTTAATTCAGCTTGAAAATGAGAGAATTCTGTTTATCATTACGGAATTTAAGTTGTAACCAAATGAGATTCAGTCGACCCACATAAAATACATTAAATCATTCGGTAATAATTAGAAAACCTTATTTGGCTTAATTTAAGTTTGTTGATGAGGCACAATAATTTATTTCACCGTGTCCAAGAATAGATTTGGTAGTAAAACCAAATGGTTTGGTTAATAAACTCTTTTCTCAGTTTAGGGTTAAAAGAATCCTAAAGGAAAAGGTGAAATAAATGGCATCTAAACGACCTATCTAAAATACATTAAATCACTTGGTAACAATTACAAAATCTTATATTCCTCAATTTAAGTTTGTTAAGGTACAAATATTTTTCTCACTGTGTACGACAAAAGGGAAAAGGGAGGGAAACCATGGGGAGTTTTTGTTAAAGGGGATATGAAGTTATGTAACGAGTCACAAATTGGCGATGTTACGAAAGCGAGCAAAACGTATGATACGGAAATTACACGGTGATAATTAAATAAGCAGCTAAATGGTCGTCTAATTGTTGGCTGCAAGCTGCAAACTGCTTGCTGCAAGCCGGACGCGGTGGAAGTTTCGTGTAGTCGTAACGGCGGAGGGCGGGACTGCGACTGGCAGACCGCGATATCGGTCCCCCGGTGCAATAATGCATGGACGGTAATGCATAGTAATGCGTTCATTGTCGCCGGCGCTATTGCTGCCCTGTAAGTCGCCTATATCTACGACTACCTGCACAATTGTCGCGACAATCTGCACACACCGTTGTACAGCCGGCCTGATTCAATGGCTACACGGGTCGCTAGGATCTACGGTTCGGATCCGTACGAGGCATTTCGCTTCAGGTACGAGAAAGCTGAGAACGGATAATTTAATATTTCTTAATTATAAATTAAATATTGTTTTACCGACGCCAAATTTAAGTAGATCCAAATAAGATTTTTCAATTATTATAAAATGATTTAACATTTAATTTGAGATAATTAAATCTCATTTAGCTCAACTTAAAATTGCGGTAATGAATTATTAAAAAAATATTCATTTATCAATATTCATTATTCAACATTCATTTTTTCATATTTATTTATTTATTTTGAAAATAAATATTCATTTATTACTAATGATAAATCAATATTTATTTTTGTGTCCTACATAAAATTATATCCCATTTTGACGTATAGAGATAACGAATTAAAAGTGAGAATAAAAAGGTAATTTTCAACGAGAATTCGTTCTGCTTTTTGCACCTCGCTTTGCCCCGATTTTTTTTTTTTTACTGCGATTATGCGGTGTCCGTTGTGGCTCAGCTTCCCCTCTCGTGTACTGCCGAAAAACACGGTGATCTCCTCGCGGCGAAACGTGAGGCGAAAACGGGGTCGCCGATGCCGCGACGTTACAATACTTTGGAACTCTCGTGTCCCAACGCCGTTCGAGCACGATTCTCCGGCGTAAATGGTTTTATATCCCGCCCCGACGATGAGAGAGCCCCACGCACCTACTGTATACAAAAAAAACACACACAAAAGAGGCGCTATCGGGGTAAATAAAACTTTTTACCGAAGTAACCACCTCGTAAATGTCTCTCGAAAAGACGTTCTTTCTTTCTTTTTTTCATTCAATCTGCTTCAAAGTTCACGGCACACACAGAGTGAATAAACGTTACTCCACTTTTCTCGTTTCCCTGGAATTGGTTCAACGCCTCCGTCGCTCGAGGGTTCCGGCTATTTTTGGAATCGCGAATCTATTTTTATTTTTATCCGTATATTTAGATCGGCCAGCGAGTACCGAGGGAAAAGGTGCCGCGACTTTCGGACAACGGTTGTTGCCATTTTTATGGCGCGTGTATGGAGCGGCTTAATTATATTTGCCCGCCAAACAATTCTCGTGAATTTTTGGTGCCTCGACGCCTTTTAAAATAATTAGATACGCACGTAAAAGAAAATTTGCTGATTTTTAAAAATGGTCAGCATTGTTTAATAGTGTACGCAATACTCGTGCCCGATACTCAGCTGATACTCGTACGCGGTACTCGGCCGATATTCGTGCCCGATTGTCGGCTGATACTCGTACGCGATACTCGGCCGATACTCGTGCCCGATACTCGGCTGATACTCGTACGCGATACTCGGCCGGTACTCGTACGCGATACTCGGCCGATACTCGTGTGTGATACTCGTACGCGATACTCAACCGATACTCGTACGCGATACTCAGTCGATACTCGTACGCGATACTCAGTCAATACTCGGCCGATACTCGTACGCGATACTCGGCCGATACTCGTCTGCGATATTTGGCCGATACTCGTACGCGATACTCGGCTGATAGTCGTACGCGATGCCCAGCCGATACTTTGCCGTTACTCGTAAGCGATACTCAGCCGATACTTGGCCGTTACTCGTAAGCAACACTCAGTCGATACTCAGCCGTAACTCGTACACGATATTCAGCCGATACTCGGCCGTTTCTCGTAAGCGATACTCAGCCGATACTCGACCGTTACTCGTAAGCGATACTAAGCCGATACTCAGCCGATACTCGACCGTTACTCGTAAGCGATACTCAGCCGATACTCGGCTGTTACTTGTACGCGATACTCAGCGGACACTCGGCCGTCACTGAAAAGTGATACTAAGCCGATACTCGGCCGTTACTAGCACGCGATACTCGCAGCCGATACTCGGCCGTTTCTCGAAATTCGAGATAAAGCAACAATTGGCTACCGGTACCGAGTCACTCTTATATCATCCAACACTCGGCCAATCATATACGCCAAAGTTGGCAATCTCGGCATCGAGCTTGCTCCGATCATCGCCCATATCCGATCACCCTTCACGGCTATATAGACTTGAACAGGTCGAGTATAGATTTCCGTTCGTGCGGGTGATTCTGGTTATCCTTCTCGGGCGCGACAATCTTATAGAAAGTAACGTCATTGGATCGAAAGACCGACCGAACAACAGCAGGCAGCTAGGCTTGCAACGAATTACATAAATTTCCCGTCCGCGTTCATCGGGGAACTTTCGCTTCTCCTAAAAGAGAAAGAGGCAGGTAGGAAGAAGGAAGGTAAAAAAAATGTTCAACGCGCACCAAGTAACCATAAAGTACAAAACTCACGAACAATAAATCGACTACTCCAGTCGGTCGCTTCTCGATCTCTCCAGCGTAGCAGCAGCAGCTCCGCTGCACACAGGTCGTGTGCAGGCTGTACGTACGGAGCACAAATGCATTTACGACTCGCTCGAGAGGTCACTGGAACCTCGCGTATGGGTCTCCACGGCGAGCGCACGGTGGACCGGGTTATTTTTATGTTTCCCTAACTACCAACACGTACGGGGGTTACATGAACTGGTGCGGTGCACGTAGGAAAAGACGGTCCGGCGTCCGCGAGGCCGAGACTCGTCGCACAAGGCAACGAAAGCTCGCCAAAGCTGAGCTTCTTTCGCGAGTGTCTCAAGGCGCGTAATAGTCTCGACTCTCTCTGTGCTACACGCTACAAATAAGGTTTCCGTTTATCTATCGAATGGCAGTCGAGATAACTTTTGTCCAACAGACGGTAAACCCTGGATAAATTACACAGTAAAACGTCAAGTTAATCTCCGAGTCAAGTTTTTCAGACGTTTGTGTCAATTTATGGCTCATTTGTCGACTTTTTATTAGACACGGCATTTTGACAGTTGACGTATTCGGTGACAGGTGATATTTTTTATGAAGTCTCAGACAGAATTATAAATCCTCATTGCTGGAAATAAATTTTACAGCACGGTTTGTTTTGCAGCTGTGATTTAATACTAATGAACTTTTAAATAGCTGCATACCTCATTTTCGATAAACTATTGGGAGTAAACGTAAAAAAAATTGAAGAGCACGATCCTCCGATACTTTCGTAATGCATCAACCGTATTTCTCAATTTTTTCAGGAAATAACGTGATATTTTATTGGGAATCAATATTTCTTGCAGCCATTACAAATGTACACATTGCATTACAATCATTCCATGTTAGTGTTATTAAATAATAATTACAAAACCTATTATACCATCAACTGTACTTTCCAAAAGATTTAATAACCTCTCTCTCTCTCTCTCTTTCTCTGTGCTACACGCTATAAATTGGGTTTTCTTTTATCTATCAAGTAGTAGTTGAGATACATATCATCCAACAGACGGTCAACCCTGGACAAATAACACAGTGAAACGAGGAGTAAAACCACGACTCAAGTTTTTCAGATGTTTGCGTGCAATCATGGCCCAGTTGTCGAGTTTTTATTAGGCGGGGCGGACAACGTTTTGACATTTGATGACATATTTGTTGGTGCTTCTCACAAAATTGTAGGAGAAAGCAAGGCAAAGCGGAACCCAAGTGAATCGAAAGATCCCGCGCAAAGCGACGAAACTCTATTGTGCAGTCCAGAGTAAAAAAGTGGATTTTTTGTTTTAGCAATTTTTCAGTGACCCGCTTTGCTTTGGACAATTTTTTTTTGTTTTTTTTTGCGAATAGCCATTAAAAGGCTGTGATACACCCGTAGGAATTTCACCGCGCAATGCTAATTGCCTGTAGGGCTGTCTCTGGCACCTAACCTCACTTTTTGGTTTTTCGACTCTCCTGAAAAAACGGCTGCGAGTATCGAAGAGCCAGAAGCTTAGCCCAAGTCTGCCATACTTCTTCACATTCTCTCATAATCTGAGCTCAATTTGACTAGTAGCTCAGGAAAAAACAGGTTTCAAACATTTCAGGTGAGGTGATTTCAGGTGGACGTAACGCTGTCTTTAAAAATAATCCGACATCTTATTTTTTATTGATTATTTAAAGCATTTGGTATCGACCTAAAGGCGTCTTTCTAAGCATTCACGCGTCACCCCGGCGTCCCCTATTTTTTTCATTAAATTTATTCGCAATATACGAAACGATTGCAACTCGCCGACACAACTCAGCATCTTCGAAATGCTATATTTAACTGCGATTTGGGGAAGGCGTTTTGACTGATCGGTTTTGGAAATAAGGTGTCCAATTGTCGTGAGTTAAAGCTCGCGTTTGGTATTCCACGAAACGCTCGGGTTCTACGGCGTCTTCGTATACATAGTGCACGGTAGGTGCTATTGCTGGAGGAGCGACGGAAAGGAGAGGCTAGCGAGTTCGGGTCGACGCCTCTGCGAGAGCAGAGAAAACATCGGCTGGCAACCTTCTCGGTGAGCCCGAGTTTAAACCCTTAACTACCCCGGCCGCTGCCTGCTACGCGGCGCCTCTGATGGTAAACGCTGTATCTATCATCAATTTTGCTACGTACAGAACGACACGTACGCGATATACGTAAGTAGTCGTACGTGAGCGCTCGGCTTCTCTCTGTACGTGCCGCTTTCGATCTCTCCGACGTATTATTTTTGTGATTCTCCAAAACCGGCGTTTTGAAATCGAAACAAATTATTATAAAAATGTACCCGGAAAATCAGCGTATTTATATTATGTGAAAAAAAAGTTTCTAAAATGTTGTGCATTTTTCTTCAGATTTATTATTAAAATAATGTTTGTAATTCTCCAAATCGGGCGTTCCAAACTCGAAACAAATTATTATAAAAATGTACTCAGAAAATCAGCGTATTTATATTATGTAAAAAAATGATTCTAAAATGTCGTGCATTTTTGTTCAGATGTATTATTAAAATAATGTTTGTAATTCGTCAAAACCGGCGTTTTGAAATCGAATCAGATTATTATAAAATGTACCCGGAAAATAGGCATATTTATACGATATGAAAAAAGAAAGTTTCGAAAATGTTGTGAAACAATATATCATAAAAAATGTACCTGGAAAATCAGCGTATTTATATTATGTAAAAAAAATGATTCTAAAATGTCGTGCATTTCTGTTCAGATTTATTCTTAAAATAATGTTTGTAATTCTCCAAAACGGGCATTTCAAAAACGAAACAGGTTGTTACAAAAATGCACCCGAAAAATCAGTGGATTTGTACTATATGAAAATAAATCTCAATTCCTGCAATATTTAAATATTTTGTGCAATTTTCGTTCACTGATTTATGAATAAAACGATTACTATAATTTTCTAAAATAGGTATTTCAAAATCGAAACACGTTATTACAAAAATCATAGTTCTCGGGAAAATCAGCGAATTTAAAATGACAAGAAAATGCTTTCTAAAATATCGTGCAACCTTTTTTTACTAATTTACGAATAAAAAGTTGATACGACAGGGGTGGACTGATAAAGCGTCGAAGGTACAAAGACGCCGCCCGGGGCTGTGAGGTCTCGAAACGCGGAGGAAATTTGCCTCGAAACCCCGACCATTCTCAAATTGCGTATAAAAAAGGAGAAAAGAAAAAGAAATGAGGCACAGTAGATCCGGAGGGTTCGTCTCCTCGTGTCGCGCGAAATAAGCAGCAACGATACAGTATACGGTGCATGAGAGATGTCGGGGTGGGGCGAGGGGGGGGGGTAATAAATGCTCTCTTCCTTCCGGATTTATGAAAGAGGGAGGAATGATGAATTTTTTTTCTTCTTTTATTACCTAGGGTGAATCGCCCATTGACTGAACACTTAACGTGTATGACAACTTTGCCAACATTGTAATAATAGTTAATGTACGTCGAACTTCTCAAAACGCGTACAAACTGATCGTTTATAAACTAATTGAATACACCATTTTTTTTATACGATTGTTTTTAGTGATTTACTAGAAAATTAACAAAACCTCATGTGATGCTCTAAATGCCAATGAATCTTCATTTTCCCATTGAGTGGGCAGTCCCGGCCCATTGAATGGAATCTCCTAAAATCGTGGTCACAACGTAGCATTTTAATCGCTTACCGTTTTTTCCTAACACATATAGGTAAATTTAGAAATACATAACAAGTCTAATGTCATGGATCCCGACTAGACCTCTTTCAGTGTGCTGGTCGGTGCTTTGAACGTATCAAACTCTGATACGTGTTTTTCGGCACTTTTGCTGTGACCGGTTTTTATTTCACTATAAATGATAATAATAATGACAAGGATAAAATCGATAAAAATGCATGACGAAAATTATAATAATTAATAATGATTTCGATACAAATAATTATTTGATGGGGGATATACGCTGTGTTCATTCAATGGAAAAAAGTTCTAGCCCAAAACAAATTACAAAAATTCTAGCCCCAAATATGAACATTAGCGTATTTTACATACTTGTCAATATGCGCAGTAAATACCGTTTGGCATTTGAAGAGTAAAAATTTGTCTGGTAGTGCTGATTAAAACTAATCCTTAGAGGTAATTAAATATCACATAATATTAACATATGTTAAAATTAAAATGCCGTAACGGGCAAAAATTCTTCAGTTTGACCAGCTGTGAATAATTCTCAGCAAACTAATAAGATTGCTTCAACGATTAATTATCTTCGCCCCAGAGAAAAAAGGCAGCTCCACCTCTTTAGTGTAAAACCTCACGCTTGTACGAACTAAAAATTATTCTGATTTAAGTACGTCGATACATTATATAGTCAATAAATTATTCTGATTTAAATACGAAGCCAGCGACAAATTTCCATCCACACAACCAAGGTAATTATTTTCTCAAAATGAATTTTGAGTGCAATTTCCAGATGGGACACCGAGCGCGTTTTGCACGCGACAAAAGTTTACATGAGTTTTCGAATCAGCTGGAGGAAAAAAGCGGATTTCGCAGATCGCAAAACATAAATATTACTCCTCGCTCGTGCGCACGACTTCGACATATTATTATTTTTATTTGGCAATTTACTCAAGAGTTAATCATCCGTCGCATGTTTTGTGTGAATAACTAATGTCTGAACAAACAGTTCAGGATATTTTGGTCATAATACCACATAATTCTGTTTCTTTTTACGGAGTTTCGTCTTGGTGTACGTTTGAATAATGACAAATTGTTTGACAATCGTCACTGGCTGTGATGTGACAAACACAGACACTGGTAGTTCGAGTGTGGCCAAGATAAGACGTTGTCAATCACTCGATACTACGGCCGATGCTTGCGGGGAGTGGTGGAAGCAACCACAGCAGACTCGTCATATATTACAGTTCCTGGGCGTCAGTCGTGAGACAGAGCAGAACTGCATCTTGAGCTTCTGCCGTTTCGCAACACCAGAATTCCGCGCCAGTGCTTCATCGATTTTTGCAAATTCGTGTCTTTAATTACACGGGATATTCGCCATGCAGTCCAAAACGTTGTTCATGTGTCTGATCGTAGCGGTGATCGTGTCGACAACTTGCGCCCGTTTGGAGGGTGAGTGTGTTTAAATTATTTTTCTTACAGCTCATTTTGCAAAAATGCAGGAAAAGTGAGAGAGAGAATTGTAAACACTTCTCGATGGTATAAAAAAAATGCATGCACATTAAAGGCACTGAAAAGATTACTTTTACATAATAATAATTCGAAAATTTTATTAACAAATTCATTAAAAAATAGTTTAACAAATCTCCCATTGACCCACATTTTTTTAATGACAATGATTCGTTCGTTTCTCTGAATACGCACCAATTTTTTCAAATTTTTAACTTGACTTCGAAATTTGTGTCTTTGCACACATTTTCCATATACAAAACACAAAATTCAAAGACAACTTAAAAATCTGAAAAAAAACAAATGTATTCAGAAAAGTGAACGAATCATTTTCATAAAAAAATGTAGGTCACTGGGAGATTTGTTAAACAATTTTGTTTACATTAATTTGATAATAACATTTTCGAATTATTATTACACAAAATTCATTTTTTTTAGGACCTTTAATGTGCATGCATTTTTTCAGATTTTTCAACCATCAAGAAGTGTTTGCAATTCTCCCTTATTTTTCTTGAATTTATGCGAAATGAGCGGGAAGCGACGTAACTACCTTAAGTCATCGACCAGAATTTTTCTCGTTAATATATTAAATAACAATTGATTTAATTATTGCATTAATGCGTGCGATTACTTTTTAGTAAAAAAATGCGTGGAGGGTATGCGATACTATGACGGATGTAACTGGTGCACTTGCATGAATGGCGGAAGCGCCTGCACCAGGAGAGCTTGCCTCCCTCCCAGGAGAGCATCGCGGCCACCGAATGACTTTTGGCAGCCATTACCAGATGCCCTCTAATTACCAGAGACACTAATTATTTTTGTAATAAAGTGATCGCAATACATATGTTACTGCAATAAATCAGACACGCGCTTTGCGCCCTTATCCAGTTGACGCATAAAATGTTTGAAAATCGTAAATAACAAAGATGAAAAAGAAGTTTGGGAAAACTATTGCGTTTAGAAAAAACTAATTGCGAATTCGTTGTGTACAGGCAAAAATACATCGAAATAAAGTGTTACCAAAAAATAAAACAGAAAATAAGAATTGTTTTCGCACATTTTTCGAATTTCGTCACTGCACTTAAACCGAGGTTACTTTTTTTTATCGATCAAGCCTAGATTTTCTTCCTTCGTTCCGAAGAAAACTCAACAACGAAAAGAATGATTTCTGAATTTTTCACATTTCAAAGTCGAACCTTGAAAATCACAAATTTGTCCATACATACTCCTTGCGTTTTTGCGATTTCTTTTTCGATTTAGTAAAGTTTGAAAACGCTGTCCGATGGCAAATTTCCCACTGATTCCGAAAAGCACCGTTGTTTGTCCGAAAAATAAAAAATTCGAAAAAAAACGCGAAAAATGATTTTTTTTCTCTGCAAATATAACAAATTAATATTAGCCCCCTCCATATTTATTAGAAATTTACAATACTTTTTAGTAGAAATATAGGAAAAAGTATCAGATCCTTCTCTCCGTGTAGCTAACTTAAATATTATTTATTAATAAAAAAATATAAATAAACTACCAAACTTAAATATTATTTATTAATAAAAAATATAAATAAACTAACTAACTTAAATATTATTTACTTATTTTGTGTTTGTTCAATGATTATTTCAAGGTCTTGGATTAATTCAAGATTCGCGGGTCTGGACGGGGTGGAATAATTCAGGCCCGGAGATGGACACGAAGGACTTCATTGAAAAACTCGTGTTTGTCAATGCGACTGCGGAATGGGCATTAAAGTCAATTATGCGCGGCTAATTAATTAATCAACAAACGACGGCCCCGCCCTCGCGCGACTTCACCCCGAACGCGCCGGCTCGCACGTTATATCGCAATAATCATGCATGTGGCGCACGCTCGTATTACGACTTACCTAATGCCCGACCGAATGGGAATATTACCCCGAACCCGTTAACCACTCCCCGGCCCGTATCGATAATAATCATTGACATTAACGGCTCATATAACCTGGGCGAACTCGGACCTCCGGCACTCCGGCCGAATGCTGCGCCGAACGAGGCTGTAAATTTTAATGACTGTATATGATTTTATTGTTTTCATTCCGTATTCTCTTCGGCGCCGTTTTCCGTTACGCAAGCGGACGGTGTTTCCACACTGTAGAGCTGATTTAAGGGGGCTGAATAATCAGTCAAAAAAGTTTATTTTTATGACAAGGGCTACTTTTTTCCTCACTGATACAAAAAATTTGTAATAATTCTATTCTTTTAGGATCGCAGCGAAGAATTTTTTTGTCAGTGGATCCACCGGTTGGATCAACCGGTTTGTTTCGACACCAGAAATATGGATTTTTTATTCATATATCTTTAAACAACTGTCCGTTTTAACTGTGATTAAGGGGCTCGAGTCAGTCAAAAAAGTGTATTTTTATTACAAGGGCTACTTTTTTCCTCATAAATTAAAAAATTTGAAATTATTATATTCTTGTAAGATCGCAGCGAAAGATTTTTTTGTCAGTGGATCCATCGGTTGGATCAACCGGTTTGTTTCGACACCAGAAATATGGATTTTTCATTTATATATCTCTAAGCAACCGTCCTTTTTAACGGTGGTTAAGGGGGTTGAGTCAGTCAAAAAAGTGTATTTTTATTATAAGGGCTACTTTTTCTCCATAAATGAAAAAATTTGAAGTAATTCTATTTTTTTAGGATTGCAGCGAAGGATTTTTTTTGTCAGTGAATCCACCGGTTGGATCAACCGGTTTGTTTCGACACCAGAAATATGGATTTTTCATTTATGTATCTCTAAAGAACCGTCCGTTTTAACGGTGGTTAAGGGGGTTGAGTCAGTCAAAAAAGTGTATTTTTATTATAAGGGCTACTTTTTTCCCCATAAATGAAAAAATTTGTAATAATTTTATTCTTTTAGGATCGCAGCGAAGGATTTTTTTGTCACTGGATCCACTGGTTGGTCAACCGGTTGCTTTGAAGCCAGAAATATGGGTTTTTCATTCTGCTTGTAGTCCAGAGAAAACCAATCATCGGGTTGGCCTCTGCTAAGGCTCAATCCCTTCGCAATCACATTTTCTATAGATTAATTGTAGGGATTTTTTTTATGGTTTTTAAACCCAAGTTACAGAATAATTTATAAAAAGTTATCATAGAATTGGCTTCAGCGACATAGATCTTTTAAAGCATTCAATTTAAAAAAAATCGTTGCATTAACGAATTTTTTGCTGGCCGCTGCAAAATGTTTAGCTACCACCGCAAATGTTCAGCTATCACAGCAAATTTTTAGCTACCGCAGCAACATTTTGTCATTGCATCGTTAACATTCTTCTCCGTCTAGAGCTGATTTAAAGAGGTTTCGAGTTTGCAAAAAAATGCAAGAAAAAATACATTCAATTCATAATAAAACAGCTTTTCGAAAATTCTGATCGAAGCCTAGTGAAACGTGCATCAATCATTTTCGTTAAAACTCCAAATCCCACGAAAATGTTTTCTTACGATTTCAGACAAATTCAATGTAAACAAAAATCTTAATGGTCTTGAAATCATGAAACTATAACGAATGACTTGAGTCGACAGTAAACGATTTACGAAAACTCAACCTGAATCTCCAAGGGTAGCAATAATACTTTTCATTCACGGAGTCAATTGTCGCTCACTAATTAGGCCGCAACAAACATTCCGCAGCTGCCTCTGGGGGCTGCAACAAAAATGCTCTCGTGCGCCGCGGTTTAATTTGATCCCCATAGTGAAAGCAAGTACTAATTTCCTCTGACGTACTTTCAACCCCGTCGCACGTGGCTCTTCGTGCCCTCTCGACGCTTAATGCTATTTGCGTTTTGCGTTGCGCGCATGTCGCGTGCGTTACGCGCCACAAAGCCGAAGAAGTGGCCGCCGGTGGGTAATAATATGACGGCGCAACGTCAGCGAGTGACGTCGTCACCGTGGCCAACGGGACCCGCCGTCATCTCGAGAGTCTGAGACCGACCGACAAAGCGCACTAATGGAAAACGCGCAGCCCTCGACGATGTTCGCGAAGAAATCTTGCAGCCCGAAATAAATACAACGCGCCGCGTACTGCAGACGGGTCGAAGTACCGTGGAACAGAGCGGATTATAAGAGCCATAAAAATTCATAGTAATTGCAAATGGGTTCCCTCAACCCCCGGACGAATCCCCGGGGCCCTCGGCCGGGTCCCTCTGTCTCGCCGCTCGGCGGGAATCGACCATCGCGAAATTAGGAAATTCCGCAGCCGACGAGCTTTTTGCGCAAAGCCACGCGATCTACCCGGCCACAATAACGCGCGGTGACGCTTCGTCCTATTTGAACTTTGCTTTCCTCTTCCCTCCGGATCTCTTTTTGTTTCTCTCTGTCTCTTCGTGCGGCTATAACCCTGGTATGTCGGCTATGCTACAAAATTATCCGTTTTCTGGCTTGAGTCGCGGATTTTTTTCCATCATTAATTTAGTTTTTTGGCATGACAAACAAACAGGTAAGTAGACGCAAACGACATCACGTTTGGATAAAGAGAAGGAATGAAAATGTAGTA
Organism: Pimpla rufipes; assembly: GCA_963932165.1. Lineage (NCBI taxonomy): Eukaryota > Metazoa > Arthropoda > Insecta > Hymenoptera > Ichneumonidae > Pimpla > Pimpla rufipes. The sequence continues at coordinate 6,544,416 of OZ010637.1, forward strand.
GAATCGAATTTACCCTGGTAGAAAATCACCGGCCAAGTCAGGCACTGCCCGGGCCCTGGCAGGGCCAATATGGCCCTAATCAGGGCCTCACTGGTTCTTAACACGTGGTAACGCTGGACCCACTGATTGGATCATCCGGTTTGTTTCGACACCAGAAATATGGATTTTTCATTCATATTGTAACGGCCGAGCAAATGAAGAACACGGATATTTGTTTGTGAGGCGGATATTATTGATTATAAAAGCTTCCGATATTCGGATCGCGATCTTTAGCACGTCTGCTCGCTATCAATGTCCCTTCGAGACTCTCTTCTGTCATAATCGTAGTGAAGTCGGTCAACTATTCGTTTCTATTCGCATCAATTGTCAACCTAACTTATATCGTGTGTCTCATAAGATGTAGTCAGCTATATTCGTTACAATGTATCTCTAAACAACCGTCCGTTTTATCGGTGATTAAGGGGGTCGAGGCAGTCAAAAAAGTGTATTTTTATTAAAAGGGCTACTTTTTTCCTCACTGACGACAAAATTTGAAATAACTCTATTCTTTTAGGATCGCAGCAAAGGATTTTTTTGCCACTGGGCCCACCGATTGGGTCAACCGGTTGCTTAGACACGGGGTTGCTTAGATATGGGGTTTTCATTCTGTGCGTAGTTCCGAGAAAACCGATCATAGGGTTGGCCTTTGCTGGGGCTCAGTCTGTTCGCAATCATATTTTCTATAGATTCATTGTAGGATCTCTTTTTGTTTTTCTCTGTCTCTTCGTGCGGCAATAAGCCTGGTATGTCGGATATGCTGTAAAATTATCCGTTTTCTGGCTTGAGTCGCGGATTTTGTTCTATCGTTAATTTGTTTTTTGTCATGATAAACAGGTAAGTAGACGCAAACGACATCACGTTGTGATAAAGAGAAGGAATGAAAATGTAGCAGAATCGAATTTACACTGGTAGATAGTGATGCCGTCAAGAATCAAGAATTCAAGAAATTTCTTGACAAGACAAGAAAAATCTTGTCTTGACGACGAAAATTTCTTGTCTTGATTCTCAAGACAAGACAAGAAATATTTCTTGAATGTCAAGAGTCTTGACCAAGAATCTTGAGATATTTCAATTTTTTTATTGCAGTACAATAAAGTACTGAACACATCGCTGTTTTAAACACATCTTTTGAACACATAATCCATGAGAATGGCCATGTGTGTTTCCCTAAATTGCGAAACTGACGGTTCAGCGATTAGTTTCCCCTCGTCGGCTCAACGATCACAAACGGCATCGAAACTCGAAACCGTTTATTTGGGAGAAACGGAAAACAAAAAGTGAAATTAGGTCCAAAAGATGCAGCCCTATAGGCGTTATAGGTAGTCGGCTCGGTGCAGCCCCGTCAAATGTGAGTTCCGGGGGAAAATTCGAACGCTTCTCGATGAGATAATAATCTGAAAAAAATCATTCATGTAGAAGGTGGTGAAAAGATTGATTTTTGTATAATAATAATTCCGATATGTTGTTAACAAATTAATGAAAAAATAAATTGTTCAACAATTTACCCGGCAACTCATCTTTTTCTTCTGATAAAAATTATTCATTCATTTTTCTGAATAAGTATGAATTTTTTCAGAATTTTGTCTAATTTTTTAAAATTGCGGTTTTCGCCGCTCATTTTGTTTCAAAAAATGCAATTTAAAAAAATTAAACAAAATTCTAAAAAAATTCATACGTATTCAAAAAAATGAATGAATGATTTTCATCAGAAAAAAGTTGGATTGCCGGGTAAATAGTTGAACAATTAATTTTTTCTTTAATTCGTTAATAACATTTTCGAATTATTATTATGAAAAATCAATCTTTTCAGCACCTTCTACATACTTGATTTTTTTTTTTTCAGATTGTTATCACATCGAGAAGGGTTCGAAATTTTCCACGAAACTCATATTTGTCGGGACTGTACCGAGACGACTACATTAACATTACGAGACGAAATTTCCACCAATGTGTCAGGTCCTGTCGTATGATATTCATTTTGCATATATTCGAGAAAAACAAACAAGTATTGCAAACACTTCTTGATGGTATACACATCTGAAAAAATGCATGCACATTAAAGGTACTAAAAAGATTAATTTTGCTTAATAATAATTGAAAAATGTTATTAACAAATCGATGACAAAAGCAATTGTTCAACAAATTTTTCGGTAATCCATTTTTTTTTTGTGAAAACGTTTCGTTTATTTTTCTGAGTACGTATGAATTTTTTCAGATTTTTAAGTTCACTTTAAATTTTGTGTGAAAAGAAAACACAAATTTTCAACTGAACTTAAAAATCTGAGAAAATTCAAAACGTACTCAGAAAAACGAACGAATCATTTTCATAAAAATAAGATTTAGGTTATCGAGAAATTTTTTGTTGAACACTTATTTTTTCATCAATTTGTTAATAACATTTTGCAAATTATTATTAAGTAAAATTAATCGTTTCAGTACCTTTAAGGTGTATGCATTTTTTCCGATTTTTATATCATCAAGAAGTGTTTGCAATTCTTTCTCGTTTTTCTCGAATTTATGCGAAATGAACTCCATACGACAGGACCCCCTTAACGGAGTCACTCCGAATTCAATCCCAACCATTACACAATAATAATCTAAAAGTGGATTAAATATGAGCCCGATATCTTTTCTAGAAATCATTTTTTTCAACGTTTACGGTCGTCGGAATTTTATGGCTACAGTACAAACATTATGTGTCGAAATATTTCATTTTCCTACATTTTTCGGACTAAATTAGAAAAAGTTATTTTCTTAAAGCAAGATGGAGAAATTTGACTCGAAAAAGGCTCAAGATTCTCGAAAAAGGCTCAAGAATCTCGAGAAATGCTCAAGACTCTTGAAAAGGCTCAAGATTCTTGAGCACTTTCAAGTCTTGAAAAGGTTCGAGAAAAATCTTGAGCCTCAAGACAAGACAAGAATTATTTCTTGTCTTGTCTTGAGGCTCAAGAAATTTTTCTTGTCTTGAATTATTTTCAAGACAAGATCCATTTCTTGTCTTGTCTTGTCTTGTGGCATCACTACTGGTAGAAAATCACCAGCCAAGTCAGGCAACCCCGGGCCCTGGCAAGGCGAATGTGGCCCTGATCAGGGCCTGACTGGTTCCTTACACGTGCTTGACTAGTTTCTGTCTCGTGCCTGACTGGTTTCTGGCTTGGGCCTGACTAGTTCCTGCCTAGTGCCTGACTTGTTCTTGTCTTGGGCCTAACTGCCGGATTTAACGCCACAGATTTTCCATCAGGTTAATCCGTAGCAAACCCTGCGACCTCGAAAACGACTGAAAAACGACCGATCGTTAAATACAACAAAAAAGCAGTGAAATGAGCCGAACGACCAAGAAAACGACCATTGAAATTATTCTCGATTAGTAATTTCTTCGTCACAAAAAGTCGGAAAACGATCGTCGAAATGACCATTGCAATGATTTGTAACCTGTCGTTTTTCCGTGAAGACCGGGAAACGACTATCAAAACGACCAACTAAATAATCAAACTTCAAATAGACAATCAGAAGGTATACCATTAAAGGTTTGAACAACCGAGTGGTCTAAGACGCAGAGCAACAGTTCCAGGTTCGACTCTTAGCTGTGACAAATTATTTTTTATTCGAAATTTGATTTAAAAAAACGGCCTTCACGGAAAAAACTGCCGATTACAAATGATTGAAATGGTCATTTCGACGGTCGTTTTCCGATTTTTCGTGACGAAGAAACGACTAATCAAGAATAATTTCAATGGTCGTTTTCTTGGTCGTTCGGCTCATTTCAATGATTTTTTGTGCATTTAACGACCGGTCGTTTTTTCTGTCGTTCGGCCGGTCGCTGGATCTGCTAGGGATGCAAAGCTTACGAACCGAACGAACAAATGAAGTGGAAAAATAAGAGTAAATACCTTTTTAGTACGAAAGAGAGCGGCGATAGTGATGAGATTGCCGGGAATGCCGATGAGCATGAAGAGGATGCAACAACCGGCGGCGAAGTAAAGCAGCCAGGACGGGTAGCCCGCGAAAAGCACTGCGGAGCCCGGATCCTCGAGGAACCCCTTGAACTCGGATTGACTCCCGTTGCTCGACGTGTCGTTGTTAGCCATCCAATATTCCAACATCTGTGGAGAGAGAGAAAAAAATCCGTAAATGTGCGGCAAATTCATTCGGAACATGAAGGAGAGCGAGGAGAAATCGACGATTGTGATCCGGGCGGCAGCTGCATGTATAACGAAATTTGCTTCAATTTTCGCGAAACGAAATTTTGGGTTTCTCGTCTGTATATCGGGTTTCGCGATTTTGCAGAGGGTTTGTATGCGCCGAAACGACGAAATTCGCACCGAGATTCATCCCCAAATGTCTCACGTCGCGCGAGCGAGAAAACATTTTTGCGATCGACTTCGTCGGGTATTTTGAGAAACGTGGAGAAGGTACAGCGCGGAATATACGGCTATGTGATACATGGACTGTAAATTGTCCTGTTTCGCGCCAAAACGCAATATCCCCGTGGGAGCCGCCTCAGCCACCCACCGCTTTGTGTCCCTCGGCCTCGTTTCGTCTCTCATTGCCACGGGAGTCGTCCTCGCACGTGGTACATGCAAATGCAGGGGTGGCTGGGGCGAAGCTGGTAGGTTGAGAAAAAACGCCTCCAGGTCGATGCCGAATGCTTCAACATAATTCGTACTGCACGAAAATGATACTTCGCAACATTTTATGGGCTCCGAGTCAGCGAAAATAAATCATTTTGATTATAAGGATAATAAAAATGATTTTTTATCCTTATTTTTACATACATTTTTTTTCTTATATGAATTTTTTCCTTTTTTTATTATCCTTATAATAAAATATTTTTATACAAGGTTTTTTATTTTCTTATGTTTTTATTATCCTTATAACAGAAATTTTTTTTTTTAATGACTCTGAACCCATAAAATGAAACTACATTTGTACTTTTTTTCTCACCGATGGAAAAATTTGAAATAATTCTGTATGTTTGGGATCATAGCGAAGGATTTTTTGTCACTGGATCCACCGGTTGGGTCACCCGGTTGCATTAAACCCATATTTGAGAGTTTGACACTCTGCGTATGATCCAAAGAATATTGCTCGAAAGATTGGCCTTTGCTACATCCCATTCTCGTTGCAATTGCATCGCGCATCTTTTAATTGCAGCGATTTTTTAAATATTTAGTCTTTAAAATATTCATGTCTCGAGTGCCAACGTTATTTTAACATTTCACAAATTTGCTCATAATTCTGTTTAAAGGGCCTTAAAAAAATAACTCTAATTAATAGATACACAATGCAATTGCAAAGAGAATAAGTTGCAGAAAAGGCCAATTCTTTAGAACACACACAGAGTGTAAAACCCTCAAATATGATTTTGATGCAACCGGTTTACCCAAACGGTGAATCCACTGACAAAAAATCCTTCACTGTTATCCAATAATAACATTATTATGTCAAATTTGTTCCATTAGTGAGAAAAAAGTAGTCCTTATAATAAAAAGATTTTTTTTTATTTTATGGTCCCTTAAAGTCCATAAAAAAATAGGCCGAGGCAATTTTAATGAAGCTAATTTATTCGAATCAACCTGTCTGTGTCCCACGTTCATTTTGCCCGCAATCCCCGCGCAAATTTTTCCAAACGCGACGATCCTCGAGTTCGAGACGAGTCCCGGAAGGGACGAAAAAAAAATCTCGTTTCGCCAAGTCAAGCAGCGTGCGACCGTAAGTATAAAGGATTATTGCGAAAGGGTGCGCGAGGGCCGAACGGTCCGCGTGGGCAGTGGCGATGCGGTGTGATGTGGTCCATTGGGAGGGCTTCGATCGAGAGAGAACGATGAGGGCCAAGTTGTGTACATCTACCACCTATGCTTAGCCCTTCGAACTCGCGGCAACCCCCACTTTTTCTCCCGTTGTCCCGCTCGTCTGGGTCGCTGCGTTCGCTATATATCTTCGCGTCCCTTCCCATCTCGTTATGGGGGCCGATACGCCAGGACGCGGAACGCACAGCGGGAGGGCGAAGCAGGAAATGTTTACGAGTTTACGAGGGCCTCACCGTAGGCTTCGGTATATCGCTCGACTTTTACAAACTTGTTATTCGACTGATGGACCGAGTAAAGAATTTCGGTAAAAATATATATGAAAGAAACATAACTCCCTGTTACGTCGGATTATTTCTCGATCGTGGCCGGTGGTTTCGCTATACGTGGTATCTGCGCTCCCTCAGCACTGTATAGGGGAAGGTGGGGCAAAACGGACTACGCGGCGCAAAATGGGCCACCTTTTTTCGATTATCGATAATAATGCGGGGTAAAACGGGCTACCGGCACAAAAATGTTTTGTCTTATAGTAATCGGCGCTCACGACAGTCGCAGTAGCATCCAATGTGACAGGTTGTTTTTCTTGATCCACACATTTTTTTTGCCGATGCTTAAATTCAATTATTGAAATCGATTTTTAGGGTGACAAGCGGTAAATATAGACTTTGAGTGTCGCGATAAAATAATTTTTCGCTTCTGTAGGCCGTTTTGCCCCACTCTATCCTGCGTCTCGGTTATACGCCACAGGGCAAAATGGGACGGGTAAGCAAAAAATGTTTTTATGACGATACCCAAAGTGCATTTTTACGGCTTATCACCCAAAAACTCGATTCTAATCGTTGATTTTGAGCGTCGGCAAAAAGAAAAAATGTGGGGCAAAATGAGTCGCTCCTCAAATTTCGTGCGGAGATCATCAGCGTTGATTGCATTGCGTCCTTAATTGAAGGTGAGACACGGACGTAAGTTTTTTGGAAGCCTGATCATAAATTTGAAAAAAAAAAAAAAAATGGAATGTCACTTTTACCCCGTAAAATAATCCGAAATTAAAAAATGAGTGTCCCATTTTGCCCCGTAGAATCATCCGGAATGAAAAAATGACTGTCGTATTTTGCCCCGTAGAATCATGCGATATTAAAAAAGTAATTGTCCCATTTTGCCCCGTAGAATCATTCGAAATGAAAAAATGATTTTCCCATTTTGCCCCGTAGAATCATCCGAAATGGAAAAATGACTGTCCCTTTTTGCCCCGCAGAATCATCCGATATTAAAAAAGTAACTGTCCCATTTTGCCGCGTAAAATCAATCGAAATAAAAAAATGACTGTCCCGTTTTGCCCCGTGCTCCCCTACGTATATTGGATGTTGAGTGACGACGGTAACGTTGGATTGACATACGAGGGGGTAAATTGTGGCCGCGAGGGTAATCACGCGCGATCCTCACTCTCACTTCTCTCCTCCTCTCCTGCTCCCCGAGTTATTTATCGTTATTTTTTACGCACGAGTGGGTGCACCCGTGTGTTTATACCGTCAGGCCTGTATAATCGCGCCTGTATGGAGGAGAATTTTTCTCGCTCCGGCGAAATAATAGCGGGATCGAATCCTTTCCGCGTTGTTTTTTTTTCCGGCGAGGATAAGAAACGCGGAGGCGATAGGAGAGCAGCGGAATCAATGAATCGCGCATAGAAAACGTCGAGCGACTCTTGATATCTATGTAACAATGGAATGGCGCTAAATCATCTGGCTTTGAGCGATTTATTTTAATCTTTTACATAGATCTTTATATTTTATATAGATTTTTTATATAGGAATGGCAGTTGAGGGCGAAAATTCCTTATTTGCTTACGCGGAAGCTGAGGTTGGTAGCCATCTAGAGGAGAACGGGGCAAAACGGAACAGTCCAAAAAGATGATCGATCTGGATCATTTTTTTAAATAATTCCCACCTATCTTGTTCAGTATAGATTTAAATAAATTTGAGAAGAAGGTAATTTCGAAGTGACCCATTTTGCTCACTGAGGTCGGTAGCCATCTAGGGGAGAATGGGGCAAAACGGATCACGCAAAAAATGATCGACATTGTCTGGTCACTAAAAATGATTCAAACCTCTTGTTCAATATAGATTTTTAAAAAATTTGAGAAAAGGGTAATTTGGAAGTGGTTCATTTTACCCACTGAGGTCGATAGCCGCGTAGGGGAAAACGGGGAAAAACGGAACGCGCAAAAAAATTACCGACCTGGACTAGTCACAAAAATAATTCGAACCTCTCTAGATAAAATAAAATAGATTAAAAAAAAATTGGCGAAAAAGGTCATCTCGGAGTGGTCCATTTTGCCCCACACAATTTTGATTTGCTAACGACCCTTAAAATAGCGCGAAATGTAATTTTTTTAGTAATTGGGAGGATTTTATAGCTTCTGGCAGCGACCTGAAAGGATTTTTTCTCAGCCTACCCGATTTACCCCGGTCTCCCCTGTATACAATGGGCCGCGTAGGAATAGCAACGAAATCAATGAATCGTAGTCGGATAAGCTCGATCAACTTTTGATATCTAAGTCAGGAACGGTACTAAATCATCCGGCTCGCCGAGTGATCTATTCATCTATCTTCACGAGTACAAATACTCAAGTCAAGTATATCTCGACAATACACTGAAGTCAAAACAGCAGCCGAGGGTTAAAGCTCCGGCCTGGCTACGTAGAAGCCGCGGTTGCTATCCATCTATATTCTCACTCGACTTCTCCACAGTCGCGCACGATAATAAACTTTTTCGTCCGCACACGCGACGCACGTTCGCCTCGCAGCTTTTTCGGCCGACAATCGCGGGTCCAACCTATTTTCCCGCGACGGCCGAGTTTATACAGCCTCGTTTTGCCTGCGCTCAACGACTCGCGCGAGTTTATAGTTTTTGTCTATAAAAATACTGCACAGCTTCAACATTTGCGGAATTCCGCATTTCGAGATGGCACCCGATGCGGTGCATTCATTTTTGCATTGATTAAGTTTTATGCGGGAAATAATCAATACAGTTTTATTCATTTTTATGCAAAACTTAATCAAAACAATTTGATGAATTTGTATACCAAAATAAATCAATATGATTTCATTCGTTTTGAAGCAAAAATGAATCAATACAGTTTTAGTCATTTTTTTGCCAAAATTAGTCACAATTTCCTTAATTTTTATGCCAGAATTAATGAGTACAATTTGGTTACTTTTTATGCAAATGTTAATTAATATAATTTGATTAATTTGATTATTAAATTATTACTATAATTTGATTTAATATTTGCATAAATTAATGAACACAATTCGAATCATTTTTATGCCAAAACAAACGAACACAATTTGATTCATTTCTAAGCATAAATTAATCAATACAAATTGACTCATGTGTAAGCATAAATTAATCAATACAAAATGACTCATTTGTAAGCATAAATTACTGAATTCAAATTGACTCATTTGTAAGCATAAATTAATCAATACAATGTGATTCATTTGTAAGCCTAAATTAATCAATACAATGTGATTCATTTGTATGCCTAAATTAATCAATACAATGTGATTCATTTGTAAGCCTAAATTAATCAATACAATTTAATACGAATGAGTAAAACGTGCTCACCTTTGTGAAGCTGATGACAATTGTCTTCACTGCGGCCGTGGCGACCGTCCAAATTGGCTTATTCGGCCGTGACGTGAAATTTCATCGGTATCAAGCGTCTTCCCTTGGCTGAAATTCGAGCACGAGCCTCGTCGAGATCCACCTGTCGTTCACCAGGCTCAATGGCTCGTCCTCGAGCTCGAGGCTTCGTAGTCGCGTCAGACGGACCACACAGCGACATCCCGAAGGAACTTCACGTCGTCCTTTCCGAAGCTCCGACTCACTGCATTTTTAACGTAAATTTATATTTTTTCAATATTTTTTCATTCTATATCTTAAGCAAAACACTATATTTATTCGTGTATCGTTACTTTCGCGCATCGTTATTCGCATATCGTTATTTTCGCGCTCGTGGAAATTCCATAGTGGGAAAAACTTGCTGATCGAGTTAGTAGTATAAAATCAACAGCGAACCAAGCGGGATTGAAAAAATTCAATTCAAATTGTATTGTAAATTTATACTTATTATATTTCCGCATTGAAATAAATAATTCAAACGGGAGTCCTTAAAATTTACGACCATTTTAGAAGTCGATAGAGTTGGCGTCAAAATCAGTGGTGAACCAAGAGGGATTGAAAAAATTCAATTGAAACTGTATTTAAAATTTATATAGTTATTATATTTCCGCATTGAGATAAATAATTCAAACGGAAGTCGATGCAGTTTACAACCGTTTTCGAAGCTTCACGTCTCGGTCATTATTTTTCTTGCCTTCGCGAAAATTCGAGTTAGAAATCTGCCGATCGAGTTGGCGTCAAATGCAATTATAAACCAAGCGGGATTCAAAAAATTCAATTGAAACTGTATTGTAAATGTATATTTATTACTAGAGATAAGTAATTCCGCATCAAGATAAATAATTCAAACGGAAGTCGACGAAGTTTACAACTGTTTTCGAAGCTTCACATCTCACTCATCATTTTTTTCGCGCTCTAGAAAATTCTGGCGAGGAAAACTTGTCGATCGAGTTAGCAGCATAAAATTAACGGCGAACCAAGTGGGAGTGAAAAAATTCAATCGAAACTGTATAGCAAATTTATACTTATTATTTCCGCATGGACATAAAGAATTCCGCATTGAGATAAATAATTCCGCATTGAGATAAATAATTCCAGATTGAGATAAATAATTCAAACGGAAGCCAATACATTTTTCGACCGTTTTTGAAGCTTCACGTTTCACTCATCATTTTTTCCGCATTCGCCAAAATTCCGGCGAGGAAAATTTGTCGATCGATTCGGCATCAAAATCAGCGGCGAGCGAAGCAGGATTGAAAAAATTCAATCGAAACTGTATTTTCAATTTATACTTATTATATTTCCGCATCGAGATAAATAATTCCGCATTGACATAAATAATTCAAGCGGAAGTGGGCGAAGTTTACGACGGTTTTCGAAGTCCGACGGTCGAAACTTCTCACTGCATTATTAATATTTTATTATACCTGGACCGCTTAGGTATTCTTTCCATATTATTTGCTCTCAGCCTCCGCAAACGCGCGCGCATAGCGTTCGTAACTTTCGAGGGAACGCCGAAGTTTTCTCTCACACTTCGGAGAATTTTCCCCTGCTCGCGCGAGGCGAGGAAACATACCGCCCGCAACACTCTGCTGTTCTCGCGGTTCTATATTTGTTCGCGGACGCAGCGCGCGAGACGTCTGAATTTTCAATGGGATAGTATCGAGTGCCGGGCGACGCGGTTCGATATAAACGCGGAAGGAAGTCTCGCGACTATCCGGCAAACTTTGCCGCCAGATTATTGGCCCGCGTTACCCCTCGATATATATGCGGACGGATTTGTCATTATTCAGCGCCCGATTAGCGATTCATGAAGCCGAATGTCCTATAGACATTTTTACACATTGTTACGCAAGGCGACGTAAAATAAAAAATAATATGAAATAAGTAATAAAATGAATATTAAATAAATAATAAAATGAATATTAAATAAATAATAAAATGAATATGAAATAAATAATAAAATGAATATTAAATAAATAAAATATGGGGTTTTCCTGTAAGTAAGCCAAATGTCCTGTAGACTTTGCCACATTATTATTCCGTTTTTATTTATTATTGTACCAGCCGCGTAAATTAAAAATAATATGTAACAGGGTACCGAATTATTTTCAATGAAAAAAATATGCATTTTTTGCTGTAAACAAGCCGGATGTCCTGTAGACTTTGCCACATTATTATTCCGTTTTTGTTTATTATTGTACTAGCCGCGTAAATTAAAAATAACATTTAACAGACCAGGGCAACGATTTTTTTTAAGGAAAAGAAAACTGGTTCTTTCACAGTAAACAAACGCCGCATTATTATTCTACGTCGCGTCGAGAAAGTTGCGTGGATTTAAAAAATAATTAACCGACCAGAGCACCGATTTTTTTAAACAAAAAACCTTGTTTCCTAATAAACAAGCGCTACATTATTATTTTACTTTGCCTGAAGCAAGACACGTCAATTTGAAAAATAATTAACCGACCGGGGCACCCCGATTTTTTCAAATAATAAAAGAAGGTTCTTTCATAATATCAAAATTTCATTTCGATTCATTTCACATCATTTTTCCTCTAATAATTATTTTTCTATTTTTTTAAACAAAAAAGGGGGTACTGAATTTTTTAAAACAAAAATCGGGCACTGACCTTTAAAAAAAAATCGGGCACTGATGTTTTTAAACAAAATATCGGGCACCGATTTTTTCAGACAAAAAAAACCTGCTTCTCTCGCAATAAACAAGCACCACATTGTTATTCCACATCGCCTGAAGCAAGTCGCGTAAATAAAAAATTATTACTAACCGATAAAAAAAGTATGTTTCTTTCCTAATATCAAAAATTAAATTCGATTTGTTCCTCAATAATTATTTACCTGTGTTGTTAACGCGAAAGAAGCGCCACGTTTTGGCTCTCGGCAGCGAAAATTCGAAACACGAGGCAACGAGCCATTTCGCCGGTTTATCGGCGTACCAAGTTACACCCAGTAAACGCCAAACACTCGGGGCTCGTGCGGTTGTTTTGGCGACACACGACCGCCGAATAATTTATTAACGAGCCTCGCGCGAAATTCGCCCTCGCGCACTTGACACGATGGACGCACGAGCGGCGGCCGAGAATTAAGCTACATAATTTACCGTCGCCGCCGCTTCGAAACCGCCGAGTTCATCCGCTCGGATTATAAACCAAAAAATCGCCAACGTAAAATCGACGATTTTTCATTCGCCATTAATTTATTACCCTGCTTTATTATATCACTGATTTTTTATTTCAAAACATCCCACGCAACTTTTTTCGTTTCTTCTCTTTGATACATTTTGAATTAATTTTTTACGCGCGTTTTTATTTTGTTTTTACGCTTTAATTCAATTTTTTCCCTCGACGGATTGAACAATTATTATTTTTTTTTTTTTAAGGAAATTGGGAAACGATTTTCGGGTCTCACGTGGCTTTCGCTCTCGCGTTTTTCGTGAGGTTCCAGTCGTGGCGCGTCGCGCAAGCTTCGCGAACCGACTGACACACGCGAGACTGGAAAGTCGAGAGATGCACTCTCGGTGTTCCTCCGGGTTGCGCATGCGCAATCGTTTTTACGGAAAAATGAGGTAATCGCCGCGTGTAACGCGCTGTCGATTTTCTTGTACATTTGTAATACATTTCGCTTCGTCGTGTTTCTGTTTTTCATGTGTTGAATTTACTGGAAAAGCAAATAGGGTAGACGTACCGTTTTTGGTCACCTTGGATCCGATCGTGGCCATCACATTCGAACGAGTAAAAGAAAACATTTAATCGAATTAAAAAAAAATCGAGCAGATCATTTAATAAATTTATATTATTTTCATCGGAAAATCAACATGCAATTATGAGGAACTAATAATTTGAAGAATATAATAATAAAAATGGCCACAAACGGTACAATTACCCTAATCGTAATAAAATGAAATAATAGTTTTTTTTTTCAAGTATTTATGTCATGTTTAGAATTCCCTACCTTGGGACCTGATCAAGGGGTAATTTTCTACGACCAGACATGAACGGCATTTAAAATAAAAAACAAGTTTTTTCAAGACTATTATCAAAGAATTTTTATTAAGATTCTCAGAAAATTTTGACCAATTCTCAATAACGTCAAAATGTGAAAAACTGGGTATATTGAAGGCGATGCAAAGACTGATTTTGCGTAATAATAATATCAAAATGTTATTAATAAATCAATGAAAAAAAAATTGTTCAAAAAATTACCCGGCAACTCAACATTTTTTAAATGAAAATCAGTCATTATTTTTTGCGAATACGTATGCATTTTTTCAGAATTTTGTCTAATTTTTTGAAAAAGCGGTTTTTACCCTTCATTTTGTCTAAAATAAAACGCAATTTAGAAAAATTTGACGTAATTCTGAAAAAATTCGTACGTATTCAAAAAAATTAATGTTATTCAATTATATTCATTGAAAAAAAAGTTCGGTTGCCGAGTAATTTATTACACTATTCATTTTTTTTTTCATTAATCTGTTAATAACTTTTTGACGTAAATTTTACGAAAAATCAGTCTTTGCAGCACCTTCCATACGCCTCATTTTTCAGATTTTTATGTCATTGAAAAATATTGGAAATTCTCTCAGAATTCCACGTTTAACCGGACTGTGACTACATTGAACGTAATGTAATATAAAATTGTCTGTCAAGTGTTTCACGGTTAAACAAAAAAAATGTTTGAACTTCGGCAGTGACGAGATTTTCAGAGCGTAGGAAGTCGTAGAGTCATTGGCTCGAGATTTTGAGCTGAGACGGTGAATTTGTTTGGCGGAAAAAGTTCATTTTTTCGAGTCGCTCGTATAAAGGAAATTCGTGAAACGTTGGTGGGGTGAATATACGACAGAGGGAAATCCGGTGGCATTGACAAAGCCGGCGCGGGCCGAACGCGGAGGATTCTTATGGATCGCATTTTTTTTATTGACGAATCACTCACGGGAACCACTCACGAGACTTTGTTCCCAGGTTCCGGAAGTCTGGGGGGCTCGCCGCGAGTTTCCCGTCACGGGCAAAAACTTCGCGTCGAGTGCTACGACGGAGGAGGCAAAACGTGTGCTGAGCGCTTTCATCTCATCCCCATTTGCCATATACAAGGCATTTTCCGTCAACGATGCAATTTTTTTCCAAAATCTTTTATTTCAATTAATTTGACTATAATTTTTTGCTAATTTTTTTCTAATTTTTTTGTTCGAAAAAAATAGAGAAGTGGTGATTTGGACATTTTGTTGAAGAAAATAATGTTTTCTATACTTCATTAACAAAGTCTTTTTTTCCTGACACTCGCATATTTATTTTTCAATTAGTGCGATTATAATTTTGGAAAAACTTTCTTCCTATTTTTTTAATAAAAAAAATAGCGAGTGGCAATTTTTATAACCAGATTTTAATATGCTGACTGGCTAATCCCGATGAGCAATGAGACGCGCGCCTGAAGAACCTTTGCACAGTCGCGCATCTGCATCGAGTGAAAACATCACGGGCGCTGCACGTCTTTTCTTCGTGTGAGATTTGTCACCAAAACTGATCTCGATCAACCACAACGACTACGACGAACTTGGCCCCGATTCCAGTCAGAGTGGTAAATCCTCATTAATTTCCATAAATAAATGTTACAGTACGGTCGGTATAGTAGGTATGATTTATAATAATAATAACCTGTGTTGATTATAAAATGATTTATGAACTTTTGAGTAGCTTCACAAATCTCTCATTTTCAATAAAAAAAATTGTGAGCGATTGCGGAAAAAAGGGAGCTTCCACTACTTTCGTTATTTATTAACCGCATTTTTCAATTTTGTCAGGAAAGTTATTATGAAATTTTGTTGACAATAAATATTTCTTTGCAACCTTTAAAAATATACATATTACATTATAATTACTCCACGTTACCACTGTTAATTCACAATTACAGAACCAATTGTAACATCAACTTTATTTTTAAATTTATTTTAGAATTATTTCTAACATAAACTTATTTTAGAATTATTTCTAACATACATTGATTTTAGAATTATTTCTAAACCAAATTAATTTTAGATTTATTTCTAAACCAAATTAATTTTAGATTTATTTCTAAAATAATGTCAGTTACGAGAAAAAACAAAATAAAAAGCTGACAATGTGAATGTTGAGAATACGTGACTTAACCAACAGAGAACGCCCCATATAGAATGAAACGCAGTGTCTCGCCGGAGCCTCAAGAATTTTACGTCTTTTGGACTGTGACATTTTTTTAGCACCCGTCGAAGCGCCGAAGCGTGCGAATGAAAAATGTAATTTCGCCAATTGAATGGTAATGGAAAATTGCGATAAAAAATAAAACTTTTATTTGAGCGAAACGCTGCGAGTATCCGCGACCTGGCGATAAGACGTTAAGAACTTTACGTCCTCGGACTGCAGAAGATATTTTTATTTTTTTTTTTTTTTTTGCACGTTGGACGAGTCTCGCTAGTTGCGATAATAAAAGTCGAAGTACGCGCGCAGCGCACCATGAGATATCGGCGGCCAAGTGCGGCGAACCTTCTGCTCCGTCGATGACGATGACTCCTATGTCTCTTTCGCATAGAGCAGCGCGCGGTGGGATTACGAACCATGTACCATCGGTCGATCCTCTTCGCATGTTAAATTGCCGCGATTCCCTCGTCTGTGTATAGAGATAGTAAGGAAAAGATTAGCTGGATTAATGAGAAAGCTCAAAAAGCTATTTCATCCAAGGCTCCGGGTTTTTCTTTCTTCACTAAGGAAATCCTGCAACGAAATAAAAAAAAATACTGAAGCCATATAACTAAATGAAAAATTCTGGAGCCAGATAATTAAATGAAAAAATATATTTTCTAAATTAAAAAATCTCCGTAAAACAAAAATACGCTACGAATAGTAAAAAATATTATTTATCATTAAAAATGAAAAATAAAAAATTTACCATTCAAAATTAGAAAAAAATTACTGGAATCCCCTAAACACAAAAATACGCTGCAAATAGTAACAAATATTATTTTCGAATGGTAGAAAATATTATTTTCTATCACCTGCACCGTATTTTTGAGTTTAGAGGAATCCAGTATTTAAAAAAATTTTAAATAGTAGAAAATGTTGTTTTTTGACATATGTGCGTGCGAAGTTCGTCTTCTCGTGCCTGCGTAGCGGGCGCGAAATAGTCGATTTTCGCATGTTATTGGAGAATTTATTCGCACACTCCGAACAGTGCGCGAATAAAATTCGCGCACTGATCGGAGTGTGCGAATAAATTCTCCAATAACATGTGAAAATCGACTACTTCGCGCCTGCTACGCAGGCACTCGAAGACGAACTCGCACACACGTATTTCAAAAAATAGTATGTGTGACACGTGCGCGTAGGCGATTCACGACTCGTGTGATTGCCGCCCTCGCTTCGCTCGGGCGGCAAACTTCACACTCGTCGTGAATCGCCTACTTCGCGCACTAGTCGCACAATGTACTATTTTACCATTCGCAGCGTTTCCGTCGCGCCAAATTATCGCTGATAAAATTTCGATGGAATAAAGAAAAGAAATAGCGACACCATAATTTCCGGCAATAGCGAAACCGAACCGGGATGTCTGGTGTCTTCGTGGGCGTAAAACCGGCGGCTAAATTTGTGTTGAGCGCTGAAAATAGGAGGAAGACTGAGACAAATAAACAGCAAGGTCCGCGAGTGCTAAGCGCGCGGGCATCCTCGGCGGGGCAAGAAAGCGAGGGTCGTCCCGTCGTTCTCGTCGAAAGGGACATATGCGCGACACATATGTTGAAACTTTTATAATCGTCGCGGCGTGCGCGACCTCAGCCGAAAACTGCGGCGCGCACTAAACCGGCATGAGAAAACGTGGACGTGAAAGGCACACGTGGTGACTTCTTACCCCGCACCCCCCGCGTATTACTCTATCCACGACACTTTGCTTTATTCCCAGCCTTATGTACAGAAGAAAGTGGGGCAAAATGGGAAGCATCAGCGAAAAATAGTTTTATGAGGATGAGTAAAGTGTATTTTTTTTTTGCTTTCCACAAAAAAAAATTCGATTCCAATCACCAATTTTGAGCGGCGGGAAAAAAATAAATTTGGGGCAAAATGGGACAACCACCGAATTCGGCAATTCGTGTTTTTTTTTAACTGGGCGATACTCAACAATCTTAACACCTTCAGTAATAATTATATTTAAAAAATATATTGTTTAGAGTGACTTTTTAAAAGCCAGGTTGCTTGAAACACTGAAAATGGTTTAAAAAACGTTATATCCTGGTTAGTTGCGTTAAAATGTGTCGTTTGACGCGATTTTCCCGATATGAGGGTTTGTTTCATTTTACCCCGCAAAATAATCGAAACTGAAAAAAGCGGTCTCATTCTGCCCTGTTATCCCATTTTGCCCCGCCTTCCCGTATATTGACCTATTTCCCTCATGGAAAAGAAATATATGCGAAAATATATCTGACATTCCCAACTTTTCGGACGATAACATAATATAATGTAATAAATAATAATTAATATATTTTGCATATATTTTAGATATATTTTTCGCTCACGTATATTTAGTATATATCCTAAAATACATCCGACACATCGTATTTTTCGGACAAAATATATTTGATGTATCTTAAATGCGTTTTTCCGTATAAAAAATATATGTCGATAGCGCCAAAAAATGCTATGGAAGATAATTGTTAAATGTGACAAAAACGCCAAAAAGTTTTATGAAAAATAATTGTTAAATGTGACAAAAACGCCAAAAAGTTTTATGAAAAATAATTGTTAAATATATGGCGAAAGCGCCAAAAAGTTCTATGGAAAATAATTGTTAAATATATGGCGAAAACGCCAAAAAGTTGAATGGAAAATATTTGTCGAATATATTTTTCGCATAGTTATTTTCGTTTCAGGGTGCAAAGAGAGAAAGACGCGAGTTCGGGTCAACAAGTTACAACTACAGAAATGACAAAACTTTCAATACACATAAATGACACACGAACGTTCTTCAATCGTCATTAGGCCCTGCCCAGGACAGCAAAACAACCGCTTTCAAAGTCACCAGAAGGGTTAGTAATTCAACTCTGTAATTTTCTCTTACTCACCGCCGCTGCGGTGGTTTATCAACAGTATCTTCACCAAGGTGGGGAGTCTCAAGTAAAACACATCTCCAAACATCCGTCCGTTTGACGTTGCACGGTTAAACGATCCACGCAGGCTGGGAATAAAGGGTTGAAGCGCCGAGAGCCGAGGTGAACCGTTCGTAGAAATGAAATACGAGAAATCTTTTGAGATGCTCCGAGAACAAATTACAAAAAGCGATAATAAGAATGGCGACATGGATCTTAAATTAGATTAAATTATTAATAAATGTAATTATAAAAATTCCGCGACATGGATTTTTGAAGTATTAACTTTTTAAAAATCCTTACAATTAATCTATAGAAAATGAGATTGCAAGAGAAATGTGATTGCAAGAGATTTAGCCCTGACGGAGGCCAATCCTACAATTGGTTTTCTCTGGACTGCACGCAGAATGAAAAACCCATATTTCTGGTGTCGATGCAACCGATGAGTCCAGTGACAAAGAAATCCTTCGCTGCAATCCTAAAAGAATATAATTGTTTTAAATGTTTTCGTGGATGAGAAAAAAGTAGCCCGTGTATAAAAATAAACTTTTTTGACTGATATGATCCCCTTAACCACCGTTGAAACGGAGGATTGTTTGGAGATATATGAATGAAAAATCCATATTTCTGATTTGAAGCAACCGGATGACCCAATTGGTGAGTCCAGTGACAAAAAATCCTCCGCTGTGACCCTAAAAGAATAAACTTTCTAAATAAATTAAATTTAATTTAAAAAAGGGTATTTTTAATTAATTAAATTAATTAAATTTAAAAATGTATTTTTAATTAATTAAATTAATTAAATTTAACGAATGCATTTAATTAAGAATGAATTAAAATTGATCAAATAAATTAAATTTAAGTAATAAAAAATTAATAATTTTTTTATTTCAAATATTTTTCATCGGTGAGGGAAAAGATAGCCCTTATAATAAAAATAAACTTTGTGACTGACTCAGCCCCCTTAACCATTGTTTGGAGATATATTTTACTTGAGACTCACCACCTTGGCAATGATACTGTTGATAGAAAATCCACCGAAGAAAAAACACCCGACTTGAATCGCTAAGCCTTCTCCTGCTTTTCGAAGCAGTTTGGCTTCTGTTTTATTTTCTCATTTTTATTATTCCGAGCACGGCCTAATGATAATAGCTCGAACAATCTTCGCGTGTCATTTTAGCCTTTCCTCGGTGTCTCGTCTCTGTCTCGGTCTCGTGTTTCATGCGCGACAGCAAATCCCCACCGGAATCAGTGCGTCTCCGCTGTCGCCGGCTGTTAAGTGCGTTGGTGTTTAATAACGAGAGGAGACGATAGAGAGAGACAGAGAGAGAGAGAGAGGCGTGCGCAACCGTTTACACCGGCCTTCGCCGGGATCCTCGTTGCTCGTCAACCTTTTCTACGCTGCACGTTGTACCCACCGTATACAGGGTGTGCGGAAATAAAAACCGTTGACGATTGCCGTCGTCGAATTTGCAAACGAATCGAATTGTCGACGATATTTTTTTAACTCCCAAAGTTCAGGCAACTTTGAATCATCGAATTTTAAATTCGTTGATATTTCTTCATTCCTGTTACTTTCGCAACCAAAAATTGCATTTATTTATTTTAAAAGTATCGCTTTCGATTTCTTGACATTTTCTTTATTTTGCAAAATGTTCCTGTCAATATGACGATATTCGTTTAAAAAATATTAATTTCGATTTTCTCAAAAGAAAAAAAAATTGTTTTTGCAAAATGATCCTGACAATATGTCCAACTTATTGACACAGTACCGAGACACAAAAAAGAGAAGAAAAAAAGAACAAATCGTACGCGTCGCTCCAACTTTTTAAGATAGTCCTTGCGAGTGGTGTCTAACTTCACATAAGTTTCAGAGAAATTAGAGGGGAATTGCAAACACTTCTCGAAGGTATAAAATTCTCAAAAAAAAACCAAGCATATTGAAAATGCTGATAAAATCGATTTTGCATAATGAAATTTCCAAAATGTTATTGAAACGAAATGAAATTACATGAAATAGTTTATTTGCCCCTCAAGGTAGCTCGGCCTTAAGGCAAAGGGGTTTGACATATAAAATTGCACGATAGGTAAACAGTGCATTTCGATAATATTAGCGTGGAATATTTATATGGTTATTTTTCGGGTCTGGATTTCGACCAATCACAGCGCAATACTCTTGGTAATCGAGTTCGTTTGTTAAATATTTCATCGGAAATTGCATCCGGATATTGTACAGTAGATCTTCACTTGTTTTCAACCAATATAATATTCTTATAGACATGTTTTATCTGTCAATATGTCCTGTTTCCTCGAATACTGCTCTGTGCTTAGTCGAAATCCAAACCCGAAAAATAATCCGACAAATACCCCTCGACCTCCAAAATGAATCGTAATATTTCCCTCTAATTTTTCTGCTGAG
Organism: Pimpla rufipes; assembly: GCA_963932165.1. Lineage (NCBI taxonomy): Eukaryota > Metazoa > Arthropoda > Insecta > Hymenoptera > Ichneumonidae > Pimpla > Pimpla rufipes. The sequence continues at coordinate 6,565,483 of OZ010637.1, forward strand.
CAACAAAATAATCGGGAAATATTCCGATAATTTTGGAGGTCTCGGGATATTACTACTGAATATTTCTTTTTTTGTTTTTAGGATTTAGAAAATAAAAATACGCGCTCTTTACTTAGAACTAGACTAGACTTAAAGATACCAAAGCTAAGGGCGATTTTAACTCCCTAGTCAATGTATTGTTTAGTAACTAATATTAGCAATTTTTGTTTTTATCACTTTTAAAATTTTTTTCGTTTCATTCGTTTCTTAGGAATGCTCTCAGTCTGAAGGCATTTTTCGTATAGTAAAATAAGGCTTCGGCTGTTTGCCAACATGCTATTAACAAATTGATAAAACATAAAATGATGTACCGAATCTCCCGAAAACCGAATTTTTTTTACATGAAAACGATTTATTCGTTTTTCCGAACACGTATGAACTTTTTGACATTGTTTAATTCACTTTGAGTTTTGTGACTTTCCACACATATTTCCCATATAAGAAACAAAAAAATGCAATTTGTCGGCCAACTTTTCAGGGGCAGAATTCCAATAATTATTCGTGTAAAAATAATAAATAAACTTATTAAAAAACACTGCAGTTAAAAATGATATAGTGAAAAAAGCCCATTGGCACAGCAATTATTGGCTACACACCCTGTACATCGTTGAGTGGATTCACCACGTCAAAATACACGAAGGCCCGTTGAACGAACGATTTCACGGGGGACTTCTCGTTCCTACGCGTTATCCGTACTACGGGCACGATGGACGGGTGTGCGGCGTACGGCGTATTGTGGAAGTGCGGTGCGCGATCGGAGGAAGACCTGGTAGATGTGGGCCGCGGATGGTCCGCCCCTACATCCTTTTTAAAAATAATTACATTTTGTTACCGGTACTATTATTATACGGGGGCTAGACGCATACGCGCGCGCCTGCGGTGCTGAACACAGGGAGAAAAAATCTGGAGCGTTAGAACGAGGAGCGGACTGCGGCCTCGCAGCCACAACCGCGGGGAGATCGTCTTCCCTTTGTATCCGGGGGACACCGGGGCAAATCGGTACGCGAAAAAATCGGCAAACCCGGGATAAAGCGAAACACCTAATTACACGAAAATGAAAAAACTCTGAAAAAGGATTCCAATTAATAAACAAATTGGGTAAATAAAAAATGGTGAAATTACTAAACAATCATTCGCATATCATAGTCTGGACATTTTTTCGTCTGCGGTAAGAAAATAAATAAAAGAAATATTTTTAAAAAATATAATTTCGGTGTGATCCATTTCGCCCCGGTTTTTTTTTCGGACGACCCTGTAAATGGGGCGAAACATACGTTTTTCAGTTGTTTTTTTGAAAATTAAATAACAGAATTTTCTAAAGCATTTGCCATAAAAATGAGGGAAAGCGAAATACCCAATTACAAATATTTTAAAACTCTGAAAAGGGATTGTAATTAATAAACAAATTGGGTAAATAAAAAATGATGACATAACTAAACAACCATTCGCATATCACAGTCAGGAGATTTTTTCGTCTGCGGTAAGAAAATAAATAAAAGAAATATTCTAAAATGATAATTTCGGAGTGATTAATTTTGCCCAAACATTTTTTTTTCTTTTCACTTTTTTGAGCATTGAATAACAGATATTTTTTAACATTTACCATCACCATGGAGACATTTTTTCTTTGGCATATGCGCTTTGCCCCGGTCTCCCCGTTCGTTGTACATCCTGAAGAAATTTAGGTGCGCCATACACACCGAATCATAACTCGCAGAGTTCAATTCCATTGACTATCTTACATTGGGAATTTCATTGAGTTTGGCCTACGCGGTCGAGCGTTCTCCATTCATGATTCAACGAGGCAGCAGCCTTGAGCGCCGTATCATCAATGGCTCTCTTAATCACCGTCGAGTACACTCGAAATCGTTGCGGGCAGAGTACATTTTCGTTCCGGCCCGTAGCCTCGATGTGTACCGGTGGACTCTTCTCCCATTCTGACGCATTTCAGAGTTGCAAAGCCTCAATAGATTTTCTACAGTACCGTTTATTTTGCAGCTGCGATTCAATAGCAATAGCCTGCAGCGATTATAAAATAATGTGTACATTTTTTAATAGTCAGCATAAATAACTCATTTTTAACGAACAATTGGGAGTAACTGTAAAGAATGGATCGTCTATTACTTTCGTAATGCATCGACCGTATTTCTCCATATTTACAGGAGAATTGTCATGAAACATTGCACAGAAAAAAATAATCAAGGGGTGATGACAAATCTTTTGCTGTATTAATGCATTTTTTTTGTTGTCGCAGCAAAATGTTTAGCTACCCCAGCACATTTTTAGCTGCCGTAGCAAAACTTTTGTTGTCACTCCGTTAATATTTTCCTCTGTGTGTCGAGAATAAATATTTTTCGCAGCCATTAAGAATACATATTATATTACAACCACTCCATATTATTTTTATTATCACAAATAGTCAGAAAACTAATTACACCATCAACTTTACTTTCTAAACGCAGTTGCAAATTCCCATTAGTTTAAGGAATAAATGTTACAATACGCTTTGTCTTGTAGGTGTGATTTAATAATCATCATTTTTCCCATTTTCAATGAATTACCATGATATTTTATTGACAATAAACATTCTTTGTAGCCATTAAAAATGCACACTTTATGTATAAAAATTACCCCATGTGACTATTAATTAATAATTACAAAACCCATTGCCTTATCAAGGTTATTTCTAAAAGATTTAGGAATTTCCAACTCGGTTTCTGAAAGATTTAGGAATTTCCAACTCAGTTTCTAAAAGATTTACGAATTTCTACCTCGGTTTCTAAAAGATTTAAGAATTTCCAACTCGGTTTCAAAAAGACTTAGGGATTTGCAATACCAAAAAAATGTAGGGTTCACAACTCTGACGCATTTCAAACTAATGATGTTTTTTTATTTTACAACAGGCTTCCAGCGCTTTATGACTGTCCAGCGAGGGAGGCCGCGATACACAACTTTTTCTCCAAGATTTTCGTAGAGTCACCAACGAGTCTCTGAATCATCCTTCCACCGTCAAACTCGCTCGAAGCCGAAAAATGATTCCCGGTATAAATTTCTGCGCGATCACGGCTGGATCGTGACTCACTTCAACTATTGACTCCGTTTCCACAGCTCGTAGCCTCGATCCGTTCAACGCGGAAGTTCCAATCCTGCGACGGGTTCCTCGAACCGCGTTGACGCTCGACGTCTCGATCACTGACATCATTATCATCGGATAAATATCCGACCTACCTGCAAACGCGCGATCTGACCTTTTTTGTACAAACTGCTATTTTTTCCAGGATAAATCTTGGGGCTGAGAACGAACGTCTCATTCTCTCGACTCGCAGCAGGAAAATTCTCTTTATCCGCAGGTTTTAGTCTCAATCGGAGCGCCGGCCGTTCGTGGGAGACTCGACGAGAGTGCCGAAGGTTCCGGGAGCGCCCAGGTGTTCGACCCGGAGTTCCCGGCTCATTTTCCCCGAGTGGAGGTAGCACATTTTTTTTTTTTTTTTTTTTTTTTTTTTGCGAGCTCCTGTGGAAGGAAAAACACCTGGCTGGTTAATCCTGGACGCGGTGATGTCTATTACGGGGGAGAGCGATAAACCATTGGAAATGCTTTATATAGCAGTCTGATCGTGAAGACACATCACTTGGTTTATTCCCTTTTCTCGTGTTTCGCACAGCTCAACGTCGGCCTTAAGGGGAGGCGAAACCTTGGTGAGTGCGAGAGAGATAGAAAATCATTTTCGGAACAACAATACACGGAAACTCGACACATGCCTAAAGAAATAAAAGTTTTACATCATGCAGAATTGAATGAGGAATGATGTAAAACTTTTCTTTTTTTCGGAAACGTTAAGCATCGTCGGAATAATTGTTTACAGTTTTTATTACCGACTGACTAGTTGTTACCTCACCTTAAGGGGAGGCGAAACCTCGGTGAGAGATAGAAAATTATTTTCGAAATAAGAATACACAGAAACTAGACAGATGACAGGAAAAATAAAAGTTTTACAACAGCCAGGATCGAAAGAGGAATGGTGTAAAAGTTTGATTTTTTCCGAAAACGTTGGGCATCTTCGGAATAATTGGTTACAGTTTTTTATTACCGACTGAGTCCCGAAAATGGTCACCTCGCCTTAAGAAGGTAGTTTCGGTACAGTCCCATCACATGTGAGATTCGAGAGAAATTTCGAAATTTCGAATTGCATTTTTTTAAGCAAAATGGGCGGCGAAAACCGCAATTAAAAAAAATTAGACAAAATTCTGAAAAAATGTATACGTATTCAAAAAAGTGAATGAATAATTGACATCAGAAAAAAAGTTGGTTTGCCGGGTATAAGTTGTTGAACAATTCATTTTTTGTAACACGTGCACGGATCGCGGCACTTTCCATGGCAGTCTTGCGAGCCGAAAGTGGCCGTTTCCCTGTCAGTTGCGAACCTGTGGTGAAATGACAGAGTCACGCATGCGCAGTTCGCATTTCGTTCACTTTCGTCCCTTGGGAGTTTCTGTCATTCACTTTCGTCCCTTCAATCTCAACCTCACTTTTCAGTATTCGTCTCGCGCGACTGCCATTCCAAGTGCCGCAGATTCGTGCACTCGTTACAAAAAGTATGATGTGCAACACGGGTCGAAATGGCAATTGCGACTCGTGTGATTGCAGCCCTCGCTTCGCTCGGGCAGCAAACCTCACACTCGCCGCAATTGCCAACTTTCGACCCTTGTTGCACAATATACTATTTTTCACTAATTTCTTAATAACATTCTGGAATTGTTATTATACAAAATGAATCTTTTTAGTACCTTCTACATGCTTGATTTTTTTCAGATTATTATCTCATCGAGAAGGGTTCGAAACTTCCCTCGAAACTCACATGTGGCGGGACTGTACCGAGACTACCTCCTTAAGGAGAGATAAAACCCGTACTCAGTCGGTAACAAAAACTGTAAACAATTATTCTGGCAATGCCGAACTTTTTTGGAGAAAAGAAAAGTCTTACATCATTTATGTTTCGATTCTGAATGATGTAAGACTTTCATTTTTCCTGGCATGTGTCTAGTTTCCATGTGTTGTTGTTCCGAAAATGATTTTCCGTCTCTCTCGCACTCACCGAGGTTTTGCCTCCCCTTAAGTCGCCGGAAGCGTGTCGTGCCTACAAATTGGTCAATCCTGCGTACATTTGATTAATAATCATACACACGAGGTGTTCGCCGTCACGTCGCGCTTTTTCAGCCGCACATTTTTCGATTGTCCGATTTGCCAATGAATTAATAAATGCCTTTCGCAATCGTCGCTCGGTCACTTTGCATATTTCTCCTACACGCGTTACGAGTTCCTAGTTCTGTTTCCACGTGGCGTGCCCATATCTGTACCTAAACATCGGTGGCTGTGCCGTACAGGTATAGTGTAATAAGGAAACACGGGGCAAAATGGGACACACAAGCGAAAAATGGTTTTGTGGCGATACCCAAAGTGTATTTTCACTGCTTTTCACCGAAAAACTCGATTCCGATCGTCGATTTTGATCGTCGATAAAAAGAAAGAAATTTGGGGCAAAATGAGGCGCTCCCCAAATTCAGTAATGAATGATTTGATGCATTGAGTGAAACTTATTGGACGGCATCAGCGTTGATTGCATTGTGTCCCTGACTGAAGGTGAGACGCAGACGTAAGTTTTCTAGAAGTATTAAATGCATTGGCGTTCAGCCGGACGCCTGACAGAAGAATTGAGAAAAACAAATAATAAAAAATTGGGACTCACTTTTTGTTACATGAAGAAAGGGTCCGTTGAATTACGTTCTAGAAACGCGTATCATTCTGCCCCACCCATGAAATGCCCCATCATGGGATTCCGTCCCATTTTGCCCCGTGTTTCCCTATATGTATTTTTTAATAAATAAATATCTTCAAAATATCTTCGAAGGGTCCGTTGAATTATGTTCTAGACACGCGTACCATTCTGCCCTACCCATGAAATGCCATCATAGGATTCCGTCCTATTTTGCCCCGTGTTCCCCTATATATTTTCAAAAATAAATAAATATCTTCAAAATGTTTTTTGTAATAAATAATCAACCTCAAACCATGTATTGTGGAATTTTGAAGGTTTTGCCCCACAATTTTATTCGTCACTCAAAATCAGTTATCGAACCCGAGTTCTTGGTTGAAAAACAATAAACATGACGAGCTTCTGCGATAAAGCAATTTTTCGCTTAGGTGACCCATTTTGCCCTACCCGCGCTCCCCGACCCACACGGACAGAGTGAACGCAAGAGCGCGCACACCAGAGTGCATCGAAATGCGGCCGGGCACAGGCCGGGCCAGGCCAAGCAATGGTCAGGCAACGGCTCGTCTGGTGCTGGTAAATATTTATATAATGGTAATAGTAATATTAATATTGATATAATATAATATTTATGTAATGTTAATTATTACAAATAATCACTGCTCATGACGGTAAGTAGCGCCCAATTTACCAATCCATGTAGTGCCGATTTCGAGGGTATTCCGTTTTGCCCCACAATTATTTCCCAATTTACCAAACCATGTATCGCCGAATTTCGAGGGTATCCCATTTTGTCCCACAATTTTCTTCCCAGTTTACCAACCCATGCATTGCCGAATTTCGACGGTATCCCGTTTTGCCCCACAATCCCTCCCCCCCCCCCCCCCCCGCCCTCAAATCAATGGTCGAACTCGAGTTTTCAGGTGAAAAGCATCATTCCGTTTCATGGCAAAGCCATTTTTCACTTAGATGGTCTATTTTGCCTCACTCTCGCCCCCTACCCACACGAAGAGAGTGAACGCAAGAGTGCGCACACCAAAGTGTATCGAAATCCTGCCGGACACGGGCCGGGCCAGGCCAGACAACGGCCGGTCAGGTGTAGGTAAATGTATATTTTAATTGTTATAATTTATAAACAAATGACGCTCATGCGCAAATTTCGACGGTATCCCATTTTACCCCACAATTCCCCCTCCTCCGGAAATCAATGAACGAACTCGAGTTTTCAGGTGAAAAGCATCATTCAAATTCATGACAAAGCCATTTTTCGCTTAGATGGTCCATCTTGCCCCACTCTGGCCCCCTACCCACACGAAGAGAGTGAACGCAAGAGCGCGCACACGAGAGTGCATCGAAGTGCGGCCGGGCACGGGCCGGGCCAGGCCAGGCAATGGCTCGTCGGGTGTCGGTATGCGAGGAGCGACGACGACGTGGGTGCGTTTGTCATCGTCGTCGGCCCCCCCACCCCGCGAGCCAATGAGCGAGACGGCCGCCGCACGCTGGAGCGAGCGCGATTTGACAGAACGCTCGGTAAGCAGTACGATGGTGACACTTGTGGCGCGCAGCCGATATCCGAGCGAAATGACGTTACTCTGAACTCGGGGTTCGTTGAACAACAACGCTCGTCGTATCGTCGACGTCTATCGTCGCCTCCCCCGTACAACCTCGGCAATAATTATCGTCGTTATTACATTCCTGTCGCATATTTTTGTTTTGGTCGTTTCAATCGACTTCGTCGCTCGATTCGATTTAACTCAACGACTCGATGATTAAAATCAATCGATATTAATTGCCGGCAATAATCGACGAAAAGTGCGCGATAAATAATCGGTGGCTTGATTTGTGAATCGCTTTTTTTAAAAATCGTCTTCATCGTCTGACTCGATTTAATTAAACAATTCGATAATTAGTGTCAACCGATAATAATTATCGACAACAATCGACAAAAATATTTTGTAAAATAATTACAAAAAGTGCGCGATCAATTTTTTTAATCGTCTTCGATTTAATTAAATAATTCGATAATTAGTGTCAATCAATATTAATTACCAGCAATAATCGACAAAAAGTGCGTGATAAACAAATTGTGGCTTGGCTTACAAATCGCAATTTTTTTAAATCGTTTTCGTCGCCTGACCCGATTTGTTAATTTATAATTAAACAATTCGATAATTAGTGTCAATCGATATTAATTACCAGCAATAATAATCGGCAAAAAAGTGCGCGACAAAAATTTTCCGATTGCCTTGCAAACCAAGTGAAGGATAAAAAAAAGCAAGTGAAAAAAAGTGATTTAACGCTTTGTGCATCGTGAACAAGCATCGACAGTCGTGTCAATAGCCGCGGTCGACTTTTCGCCGGCCCTTGGGGCTTCGTCTCCTCTTCTTGCGCGCCTTCGTCAAACACTCGGGCTAATTCCGCGAAGGCCCTCGAGATCCCGCGGCCGGCGATCCTCGAGGGGTCGTCGTCGTTTCGCATCGTCGAGGAACGCGGCGACGAGGATGACGAGTGGCTCCGGGCTTCGTCTTGGGTCACACGCGCGATAACGCAGCGAGGAAGCCGGCCGACGAGCGCGCGAATCGCGCATAAAACGCTGCTAACTATACCACAGGCCGAGGCCGAGAAAAAACGCGGATAGCGAAACGAGGAATTAAAGAAGCGGAGTTTCTCACGCTGGTACAACGCGCAGCTGGCGCTTCTGACGCCACGAGACTCGAGATATTAGTTTGCGCTTTCGCGAAACGATTATTCGAGGCTTTTCGCGGTTGTCGAGTCGTCGATTTGTGTGGTGAAGTCGATAAGTCGAAACACAGGAGGGAGGGAAAAATATAGGATAAAGATTGAACGAGTGGAGTGAGGAGGAAAAAAGAAACGACCAGCGGGAAGAAGTTGAATTTGGGACAAGCAAAAAAGAGGCAGAGTGAGTATTATATATAGATGTATGTAGATATATATATAGATGTATGTATTGTGAGTGTTATGCACGCATGGGGGTTGTGAGGGATCATGAGGGTCAGAGAGTCTTGAGTAGCACTTGCGTCCCTCGTGTCAAGGTCCAGGACCAATGCTGGGGCCGTCGTGACCGCGCGCTGTGTACACAGTCGTGGGATTTTCGATTTACACGTGTTTCCATAACGGCGTGTTTTTTTTTTACTATCTCGAGTCACTTTCACCCTCCACGAACGATGCTGGAAAAGTGGAGCTGGGAGCTTTAGAACTAATTGAGAGGTTTGTTGGTGTCAAGTTTTTTTTTTCGGGGAGATAAAACTGGACGCTCGACTGTAGCGTGAACCACCAGCGTTCACGCGTCAATCTTGTGTGAATGTTTTGTGAAATATGTTGGAGGGGAATTGGGTTTTGTTGTTGTGATAATTTAATTGATTTGTATCAGAATTGCGAACCCGTAAATGTTTTTGAAAGTAAAGTTGATGGTGTAATTTTTGTTGTTGTTGTAATTTCTATTTTATAATGATAATGTGGAGTGAGTACATTTTTTTAATGACTGTGGGGAATATTTATTGTCAATAAAATTTGCGTTTGATGCATCGCGAAAGTAATGCACCATCGTGATCTTTAATTTTTTTCACAATTACTCCCAATTGTTTATTGAAATGAGTTAAAATAACGTGTAAACTTTTAAATAGCTGCATAAATATATGCAGCTATTTAAAAGTTTACACGTTATTTTATAACCGCTGTGTTATTATCATTAAATCACAGCTACAAAACAAACTACTATAAAATCTATTTCTTAAAGCCACGAAGATTTGTAAATCAGTGTACTAATCAGAGTTGTAACCCTAATTAATACGCGTTGAACATTTATTTAATTAAATTTCCATTTTTACTTGTAATTAATAAAACAAAATTTTTAAACAATAAATATTACTCGGAATGCATTGATCGACGTTCAGAGTCAATTATTCTACGTTACGCATTTTAAAGCTTCGGAGCAAGCACAGAAAAAATAATCTGTACAAACTATACAGTAGGATTTGTCGATGAAATAAGAAAACCTGTCTATATGTAAATAAGCGATTCTCGTGTAAATTATTCAGAGGTTCTCGTGCGTTTCAATGTACTATACGTTTACCCGTGGAACCGAGGCGCCGTAATGTTTCCAGAGCATTTGTCGTGAGCCACGGTGCCACAGGTTGTATTACCATCGCTCTAACGCGACATCCAAATATTTGTGTTAGATTAGATTTAACTTCGAGTCTGAGGTGTACAGCGATTATCTATTATCCGCCGTTTATTCGAAGCATCCTGAGCGCAGTCACAGTTGCACTCAAATTCAGGCCCAGAGTCGTAAATCCTCATTAGTTTACAACATAAATGTTACACTACGATTTGCTTTGTAGATGTGATTTAATTATAATAAACTGTGGCGATTATAAAATTACACGTGAACTTTTGAATAGTTACACAGATACCTCAGTTTCAAATTTAAAAAATGGTGAGCAAGTGAGAAAAAATACAAAAACGCATTTGTCCATTTTTCAGAAAAGTAATCATGAAATATTATTGAGAATAAATATTCTTCGAAGCCATTAAAAAATGTGTGCATTATATTATAATTACTTCATGTTACTATTATTAATTAATAATTACAAAACCTATTGTAGTATAAACTTTATTTCTAAAAGATATTCTTCCTCATTAGTTCTTCGTAGTCTTCGCTGTCATTAAAAAAGTAAACATAATACAATCACTCAATGTTACTTTTGTTAAATAATTATTATAAAATCAATTGTGCGATCAACTTTGCTTTCTAAAAAATGTTTGTATTCACAACTGAAAATAAATATTCTTCGCTGTCATTAAAAAACGTACACATTATATTACAATCACTCCATGTTATTTTTGTTAAATAATAATTACAAAACCTATCGTACCAACAACTTTGGTTTCTAAAAGATTTAGGGATTCACAACTTTCCTCAGAGCCATCGTGGTCGAATGACTCATATTATATATGCCACATTCTCAGTCACGAAAATCTCACGTTTACCTGCATGAATGTTATTTACAGAAAGTAGAATACACGTAAAATCCGATAAGCGACGGGAAAGTAAATACAAAAAAGGGGGAACGAACGTAAACAATGCATCGCTACACGATAAACAGGAAGCCGGCGCCGCGTCGCGTCTACGCATGAAGGGCGCGCTGGCCGTGTTGGTTGATCCTCGGATCTTTCATTTCCTGTTCGCTCGTTCGCATTGTCCGAGCCTTCGGCGCTACGGGAGATTTTCCCCGGCCGACGAATAAAACGCGAGCCACACAATTCCCAATGTTCGGCTCTCGACGTTTCCGCTGGAATTACAGTTTAGGATTTCCCTGCAAATTGAAACCAGAGACCGCGGGTATCGTTTGTCCTCTGTAACATACAACCTAATAATAAATTGAACTAAAATAATAAGAATCTAAAACAATAGATCGATACACTGTTCAAAATGTTAGCAAATTTTCATTGCCCGAAATTTAATTAACTAACATATATTAAATTTAGTACACGAGGGCAGAAAAATTAAAAATTAAAAAAGTATAAATTATTAAAAAATAACAATTATAAATTAATTCATTTATAAATTGATAAACTAATAAAAGTATAATTATTTATAAATTAATAAAAGTGCTAAATTATAGATTAATCCGATTATGAATTAGTTAAAATTATAAATTACATATTATACATTTTCAAGTAGAATTTTCTGCTTTTCCTGGGATTTAGCCAAAGTTGCTTTCAGTTTATATCTCACTTGTGTATGAAATTTTAAATACCAGTTTGCATAAATGCACTTCCTTTGCTGATAATGAAAGCTAATACCAAGTATTTTTAACAGTATGAGTATTTCGGAAAATTGTTACGTTCGGACGGGGGTCAAATGACACAACCGGAAAGATCAAGCGCGTGATAGAATCGTCCGCGCGTCGACCGGTATTGAGGTCACACTTTGTAATAGCAACATTGTCGGCAAACGCGCCGACGCACCTCGACGCAATTTGCGCGAAACGTTTCGCGACCCGAGTTCTGCAAGTCTCGCGCTGTGACGAACAGATGACATTCGAGCTCCGATCGCGAATGTTCGATTTTCATCGCCTTCAGTGGAACTACAGTTTAGTTTTTTAAACTTAACTTTTTAATTTTACAACTTTTTAACTTTATACTTTTTTAATTATACAACTTTTTAACTTCATACTTTTTTAATTTTATAACTTTTTAATTTTATAATCCTTTAACTTTTTGCCTTTTTAATTTTATAACCATCTAACTTTTAAGTGTTATAACCATCTACATTTTTAACTTTTTAATATTTTTTATTTTATGCATTTTTAATTTTGTAAGCTTTTAACTTGACATCTTTTTAACTTTATACATTTTTTACTTCGTAACTTTTTTTATTTTCTAACTTTCTAACATTTTAACTTTTCAACAAACGATCGAAAATTATAATTCCACATAAATGTCGAAAAACTGTTTATCCCAGACGGAGGTCAAGCGACACAGCCGATCAGTCATAAAAAAAAAATCGTCCGCGCGTCGCCGGGAATCGAGGTCGCATTTTGTAATCATAATTATATCGGTGAACGACCTTGAAGCGACGTGTGCAAAATTTCTCAGGGTACAAATTCCCTTAAGTTTCGCGTCGTGGCACAAATCGCTTTGCCCGATACATCGATGTTACGCTGGCCTCTCGAGTGACGTCATTCTCCGATGATTCCTCGCCAGATGCGCTCGATCCTATGGATCGCGGCGCTCGGCGCCAATAATCGATGGAAAATCCTGCAAGGTGAGAAAGTGTCGTCACGTCCAGCTGTTCGGGAGACCCGCGTGAATCGCTCGCCTCTCGATTCTTTTTTCGTGCAGCGCGTTTGTCTCTCCACTATACTTACGGAACTTTCGTCGTGACTCAAGGTGACTCATACGCTCGCGCGTAGCGTATTCCGTCTCGTTCGCCGAGTCCGTGTGATTAACTCGGGAATCATTCGGTGACGTCAATCTGTGTTGTCGAGGAATTACTCGGAACGCCGCTCAGCTGCAGGAATGCGCGTTACCTCCGTGGATTCCTATACACTATATATATATACGGTATACAGGTATCTATACGTGATTTCGCCTCTCGCCACTGGCGAAGAAAGTTTTGTTGACGAAAGTTTGTTGTTTCGAACAAAGTTTAATACCGTATTGCCAGTGCGCTTTTCATCTGCTAGGATTTCTCAGAGGCGACTTCAATATTCGATTTGGTGAATAGACTCTTAAAAATATTTGTAGAATTAACACATTTGTAAAATTAATATGAGTCATTCTGCCAATAATAGGCAGAATGTCGATAATTGTCAGAATTTCAATAAATGGCAGAATGTAAATTATTGGCAGAATGTAAATTATTGGCAGAATGTAAATTATTGGCAGAATGTAAATTATTGGCAGAATGTAAATTATTGGCAGAATGTAAATTATTGGCAGAATGTAAATTATTGGCAGAATGTAAATTATTGGCAGAATATAAATTATTGGCAGAATATAAATTATTGGCAGAATGTCAATTATTGGCAGAATGTCAATTATTGGCAGAATGTTAATAATTGGCAGAATGTCAATTATTGGCAGAATGTCAATTATTGACAGAATGTCAATTATTGACAGAATGTCAATTATTGGCAGAATGTCAATTATTGGCAGAATGTCAATTATTGGTAGAATTTCAATTATTGGCAAATGTCAATTATTGGCAAATGTCAATTATTGGCAGAATGTCAATTATTGGCAGAATGTTCATTATTGGCAGAATGTCAATTGTGGACAGAATGTCAATTATTGGCAGAATGTCAATTATTGGCAGAATGTTCATTATTGGCAGAATGTCAATTATGGACAGAATGTCAATTATGGACAGAATGTCAATTATGGACAGAATGTCAATCATGGACAGAATGTCAATCATGGACAGAATGTCAATCATGGACAGAATGTCAATCATGGACAGAATGTCAATCATGGACAGAATGTCAATCATGGACAGAATGTCAATCATGGACAGAATGTCAATCATGGACAGAATGTCAATCATGGACAGAATGTCAATCATGGACAGAATGTCAATCATGGACAGAATGTCAATCATGGACAGAATGTCAATCATGGACAGAATGTCAATCATGGACAGAATGTCAATCATGGACAGAATGTCAATCATGGACAGAATGTCAATCATGGACAGAATGTCAATCATGGACAGAATGTCAATCATGGACAGAATGTCAATCATGGACAGAATGTCAATCATGGACAGAATGTCAATTATGGACAGAATGTCAATTATGGACAGAATGTCAATTATGGACAGAATGTCAATTATAGACAGGATGTCAATTATGGACAGAATGTCAATTATGGACAGAATGTCAATTATGGACAGAATGTCAGTTATGGACAGAATGTCAATTATGGACAGAATGTTCATTATTGACCGAATGCTCAATATTGGGAATGTTCATTATTGACAGAATGTTCAATATTGGCCGAATGTTCATTATTGGCAGAATGTTCAATATTGGCCGAATGTTTATTATTGGCCGCATGTTCAATATTGGCGGAATGTCAAGTATTGGCAGAATGTTAATTATTGGCGGAATGACAAGTATTGGCGGAATGTTAATTATTGGCGGAATGTCAAGTATTGGCGGAATGTCAATTATTGGCAGAATATCAATTATTCACGGAATTCACACTATCAATTAATTGGCAGAATGACCCAAGTTTGTACCTCACCTCGCCGATTTGGTTATAACGTTGCGGATGTTGAGTTTCACGTGACAAATAGTTGCTTGAATTTTTTCCTAAGAGTATCGAATTATTGCAATTTTCCGATTTTACATCATATTCGCATATTAAATTTAATATGCGCGTAATCGTAAAAAAAAAAACTTCCTATAATATATAAATTCATTTTCGCAGAATTCTTTTTTTATATTTCTTGATTTTTTCCTGTACCTTTCTACGGAACATTGCACAAAAAATGCAGTTTACTTTTTCCCTGAATCCAAATAAGCGGAAACTTTCTTGAATAAAAATATCCTCAAGAACAAATTACAATCGGTCATGACTGGATAGAAGGAAATTAATTGTGGTCACGTGTTGAAGCTCTGATTTCCAAATCCGATTTCGTAAGAATGTTAAAAATATTTCTAAAATTAATTGTATGCATCGCAAATTCCATTCAATCATTGTATTTTAAACACCCCTTTTACAAAGCGTCATTCGCCTCCATAAATTTAATACCCACAAAAAGAAAATCCTCGTACATTAATTTTCATTAAAATATTTCTAACTCTTCCACATAAAATTGTGCAAAAAAAATGCAGTAGACTTTTTTCCCGGAAACTTTCGCGAATAAAAATATATCCTCAAGCGCAAATTGCAGTCCACGATGACCGGATAGGAGGAAATTAATTGAGGTCGCGTATTCCCCGAACTCTCGGTATTGTCCCGCCTCGTCCGCGCGTATCCTGCACGTCCACTTCGGTTCCCCGAGTGTATATCTCGCGAAAGCAATTAACACATCAGATTTTATCACTGCTGCGAAATAAGAAAGGAAGAAATAAGAGACCCACGTCGGTAATTATTCTTCCCACGTTGCGTTTCCTATATCTCAACTCGTCTCTCTCTGCGTCTCGACGCACCGAGACGCATAGAGACATACTTATAATAATAATAACAACATAGGTACCGCCTATATTATTAATATCAACGTGTTTCTTTTCGCCTTCCTCGTCGTCATTTTATTTTATCTTATTTTATCTTTTTTTCTCTCTTTTCCTCTCTTTCGCTCTGCTCACGAAAGGGGCAGCCGAGCCGACGATACCGGGTGTCCGTTAATTTTCCTTAATTAAGCTCAATCGAGGTTAATGCTCCGGTGTTTAACCCTAGTTTACCAAATCCAGCACCCCCATAGGGCGGCCCCGGACGGGGTGGGGGGAGAAAAAAGAAGCGGGAGAGCCGAGAGCGACGACGACGTTTCTGTCACGCTGCGCGCCAGCCCGACGCTTCGCTGCAGCATAATAACGCCCGTCTGTATGTAGGTGTCGGTGCGCGTCTCGCGTATAGTTTGTACGCGCGTATGGAGCGCGTAGCTAACGAGCAGGCGCCCTGGATGCAGGCGGCGAGCTCGCCGAGCTCGCGATGGGCTCCGGGCGATTCAATTAACGCGTCTCGGTCATTCGACGTTGTGTCCTATGGCAGAGCTTAGCTAGCCGGTTGCCCAACACCTCCGGCGGCTTCGCGTCGACTCCCAGGGCGGGAGGGGGGCAAAGGGGGGCCGCCCCCTGTTGCCCTCCTTCGATTCCCTTCGACGCCTCTTCCAGCCCAATTTGCTCTATTTAGTCCTGCATCTAGATTATACACGCGTTCGTCGATACATCGAGTTCTATTAATAGAGTTATTATGTAGGATACTAGAGGGTTATGTGGCGAGCGATCGCATTAGAATTTTGTCCCTTGGGGAACTTGGAATAGTTCTAGATTGGATGTGGCATCTGGCCCCGGTCAGATTGGGGCTGGAGGGATTATAGGGACTTAGAAAGATTTAGATTCAAGTCCCTTGGGGGTATTAGAAAAATTCAGCTCCAAGTCGCTTGAAGACGTAGAAAAATTCGGCTCTAAGTTCCTTGGGCGACTTGGAAAAATTCGGCTCTCAATTCCTTGCGGGACTTTGAAAAGTTCAGCTCCAAGTCCCTTGGGAGACTTAGAAAAATTCAGCTGCAAGTTTCTAGGGGCCCACATAGAAATAATTATATGTGAAATATATGTCGACGAAAAGTTCTATATGTCGTATATATGTTGCATATATTTATATATGCAACATATATGTTGGATATATCACTTTTTGGTGACTTATATTTTACATATAAATATTTCCATGTGGAGGGACTTAGAAAAGTTCAGCCCCAAGTCCCTTGGGAAACTTAGAAAACTTCGACCCCTAATCAATTAGGTACTTAGAAAAATTCTGGGTTCAGTGTGCCATTTGACCCCGGCCTGCTGGACTAACCTACACGACGGCGGTGAGATATATTTATAATACAGACAGATATTGGTCGTTCGTTTTTGTCCCGTTTTGTCGCGTCCAGTTGGCTAAGACGATCGAGATATCGCAGATTTCGGGCGCAGCAACGTTTCATTAGTTTTGGGTTCTTTGGTTGAATTTTTTTGTCATTAATTCGTTAATAACATTCTGATATTATTATGACGCAAAATCAATCTTTGCAGCTCCTTCCGAACGCCTCATTTTTTCAAATTTTTGTTATTTAGAACTGTTCGAAATTCCCTTAAAATCCCACGTTTAGTCGGACTGTATCAAAAATGCTACCTTCAAATTAGTTGCAATACAAAAAAGTTATTTCCCATTTGAGTCCAACGTGCAGTTTTCCAAACAAAATACGCAATACACTTAGTCGACAATCGTCGGGCCAGGGGGGACGAGGAGCATTGAAGGTATTTGCGCCAGCTAGATTTCAATCTCCTGGTGTAAATTGTAGTGTAGCTCTAATGGCTCGCAATATCGAGCACCCCCATGTTGACTTATGTGCCCTCATGCGTGCCGCCCCGTTCCACCAACCCCCATACCGTTCCACCTATACACGGTGCGCATCGACGAGCGCGATGCACCGTTGAGCCTGATGTTCGTCATGCTGGCACGACCGAGCGGTTCACGCTGGGGGCCCGCCAAGATTTTCACTTGTATATCACTCTATCCGGATCCCGGGGTGACGTGGATTCACGTATCTATTATGTTATTGTAAATACGTCCATTGTCATTCGTAAACGAGTTTTGGGAAAACATATTGGTACAGAGGGGACGATCGGACACGCTACCCGTGTGTAATCATTCGATTTCCCATGGGGCTTGTGTTGCATTTTTTGTGTCATATAGTACAGGAACACTTACTCGTATATTCCGGAATGGCTATGTTGTCTCGGCGTTTGTGGACTTTTTCCATTAGCCTTTTTCAGTTTTTTACGCCCGGTCAATGAGTATGTTTCGCTCACGGATTTCATGTGATTTAAATTGTATGAATTGTATGATTGTATAATTGTTATGAATATTATGCCATTATTTATATACATATTTATGCGGCCTTATCTTTCGCCATCGTTGCTTTTTCTGTGTATTTTCAAGGGCATGTCCCGTCCACTGTCTAATAAATAAATAAATAAATAAAATAAAAAATAAGTAAACATGAATACTATTGGAGGCGTATAACGTTAATTTTACGCAGGAATAAGGAGAGTCGTGGCCAAAGTTATTACAGGGTTTATAGTTTCATATCGACAAATTTCGCGACTTTTGACCAAAATCCATATCGTTTGTTTGTTATAACCGAATATTGAATTGTTGACTTAATTTCCATCGCGTTTGTTGATCTAGATTTAATTTCATTTTCATTTCTTCTTTTTTTTTCATTTTCTTTTCAACTTCTGTCTACTGTCATTTCTTATCTTCTTGACTCATTTGTCGTTATTTATTTGGGCATGGCCTCATTCGATCTGGAAACTTTCAATGTTGGCTTTTGTAAAATTCAACTACATTTCATGAATTACTTTCGTCCAGAGTCGTAAATGGTTAAGTCTTGTAGAAATAAAGTTGATGGTACAATTGGTTTTGTAATTATTAATTAATAATAATAGTAACATAGAGTAGTATAGTAGTAGTATTTATTAGCCATTCTTGACATCACACCTCTAGAATTTGACATGGGTTCCATATTTTGCATGTATCTCATAATTTATATATTCTTTGGTTTCAACCTCTTTAATGTTTCACATTCTTTCCATATTTAGTTCACTCACTCACATATTCTCTTATTAGTAATGTTGTCTTATTGCTTCCCTCCTTTTTCTCTTACAACTTCCTCAAATAGTAACATGGAGTAACTATATCATAATGTGTACATTTTTTATGGCTGGAAAGAATATTTATTCTCAATCAAATTCCATGGTAATTTTCTTGAACATTTTTTCGCAATTACTGTAAACTTTTGATTAACAATGAGGTTTCTGTGCAGCTATTCAAAAGTTCACACATCATTTTATAATCGCTACAGACTATTATGATTAAATTACACCTACAAAACAAATCGAACCGTAAAATGTATTTCTTCAAATGAGGATTTACGACTCTGTTTTATCCATTACTCTGGCACTCAGGAAACTTTGTCCCAGGATCCAATAAAAATGTACTGATACTTCAGACTTTTAGCTGCGACGGGTCGGGTAAAACCTCTGACTAAAACAATGACTTAGGTGTAAAACAGGAAACGGAATTTGTCCATTGCAGAGCGATGACTTAGCTCCAATGAACCTTCCAAGATCCTTGGCGCGAATATTTATGTCCCCACCGCAGACATCCTGCGCAGCCGTTTTTAACCAGCTGTGGCATTTTCATTCGACAACTTCTCTGCCCCAATTTCAATCCGGAAGTTCATTTCGCAATACACACATCAAGCGCTTTGTAACCGCCTATCGGCCTCCCGGTCGCGCAACAGATTTTTTCCGCGAAGCTTAAGATAAGGAAACAACGGAGGAGGGAAAGGAAGTTGGGGCACAAAGTAACCGCACGAGTGCGTGAAATCACCTCTAACTCGATTTATCGTAATTGCCGTAGATGACTCGGACAGAATCATCCGTGGGCTTGGAGAACGTAGCCACGTGGCTACCACGCGTCATGGAGGCCGCCAATTACAGCGAAGTTACGCACGGAGAAATCTCGAGGTGAGTCAACAAAATGTATTCCTTTTAAAATCGTTTGTTTATTTATTTTCTGTCGAAATACCGAGTGAGACTTTGTGAGATAAACCGTTGAAGCTCTTTAACGAATCAACATCGTTGGGGTCTCTAAAATACAATTCTTGCAATTCCTGAGACATCATTGAAATATATCAATAATGGTGACACCTGAGCAGAACATAGGTCGAAAATATTATACGAAAAGATATCACAAAGAAATGCCATACAACAAAAATACCATGACGAAAAAACGCTACAGTACGAAAATGTCATATGTCTAAAATGCTACAATACCAAAATGTCATAATGCCCCCTGATAACATCGAGATGGGAAATCTAGTGTAGGTCTCATATAGGATTCTAGAAGTACGCTTTGAATGGGTGGGCCAAACTTTCGCAGGCGCAATACTAAGATTATCATTCAATAACAAATGATTTTATGAAAATCCTAAGCCAGAAAATGGAAACCTAGATAGTGGTCTTTAGTGTACTAAATCCTCAGAAAGACACCAGTCGATGATCTGTGGGGCTAGAATGCAATACCTAATACAAATTGGCCATGTCACGCTTCGCGAAATAGTTCGTCTTAATCGCGAGAGATATCTTTTCAAGGTGACAAAGTTCACCACCTTCACATGGATAATTTCGCATTTGAATATGTTTATTGCTTAATTCTGCATACATTACATTATTGAAGCTCCTTTACTTTATTTTACTTCGAATGCCAACCGTAAACTTTGCGTGGTTCTTGCAACTTCAACGTTATAATGTTTTGTCGTGTCTTATTTTGTCATGGAACCATCAGTAATTCTGCCTCGAAGCTCATCCCACTCCACCTTTAACACCCAGTTCTAATATAGTTCCAATTAGTTTGATAATAATAGAATTAAAGTAGTAATAGTAGTAATCGTGATTTATTGACAATGTATACATAATACATATTTTCTGTACCCTATAAATTTGAATTTCTAATTGCCCATATTGTGCATTGCCAATTGGCCATCGAACCGGTCCTTCAGCCTGGATTTTTCATTTTAGCTTTTATCTTTATACTTTATTACGTTGCGTTTGTGTCCCATAAATATCTTGATGTAGAATTAATTTGTCGTCTTTCCGACAGATTTCCAAAGCCTCTGAGGACATTCGCAGCCGTTGCGGCAATCATGATAATGATAACGGGACTGGTGGGAAATCTTTTGACGATAATCGCACTGTGCAGATATCCAAAGGTGCGAAATGTCGCGGCAGCTTTTATAATAAGGTGAGTTGACGACGAGTTACGACGTCTATGGTGAGCGACGAGAATGGGGTTCAAGGGGTCGTCGTCTCAGTCTGTCTGTGTGTGATTGAATCGGCGAACCACCCGGTGCAATCGATATGTTCTGCCCTGACACCCGGATCTCTTGCCTCGATAACGAGACGCTCTGGGAAAACGTGACACGACTTTCCAGCAGGACGAGCGCCTGGCTTTTCCTGCTGCTGACACGCTCGGAAAGTCAGATAACTCCGTCGTCGAGTCGTATATAGCGGTCTGGTGGCACAATTTCCGCTCGACCGACAACCGGCCACGAGATCCCACGCTAATTCCTCTTTCTTCTTCCCCTCGTTGTCCTTTTCCGCCAACAACTTCAGATCCGCGATTCGTGCGATTACAAACGTAAAACCGTCGAGCACGAAATTTGTGTCTTTGATTGTCGGAGGAAACAGCAACGTTCCAATTTGCCGCTAAAATGAGGTTGTACTGTAGGAAAGGTCGGGAAAAGCGGACGTGATAAGAAAAAATAGTGCTTATAAATACTGATTTTAAATACTGCTTATTACTCAGGAATTATACTTCGCGCCAGGTTAAGGGCTGTCCGCAAAAAAATTGTTTCAAGCGGGCAAAACGAACCACTTCGAAGTTAGATTTTTCTAAGTCTTTCTACATTTTACTTCCTCATAGCTTTACTTTCGTGATTTCTTTTTTCGAAATTTTCATGCCAGGACACTGAATGGACAAAAAGTCGAGAAAAAAATGTTTGTTTTTTTTAGTTTGGACCAGAGTTGTGAAACCCTAAATCTTTTAGAAAGCCCAGATTTAGGGATTGTGAAACCCTAGATCTTGTAGAAAGTACAGATTTAGGGATTGAGAATCCCAAAATCTTTTAGAAAGTACAGATTTAGGGACTGTGAAACCCTAAATCTTGTAGAAAGTACAGATTTAGGGACTGTGAAACCCTAAATCTTGTAGAAAGTACAGATTTAGGGATTGTGAATCCCGAAATCGTTTAGAAAGAATTTTTGTTGGAATATTTTAAAAAGTGAAGTTGATGATACAATTGGTTTTCTAATTATTATTTAATGACAATAACGTGGAGTGATTGTGATATAACGTGCACATTTTTCAATAACTGCGAAGAATATTTTCTTTCAATAAAATGTCACGGTAATTCTCCTGTAAAAATGGAGAATTGCGGTTGTTGCATTACGAAAGTAATGAACGATTTAGTTCTTCCATTTATTGCACAATTACTTCCAATTGTTAATTGAAAGTGAGGTATTTATGCAGCTATTCAAAAGTGTACACGGCATTTTATAATCACTGCCGGTTATTGTTATGAAATCACAGCCTCAGAACAAATGACTGTACTGTAAAATTTATTTCTGAAAGCAATGAAAATTTCTAGCTCTCCTTCAGTCTGATCAAGATGAGTGTAAATAGCCCTTCGACTAATAGAAATTTCAGCTAACGGAAACGATTCGTGCGTTATTTTGAAAAAGCTTAAAAGCGGAATACATTGAACCGAGAGTCTCCGGGTATTTGTGCAGTGGTCGCGGGATCACTCGAGGTTGATTCCCATGGAAAGCACTCGGTGCTCGGTGGTTGACGTTACGAGTTCGGTTCGATCGAAGGAGCGAGCCATATCCGCCGGTAGCGAGTGAGCGCGTGCCAAGTTTGGTCGCGAAAGCAATCGCGAAACTTTTCGATGGATTATTCTTCCCTCGACGAAGACATTTGTACACAGCGTGAGAAGCCATCGGCGTCCGTGTTTTCTTGGCGCTGCTCTTGGCTTTGCGGTCGCGTCATAGCGTCACAAGATCGGTATTTCCACGCGGCTATTCGCGCTAGAGGAAGTCCTTGACTCGAGGATGCGTTGACTATTTTCTTGTGCGCCTCGATCGTGCATTATTCATGCAATCGATACTCCGATACAACGCTAAAATTCAATGCTCTAAACGTGTTTTTTTTTCTTTTTCCTCCTCTCGTTCTCTCCAGCCTCTGCGTGGCGGATTTTATCTTCTGCCTTCTGGTGTTGCCCTTCGACTCAATCAGGTTCATCGATGCCGGATGGGCGGACGTGAGGTTCCTGTGCGCGCTCGTGCCCTTCCTCCGATACGGGAACGTCGGTGTCAGTCTTCTGTCTGTCGGTGCCATCACTGTTAACAGGTAACGTCAGCTAACATTTCTAAAAGTCATTAAAAAAAAAATTAGTGAGCTTGTTGAATGCATTTGGTATCTGAACTGTGTACCAAGATATGGGCATAATAATAATAATAATAATGTTCTATAATAGGGTCATGGAACCAACGCTACTTAAAGTGGTATTTGCATCTAGTATTCATTTCGCATAAATTTGAGAAAAATGAGAGAGAATTGCAAACACTTCTCGATGTTATAAAAATCGGAAAAAATAAATACACATTAAAGGTACAGAAAAGATTAAATCTGCATGATAACAATTATAATGTTATTAACAAATAATGCAAAAGAAATGCTTCGGCAAATCTCTCGATGACCCACATTTTTTTTATGAAAATGATTCGTTCGTTTTGCTGAATATGTATAAACCTTTTCAGATTTTTAAGCAAACATTGAATTTTGTGTCCTTTATATGGAAAATATGTATGCAAAAACACAAATTTCAAAGTGAATTCAAAAATCTGAAAAAATGCATACGTATTCAGAAAAGCGAACGAATCATATTCATTAAAAAAAATTTGGGTCATCGAAAGATTGTTTACACCATTTTTTTCATCAATTTGTTAATGACGTTTTGGAATTATTATTATGCAAAATTAATCTTTTCAGTATGTTCAATGTGCATGCATTTTTTCAGATTTTTCTACCATCGAGAATTGTTTGCAATTCTTTCATTTTTCTTGAATTTATGCCAAATGAATACTAGGCGCAAGGACTACCTTAATTCAATGAAATTGATTCTCCAATTATTGCAAATAAATAAACTAATAATAATAATATTAATAATAGCAATAATAGAAATATAATAGTATGTACTATTTATAATTACAATTATAACCAGCAGTCATTACGTTTTCATTATAATTATGATTATAATTATAATAACCCTAATGATTATAGTAGCAAATATTATTCTAAACGGAGCACGTAAATTGTTGCAGATATATAATGATCACTCATCACGGACTGTACAACAAAGTTTACAAGAAACACTGGATCGCAATGATGATCCTATTCTGCTGGTTCTTCTCGTACGGCATGCAATTGCCAACTCTGATAGGAGTTTGGGGTAATTAAGCGCGACGAACTTTTGTGCAATTAATTACAACGCGAGATCCGCGGCGTTGGCGGTGAAAAGTTTCCCACACGCAGTTTCGAATACCTCTCTCGTTCGCTCCCTCAGGAAAGTTCGACTACGACACCAACTTGGAGACCTGCTCGATCGTAAAGGACACCAACGGTCGCAGTTCGAAGACCTTCCTCTTCGTCACCGGCTTCGTTATACCCTGCATCGTTATCGTCGGCTGCTACGCCAAGATATTTTGGGTCGTGCACAGGTAATTTCCGTGGTTATAGCCGCCAATCGCGACCAAGTAAATTTTGCCAACCTTTGGAGCGACCTCGTTAACTCGACTTTTGAACCATGCAGGTCCGAATCGAGAATGCGAAAGCACGCGACACCCACGATCAAATCGCCTCACACGCCGGGACGAGACACGAGGGAAATGAAACAGAGACGGAGCGAGTGGAGAATCACGAAAATGGTTCTGGCCATTTTTCTCAGCTTCGTCGCCTGCTATCTGCCCATCACCATCGTCAAAGTCACCGATCCGGAGGTCAAATATCCAGGTCGGTATCTGTTTTTTTTAAATTTTTTTATTTTTTTATTTTTATTTTTTTCAATTATTCATCTCTTAAGTTTGAGTTTGATACTAGATAATTTTATATTTAATTTGTATTTTTTTTTAAGCAAGTGTTTTTTTAAATGTTTTTATATTCCTTGTTTTTGTATTTTCTTTTGGTCAGAGTTTAAAATCCTCATTGCTTTAAGAAATTAATTAATCTATACTTTTAGTCAAAAATTGGCTCCTACGACAAAATAATCGCAGTAGACAGCTAAATAATAGACAAATCAAGAATCTAATGTTCATCCAAGTCGTCATAATTTCTCATGAATTCTCAAGAAGCTCTTGTTCATATGACGTTGAAGTTTGCATCGCTGCAAATTAAACAACAAAGTATTAATTCCATATAAATTCATATCATTCACCCCCGTTAGTGAATGAAATAATATGTTGTTGTCATGCTCTGTCCTTATAATAACTTTTTATAACCGGCATAATCATTTAGGTTCATTAATACTTTATTACTTTTAATTTCGTTGCATTGCAACGATTAATCTTCAACGACATTTGTTCATTCACTGGTGGCTATTCAATTATTTTTGCCAGAGTGCTTGATAAATTCCAATTACACGAACTAATTTTTGTAATTTTCGCAATATTTATGTGTCACAGAGGCTCACGTGATCGGATACCTCCTGCTGTACTTCGCGTCGTGCGTGAATCCAATAATCTACGTGATAATGAACAAGCAATACAGACAGGCGTACGCGGGTGTGATAAGCTGCTCGAGGATTCGGGCGAGCCTGACGCCCCACGGGAGCAGCGCGCCCGGACAGAACAACTTCGGCCAAGGTAACCACCACTTCGTTACGGTCACCAAGCTCTGACCGAAACGATCAGCACGGCTAATTGCGTCGTAAGTGATGGGCACACTGTTCGTTTCTAAGTTTGTGCCTGCTGCTGGCATGAGTAACGGTCGACTTACAGCCGATATAACACACGACCGATCGTCTCAATCGATCCTTCGCCTAACTCTCAGCCGGAACAATCGCGATATTACCTATCGTTAAATGCGCCATAATTTAAGGTGGTCCTTTCGTGGTAAAGTAGAAACCTGCGTGAAATTCAGTCACAATTTATGGCTTTAAAGATGAATCTTGCATAATAATAATTACAAAAGATTATAAACAAATTCGTGAAAAAAAATATCGTTCAAAAAATTATCCGTTAACTCAATTTTTTTCCTTCATGAAAACAATTTATTGATTTTTCTGAATCCGTATGAATTTTTTCAGAATTTTATGTAATTAAAAAAAATTAAGTTTACTAAAAATGTTTAAGCTGTATTTTCGAATTTACTCGATCTATCGTCCGGGAACTTCTTGAGTGTATGGGCGGCTTCATACCAAACACATATCCAAAATTCGTGAATTATAACACATTTTTCAAAGTTAAAAATTTAAGAAACCCAATTTTTTTAATTTTGATAAAAATGTGAAAAAATCCTACGTATTCAGAAAAATGAATAAATGATTTTCCTGAAGAAAAAAAAGTTACGTTAACGGGTAATTTATTGAACAATATATTTTTTCATTAACTTGTTTATAACATTTTGTAATTTTTTTTTATACAGAAGTAATTTTTCAAGCACCTTGTACATGCTCGATTTTGTTCAGATTTTTCTTCCATCAAGATACTCAACATTTTGACTGCATTTCACGCAGGTTTCTACTGTACCACCAAAGGACTACCTTAAACTCGACAAATGAGCCACCGAGAAAATACGAAAAGTAGAATCGTCCGTTTTTTTTTCGTTTTTTTTTTTCAACAGCGCCAATCGAACATTTCATCGAAATCTCATTATTCTTTTGTGTTGACCTGTTTTTTCAGAGAACCCCGATGTGAGCTTAGCAAAAGTTAGCACGAAAAGACACACAAACACTGTACTACTAACGCGGATCGCCGGTAGCATGCGTAAAAAGTGATCGGAGAATGAACTATATAGGTACTAATTGGTTTCCTATTTACGGCCGAACTAACGACGATTTCATATGGTTTTGGTTGCTTTTTTTTTCTATTCTTTTTTTCCAACAAAATTTACGCGCGGAGATTGAGAAGACGGAGCAGAGATATCAAGCGTTCGTTACTTTTAAATACACACTTTTTTCTCTTTACCCTATAATTTGTTTATTATTGAATGTTTAGTGAAAGTGGTCTACACTTTCAACTTTATGAAAAGTCCTTAAAACACATTTTTGGCAATAAATTCCATGAAAAAAGATAATAAAAAGTAAATGTAACGACGAAAAGTAACAGTTGCTACTTTCGTCGTTACTCCTTTCTCGTTACATTTGCTTTTACGATTTCTCGTATGAAATTTATTGCCAAAAATGTGTTTTAAGGATTTTACGTTGAGTTAAAACCTTGAGTTATATAACGTGTAGGCCACGTTTACCAAACGTTTAATAATACACAAATTATGAGATAAACAAAAATAAGTGTGTATTTAAAAGTAACGAACGCTTGACACGTCTGGAACGGAGTCACCTAAAGAGGCATTGGGATTGTTGTAAATGGGCGTTTTTCATTTACATCAGCAAAGAAATACCGAATTTAGGGACTACTCGCGTCTCCTCAATCTCTAAATCCGTCCGGCTTTACGGTAATTGCATACCGGCTTCTCTCGATCGCAGTGAACTAACTCGATATACTCAGTAGGACGAAGAGCTTTAACGACGCTTCAACTTCACTCGTACTTTCATAAAAATTCCTAACACAAGTGCGAACAAAAATAACGCAACTTCCCAAACGAATAATCTAGAAATAGCTAACCGGCGCTTTTCCGATATTTCCTACGTATTTCTTTTTTTTTATATATTTTTCAATATTTCGAATAATACCTAACAATTTTTACCCCTCTTCATTTAACAAAGGATCGCAGTCGAGTCGATCCCCGTCTAACAATCGTCTCGTGTCGTTTTACAGACTACTCGAAGGAGTACAGCAAAACCATGGTGTCCACCGTTTCCATAGCCATGAACGCCGTTAAAAACGCTCACGACGACGAGCTCTGAAGTGCCAAGGAAGCGAACAGCCGTCCATGATATCCTTCAGGACGAGAGTCATAAGTCTGCTCAGCGAATAACCATAGACATTCGATAAGGGACCAAATCCTGCGTTACACAATAATTACAGCTACTGTAGATTATTTTTTAAGCGCGCCCTCGACTCGCCCGTCTTCGGTAGCCCTAAGAATCGGTACGTTAAGTTATTTATTTTCCCCAATTCGAGCATCTCGTCTCGACTCGAGCAACAATCCATGTCCGCGCGATCAGTAGGAATGACGTTGAAGTTTGCATCGTTGCAACGCAACGAAATTAAAAGCAACGAAATATTAATGAACCCAAATGACTATACCGGCTATAAAAAGTTATTACAACGACTAAGAGCGCCTCAAAAAAAGATTATTTTGTTGTTGCTTAATTTCGCAACGATGGAAATTTCAACGTCATCAGTCGGACAAGTTTCGGATATTCATCGCCAAAGATACTGAACGAAAAAAGAAAAAGAACTCAACAAGCATGTAAATATTGAACGTAGAGTTAGGCATTTTATTTCTAGCGTTTCGAAACTATGTATACCTATATACATCGACGGGTATTCGTGTATGTACAAATTTATTATATATATAAATCTATGTGTAATTGTAGGCGTGTGTATAAACGACAGAAAGAAAATATACAACGAAGATATTTCTTACATGTGAAATCTCAATTTAATGATTCCACTTTGCACCATGTTTGGGATATGAAAAAACCCTGTTGAAAAGCTTGATTAGAAACCTATAGAAATGGACGAAAAATCGTATAGATCCAAATAGGATTCTATCAGGATTTACGCGATTTTTGGTCCATTTCTATCGGTTTTTATGAGCAGTTTTCAATCTTTTTCATTAGGGAAAATTCGCCGGGCGTAACACGCGAAACATTCGTCTCGCGACGTCGCATTCTTCTCGTATCACCGGACATTCGCTGGAATACTTATCGCGGTGTACACGCGATAATCGTGGGAATATATTTCGGTAGATGACGCTTGTGTTGAGCGGGCGCGGGGTTTCCTCGCTCTCTTGGCACGTATTAGCGGTGAGTTTGTCACCGCGGGTCTCCACGTGTCGCGTGGATCAAGACTTGCAGCATCCACTCTTCTCGGGAATGAGCGGCGTGTCGCGAAGCTTTATGGAGTCTCGTATTTCGTCCTCGATCTTGGCCTTCAGCACGTTCTCCACGAGGTAGCGCATCGCTTCGTCTGGATCGAAGCAGATGGTGATAAATATTTGGTACAACAGTAATAATGGACGTTTGGATTCTCTGGATATGCAAATTTTTTTCTTCTTCAAATTAAAAATTAAAAATAAATTGCTTTTCTGGCAGAGTTGGGAATCCATAAATGTTTTAGAACGTAAAGTTGATGGTATAATTGGTTTTGTAACTATGATTTAATAACAATAACGTGGAGTGATCGTAATATGATGAGTACAGATTTCAATGTATGCAAAGAGTATTTATTCTCGGTAGAATTTTATGACCATTTTCCCGAAAAAATCGATTTTCGGGCGTTATCTCCCCGCCAATATTCCCCCGGACAAAATCACCCCGAACTAAATATCCCCCGGACAAAACCATCTCCGCCAGAATTTTTATGAAATTTCTTTTTAACATTTAACCCTTCGTGATCGCACTGACCACGCCCAACATATCGTTAGCCATAATTTAAAAATCTGAAAAATTTTCAAAAGTCCTGTATCAGATATCAGTGTTTTTAAGCTTCGAACCAATAATAATATTAATAAGTAGAAAGTAAAGTAAAAGTGAACTAGTGAACACAAGAGAAAAGAAAAGAAAAGTAAAGTAAAGTAAAGCAAAGTAAAGCAAAGTAAAAGTAACGTAAAGTAAAGTGAAGTAAATGTACAAAAAGTAAAGTAAAGTGAAGTAAAAGTACAAAACAAGCAAATAAGAAACGCTATGTGAAACACCCCGCCGGAGGCTGCGCCCGCGGCCCCTTCATTATATTTTGACTGGCTAGCATTTTGTCCAAATATCTTTTATTTTTTGGGAGAATTTCGTCCGAGGAACTTTTGGACCGGGAGCATTCAGTCTAAGAGAAATTAAGTCTGGGGGAATTCTGTCCTGGAGGAGTTCGATCCGCCGGAGATTTTTGTCCGGGAGGAATTCGGTCCAAGATGTTCTTCTCCGGGGAGATTTTGTCAACGGGAAAAGAGGCCGGACACCAAAAAATAAACAAATGGGGTTCATGAATTACTCAACTAATGGTGGACCGAGCTTTTCGACTTTTTCACAATTGCTCACAGTTTTTTAATTTGAAAATTGAAGTATCTATGCAGCTATTCAAAAGTTCCCGCATAATTTTATAATCACTGCAGGTTATTATTATTAAACACACCTGCAAAACCAAAAATGCTGTTTATTTCTTGCCAAAAAAATGTTTATTTCTTAAACGAATGAGGATTTACGACTCTGCTATAGACCTTTGGCTTCTTTAGATATGCAGAGAATTTTTTTGTTATCTTTTAATGAAAAAAAGAATAATTGGGTCTCTATAGAGACCCGGATTAGTCGCGCTGCAGCGCTTATGTCAAATTGCGACAAACTGTCAAATCTCGGGCTGTTAAACAACGAACTGTCGGCCCTCGGCCAATGAGAGGCCGAGTTATATCGCTAACAATGGTGGCCCATGCACTTTTTAATAGAGGAATAGGTAGAGAATTTAGGCTGCGACATGACGATGAAATGGAAAAAAATCTCCCACGTATGCTTACCAATATTTTTATTCTCCTTTGCGGACGTGATATACCAGGAAC
The DNA here is from genome assembly GCA_963932165.1 of Pimpla rufipes. Classification (NCBI taxonomy): domain Eukaryota; kingdom Metazoa; phylum Arthropoda; class Insecta; order Hymenoptera; family Ichneumonidae; genus Pimpla; species Pimpla rufipes. Next base: position 6,596,037 of record OZ010637.1, read on the forward strand.
CGATTTTATTCTCCTTGCAAAACTTGACGATCTGTTCCGTGGGCACCGAGACCGTCTGAATGTCACACTTGTTGGCGACCAGCACGATCGGTATGCTCGAGCCGTCGGGCAACGTCACCTTCTCGCGCAAATCGCTTAGCCATTTTTTCACCGACTGAAACGTGGCCACTCGTGATATATCGAAAACGAGGGCTGCGGCGACCCTGGAATTTTGCACATACGAACGATCACTCGTCGCGTTTATCGCGGTTAACGAGAACCAACGAATCACCCATAGCCCATCTTACTGAACTAAAAATTATTGTGTTAAGAGGGATTAAAGGCGTTAGAATATGAAAAAAATGGATTATCGCTTTCCGACATTCGCGTGTGCATTTTTTGCGTATTTGAAACCAAAGCTGAAGTCGAAACCCGATTTTTTTCTTAAGATGTCGTTACGATTTAGTGAGAAAAGCGACTAAAAAAATAGCGTTGCAACCGGAAACACACCGAGCATTTGGGTAGCGATGAAAATCCCAATCGGCCCGAAAATTCCACCAATTTCCAGCCATAATTTAGCCTTTCAGATATTTCGGTCGTTTATTCAGTAAGGAAAACTGAAAAACGTCCGACAACGTCAAGCGAGAAGCCACCGAAAAGTGAGGTGAAAGCAATGAAAACCGTTCGCGCACCCGCGGATCAGCTGCGTGGGGTGCATCCTTAAAAATAGAGAAAGTAAAGAAGAGCAATATATTTACGCGTATTTATAGTAAACTCTGGTCATGTAACCGAATCTCTCGTGGCCCGCGATATCCCTAAAACGAAAAGCCGCAGTTTGAACACAAATTCTTGCGGAAATAAAATGACAAAATACCGTCCGCCAGGCAAAAAGCAAATAGGTGGTAAAATAGAGGGAAAAAAAAGAAGAAAAAAAAACGCACACACACCGACTCTTTGCCGGACGTACGGAAAAATAAACGTGTAAGATCAAAGATAATCGTCAGGCAGTACCATAGTTGCAAGTTTATTTTAGTGTGAGGATCCCAATCGAGCGTTTTTATAGCGAAATCGGCGCCTATGGTAATCTTGTAATTCGAGGAGAATTTGCCTGTAAAAAATAGCGTGTCGTTTTGTGCGAGGCTGTGGTGAGAAAACGGGTGGGGGTGAAAATATCTAATGACCAGAATAGCCAATTTTTAAAATAGCAAAGATCAAAATAATAAATGGGCCGAATCTAGAATGGCCATCATTATAAAATTGCCTATTTCAGCCATTCGCTAAAATAGCAAACATTAAAATAATGAATGGTCTAAATCTATAATGGCCATCATTATGAAATTCGCCATTTCAGCCATTCGCTATTTTGATCATTTGCTACTTTGAATCTCATCTTTGTTAAAATGAAATCAAAATAGCGAATTATCAAAATAACAAATAACTGAAATTGTGAATTTCATAATGATGGATATTCCGGATTCAGAACGAAATCCAGAAAATTGATTTTTTTATTTTGAAATTTGCTATTTTAGCCATTTGCTATTCTGGTCATTAGCTATTTTGAACCCCACCTGGAGAAAACAAGAGAGGGAAAAAACAAAAATAATAATACGGTGACACGGTGAGGAGCAGCTGTTACGGGCCTTCGTTTCGGAATGAGTATGCAGATCAATGCAAATACCGAGCTGCTGCTGCGTTACGCGCGAAAGATTATAGACTCGTGCGACAAAGTCGCGACGTCGCCACAACGGGTATCGCGATGATCCGCGAAGGATTACGAGGAACCTTCGATCGCGTCATTAGTATAGGTACGATAGAAGCAGAATTGAAAATAATTTTTTCTTTTTTTTTAATACGGATTAGATTGAAAATAGATCTCACAAAACAGCACAAATATACAGCGAATATTAAAACGAAATTAACCCGAAAAAAAAAACGTTAATCACGAGTGGAAAAATAAAACAAGCATGTAGGTGACGAGGGAAGCGAACTATAGATTTAAGTAACGAACAGACTGATATGGTGTCCGTGGGAGACGCGAAGTACGGGACTTACGTACCCTCGGTGTATCTCCTGACGATTGCTGTTTTTCCTGCAACGGAAATAGTACAGATTACACGCGAGGTCATTGCGAATAAGTATCACGGTCACTCAGTCGTCTCATTGTCCTCCTGCCGTGGTGAACGAAAGATATCAACGTCGGGATTTAAAAAATAGCGCCAAATTTCGTCGTGTTTTCTAGTAGCAACAATTAAAAATAAAATACTAGGAGATAAAAATGAAATTAAAATTAAAGAAATATTTCGGTTTTTAGTAATGATGAAAAGAAATTTTCGAAAAAATAGGAAAAAAAACGACGACTTTTTCGCGCGGTCCAAACATCCCAGAAGGAAAATAGTTGGGAGTGCATCTGTGTGTACTCACGAATATTATGTGAAAACATGTTTAGCACTTTTGGATTTTAAGGCCGTAGCGTCTTTTTGAGGACATTTTGTCAAAATTCGCTTTTTTCCGAGCGGTCGCTTTTTGAGGACATTTTATAAAAATACACTTTTTCCCAGTGGCCCTAACGGTTTTGAGGACATTTTGTAAAAATTCATTTTTTCCCCGATTGGTCGTATTACTTTTTGAGGACATTTTGGAAAAATTCATTTTTTTCTCCGAGTGGTCGTATTACTTTTTGAGGATATCTTGTAAAAACTCATTTTTTCCGCGAATGGCCGTTACGCTTTTTGAGGACATTTGATCAAAATTTCCTTTTTTCCGAGCGGCCGTAACGCTTTTTGAGGACATTTTGGAAAAATTCCCTTTACTCCCGAGTGGTCATATAGCTTTTTGAGGACATTTTGTAGAAATTCCCTTTTTCCCTAATTGGCTGTGATGCTTCTTGAGGATAAAATCTCACTTTTTCCCCGAGTGGTCATATCGCTTCTTGAGGACGCGAAAAGCCCTCCCTAAAGATGTTTTCACATAAAAAAAAACTCGAAGGTCACGACCCCGCCGATTACTCGTAGAACGCGCCACACATTCCTATTTATTCACATTATTATTATCCGCAGCGATCCTTACTCACCGGCCAACCGAGTTTCCACTACATCCGAATCACCCCCACAATCCCTCCCAAATACACGAGAAAAATCCGTCCCCATAAACACATCGAGCGCGTCTCTCGCGGCCGGCCTCAAAAAAGTGCGTCTCTCACCTGTCGCGAGAAACTCGCGCGCGTTTCGCGTTACTCACCGACCCCGTAATCACCGATGATAAGAAACTTGAACAGCAGCTCCTTATGATTGAAGTTGGACAGCACGACGTCCGAGTCGCGTCTGGGCTTGCGAAAGCTCATTTTGTCCCGTCGAATTTCACGCCGGACACGCGAAGCACGAAGCTCGACTCACGCGCTCGTTATTGTAGGTTAGAAAGATCGGCACTCGCGTCTCACTCGGACGAGGATTCTTCATGAGCGGCGCGACGATAAGCCCGAGAGTCTCGGACCGAGACGCTATCGGCCGCAACGACTCCGCCGCTCTGCTGCCCCGCGCGCTCGACATATACAAATCGCCGTCGGTCGTTCAAAGTTCAAACACCGCGAGTGGCGCAGCCGCAGCTTCGCTGCATTTTTCTTTCCACGGTTCGCCGACGGATTTGGGACTCTCGATTTTACTACGGGCCCAACCCAATCACACTGTTATTATCTGTCTTGCGGGTCGTCGACGCGCCTGGGGTGGGATAAGCGGCGGGAGAAATGAAAAAAAAAGGGAATCGTGGACCGAGCGGCAAACGGTTTGCGAGCATTTTAGGCCTCAGAAACGACCGTCGCGCCACCTGTAGTCACCTGGATGCACTTTTAGAGCGCGAAGAATCCTCCCTTCCGCCTCGCGTTGCGCGTGATCCGGCCGTTTATCTCGATCGAGTGACACATGCTAAGTAACTGTATGTTTATCAGTCATTACTACGGTAACAGGCTCTAAATAGGCAGTATTCTTATTCTTATCTGCCGTTAAATGAATACAAATCATCGTTTTTGTTTTGGTTTTCAAAGATGTTAAAAATTAAATTTAGTTTTTTGTTTGTTTTTCTACTATTAATACTAATTTTTCTAATATTAATTTTTTTATGCGATTCTACTATTAATACGAAAAAGATTGATTGTGATCTGCAAGTTTTTTTAATAAGATTCTACTATTAATATGAAAGAATCATTGAGGACTACAGGCACTTTTTATACGAAGTCGACTTTCAACACAATTTTTTTTTCCTGACTCGGTTTTTTCAATTACTTTTTTTGTAATTGAACGAATACAGAAACGTAAATATAATTCTCATCAGTTACGCGTTTGAATAAACCAGTCAATGTTTCGTCGGGGTGATTAGTAATTGTGAATAATTGTCGCGGCGCGAATGATTTTCTCGAATAAGCCCACATTTCGCTTTCCCCACAGCCGATAAGAAAACTTCCGCTCTTATCGACAGGTGTCACGATGTTCCGTGGCAGCACCGGGTGGCGCGGCCTGTCCGCTCGACGACTCGAAAAGCGAAAGAGGGAAAAACGCTTGTGCGGCCGGCACGCTGTCCACTCGACAAACGTATATTTACGTTTAATATTTTTGTGTAACTGAGGTAAGCAATTTTTCGCAATTCACGCGAAACGTTCGACTTCTCGCGATTTTCCCGGCGGTAAAATATTCGCCGTATCTTCGAAAAATTCGTCGCGTTTTTGCGACGAAGGCCAACCTAACCTACAAAATACCGTTTTGTTTACGCTCGACCGACAAAACGATACGGAGTTTCATTGCAACAATTTTTTATAATTCACGTGAAACGTTGGCTTCTCGCGATATTTCTGGCGGTAAAATATTCGCCGTATCTGCGGAAAATTCGTCGCGTTTTTGCGATGAAGACCAAACTAACCTACAAAATTCCGTTTTGTTTACGCTTGTCCGACTAAACTATACGTAGTTTCGTTGCAGGAATTTTGTATAATTCATATTTTTTATAATTTTCCTTTTTTATAATTCACTTTTTTATAAATGTACATTTTTTATAATTTTCCTTTTTTATAATTCACTTTTTTATAAATTCACATTTTTTATAATTTTCATATTTTATAAATTCACGTTTTTTATAAATTCACATTTTTTATAAATTCACATTATTTATAATATTCATTTTTTATAAATTTACATTTTTTATAAGTGAATTATAATTATTACGATTCACATTTTGTATAATGACAAAAGTGAAACTAAAATATAAAAACAAAAACTATTTTGTTTACGCTTGTCCTATAGCTTTTATAATTCGTGTGGATCATTCTACTTCTTGTGATTTTTCCCACAATCTAATATTTGCTGTATCTTTTGAAAAGTTGTCGTACTTTCACGCCGAAGGCCAAACTAATCTTCAAAACGCCATTTTGTTTACGCTCGGCCCATAGAACAATACATTCTATTCATTGCAGCAGCAGACGAGAATCAGCAGCTTCACGATGGCGGCGACTATGCCAATAAATCCTAAACCATTCCTCAACGGTCTCACCGGCAAACCTGTGATGGTGAAGCTCAAGTGGGGCCACGAGTACAAAGGATATCTGGTATCCGTCGATGGCTACATGAACCTCCAGCTGGCTAATACCGAGGAACACGTAGACGGTGTTTGCACCGGAAATCTCGGCGAGGTGCTCATAAGGTGTAACAACGTGATGTACATAAGAGGAGTGGAGGAGGAGGACGAAGAGGGCGAAATGAAAGACTAGATTGGCGCCAAAAGATTGTCTGAACATTTCCATTTGTACCTTCGACTAAGCTTAAGTTATTCTGTACGTAATAAAAGATTTTTGAGTCTAACGAAGGACCGTAAGAGTTAATTACGTAAATTCTGAGGCGCAAACACAAGAGCATTGTTTTCAACATCCATTTCATTCTGGTGCGAAAAAATGAGTAACATATATCCATGACTTTTTACACCAAAGTTGCACTTGTGGTACGTTGAAATAAGTTAGTGTTTGGATGGATAAAGTACAGTTTTTATTCAGCAATCTCATAAAAACTATTGCTTTTATCCTAAAAAAAAACGTCTTATAGATATTTTTTTGAGAGCAGAAAAGCATTTTTAGAGCTCAATACAACAATAAATAAGGAAATCACAAATGGCCCTGACGATATCTGCATTTCAGGAGTAACATTTTTGGCACGCCGTAACTCCTTCAATTTTCGTCGTACGAGGTTCCGCGGGGGGTCGTTTTGTTCGTCTTGAAATTTTCTAAGGGCGACTATTTTTAGATTTTTTTTATCGATCTTATTTTCGACGCTACCGGCAAAAACGTGATGACAACATTTTGGCAGGCTGGAGCTCTCTTAATTTTCGTCGTACGTGATCCGCGGGGAGTCATTTTGTTCGTCTTGAAATTCTGAACATGTACGCATATATTTTAGGTTTTTTTCAAAGACTTTATGTGACGATATTAGCTTGCTTGCATGAAAATATCAGCGCTGTTGTCCGGAGCACACCACGTGGAGGTTACCGTTACATTCCTATTATCGTTTAATCAAAAATAGCTAAAATTCTATTATATATCTCAGTGCTCCTTTTTTGTTTTTTTTTTCCTTTTTCTTTCGTCTTTTACTTTTTTTCGTTTCTCGTGTTGCCCGGCGCACACCATGTCTTTACTTACAATATAAGGCTCTTTGTTACTGTTTTTCATTTTTCTTACTATTTTCTTAACGTCAATTTATTTTAAGCCGCGGATGTCAACCACTGTGCGCAGAGGTTGCAGTTGTACACAAAGTACTTGTCTTGCATCTCAGCAAATGACTTTCGCAAATACCTCAGACATTCATAGTGCGTCCATTTTCTGCAGGTACTGCATCCGATCCATTTTGTGGGCCTCCGAATTTCGAATTGCCCGCAACTCAGACACCTTTCGGAGGTGTTCAACGATTTGCTGATGCACTCTCGCTGCAGAGTTTCCCGGAAAGTACTGGGATTCACGGGCCCGATCTTAGAAATACGACCGGCTACAATCTCGCGGATGTAATGAATTACAAAAACACCGCAATTGTAGTCGTCATCCTGGCGAGGATATTGGCAAGTTTGCAGTGTTCATCTATCTCGCGATGTCCCGAAAACACGTTCGTAGCAGTCTACGAAGGCTTTCAGATAGCGCTTTGCACACGTCGGTTTTTTCACCGGACTAGGGTCGAGAACGTAGAGACTCTTACGTACGAGATCGACATACAGTAACACCCAGTGGTCGCCAGGACATTCCGCTGCTTTGCGGACCTTCACACTCGTGTTGAACGGGATGAGTAGCGCGGATTTGTTCGACCGTTCCTTTTGTAAATTTACGAACAACTCGGGAGTCGTGTTCGTAAGTTCACGCGTCACGATAATTGTCCCGATCTCGCATAACACGTAGGCTACATTGGAGTACTCTGAGGTCTCGGCGATGTACATTGACGCGCAATAATCAATCGTGAAATTGAGGAGCCACTTCTGATCGTAAAGCTTCTCGTAGTCTTCGACAGTGAGGGTGATGTGATGATCCTCTACGTTTACGTTCTTTGTTATACCTACGAAGAAGGGCCGTGGTGCTTCCGGGGCGTAGTAATACGCTCGATTTTTTATCGTCCCATTTGGGTTTCGATGCAAAACCGGAGAAGCTCGACTTTCTTCGACGAGTTGCTTCAGAGATGTCGCCTTTTGGTATCCTTGCGACTTTCCCGATGTCCGACGACGCTTCCAAAACTCCTCCGACTTCTCATTATCGGGTTCATCGACACGTGCTCTTTTTCGTCGTATATTGACGATCGGCTTCGGCAGCCGAACTTCTTTGTTACGACGACTGCAGGCGTTCGTGCATCGTATCGATGAATCGTCCAGCTTTCAAATCCAAATTTTTCTCGCATGTCAAATTCTTCGTGATATTAAAAAAGTTCTCTGCCGAGCTGTTCGTGAAGTGGCTATCACCGGTCACCATCAAACACGTCCAAAACGGAGCCAGAGGGACGAGCTTCTCCATGAGATACACCGCGAAAACCTCCGATCGGTGCTCGTTTTCAGGTGCGCTTTCGTCGACATTTGCTGTTGCTTCTTCTCGTATCTTTTGGTATGTTGGAAGTACTCTCTGATAGAAAGGACTTCCCTCGTATACGTTCGTGATGCCTGTATCCGCGATTTCCGCTCTTGTGTACGATATGTCTTCGTCTTCGTCACTTATTTCCTCCTCGGATTCAACGGGGGTAAGTTTCGACAGAGCATCCAAAAATACGTCGTCCTTGACAGGAAGCAACAACACTTGCAGAAGTGCCTCCACCCTGTCAACGAACACCTCAAGTTCCGTCGTGTGAACGAAGGTAGCACATGCCTCCAATAATATAGTTGCAGCCCGGCCCTTCACGTTTTTTGAGGCAGCGTATCGGGAGACCATTTTCATAAAATGTGCGTAACACGTGTGCAGCCGCACAATGTCATCGGTGGCAGATTCTCACAAACTGCGCCGTACGTCATGTTAAGATATTCAGCTACTGTGCACTTGTTCCACGCCGACATGAACGCATTAATACTTGCCCACGACCAATCCGTCACTGCAGCTTTGAATGGAGGCCAGTTAATCCCGCGATCAGTCCATACATTTTTGAAGAACGACAGGCATTCGCTGATGGAGGAGGCCGTATGGTTGTTCGTAATCATCTCGAGTACGGGTAGGATTTTATGCCGAACGTTAACGACGCCAGTATAAAAGTAAACCCTCTTCGAATTTTCATACGGCTTCCTCACAACAGAACCGGTCGCGTCGAAGTACAGCACTAACTCAGAGTTACTCCTCAAAAATTCGATCTGATCCTCTATCCCCAGGTAAATCGTGAAAGGCGTCGCGAACTTGCGAATGTAGGGATGGTCGTGATTAGCATTTCCGACTCTCATGACAATATCGACCGTGTCGTCTTTGTGGCAGTCATTTACGCCTAGTGCTTCGGATCACGCCTTCTGCAGCACGTTCAACGAGGGACAAAATCGAAAGTTGCCCTCGTCGCGGGCTAACGTCTCGTCTACATCTTTTAGCAGTTCTGCATGTTTGACGCTTGGTTTGACGTGCAACAAGTCGCGTTTCACCTTCTCTCGATGGGTACCTCGCAATTGGTATGAAAGTGGCAGCGTGTGTTCCGATTTCGAGCCCGCGACGTTCACGTTTATCTGCGTATCGAACCGACCGATTGTACCCACGAACTTGTATCTTAATTCGCATTCAGGTTGCTTACATGAAGCGTAGTCGCAAAAACGATTCTCGAGCCGGTCCTTACAGCCTTCGAAGCGGAGAGTGCACGTTATGTTCATCTGCGCTGGAAGGACTGTCCGCAAGTGCGCGTGAACCAAATCTGGCGACAATTCACGATTATCGGTTGCTACTATCTGTGCCGTTAAAACCGAGGTGGAACCAAGGAACCGGTAATCCGATTTCTGCCGGTTTTTAGTTTCGTGTTCATCGTCGCGTTTCGCTGAATTGTTTTCGCTTGATACGAATTTCGCCGCGGACTCCTGAGATAAAGACAGGCTTCGCATTCTTTCTAGCAGAGGCTCTGGTTCCCAGGCGCTCGCGCTTTGCGATGCGTCGTTGTTTTTTAACCCATTTGGGCACAGACGGTCTTTTTTCTTTAATAAAACGGCATTTTTTACTTTGTCGGCAAATTCATCAGGATTGTTGTTCCAATGGAAATACAAGGCCGAGCGAAATTTCTTTCGATGAATTCTGCGGATGTTCAAATGCTTGCATATTTTGCCAAACACGGGATTGCCAGTAGGACCGGACGAAAGGTCACAAACATGGTCACTGTACCTAACAATCGCCGCAGAAACGATGTTGGGATCAAAATGCATCGTTTCCGAATTTCACGACATGAACAGAGAGAAAAGCCGAACCTCAAGTACACAGACAATTCTGGGCAAATTGATCAAGAACGATCTCATACACCCTAAGGCTTTACAAATTAGCGCCGGTCCGCTCTCTCCACCACCAGAAAATAACTTGAATGAGATGGGAGTAGTCAGAGCGTCGGATTGACTCGTAGAGAAAAGATCGTGATTCAAAGTGGAACTTACGCACCAACGATCAACGCAGATTTTTTTACGAGTCCTGCTAATACGGTGTACTCGAAACAGCCAGCACCATCGGCTTACTCGGTTACGTTTTGTTCCAATTCCGAGATCATCAATCCCGATAACATCTGAGTGATGGATTCATCAAGCGGGAGTCACTAACTTACTGTTAACCATCTAACGGCATTTCCATAAAACTAAAACCATTACGTTGTGCCCAAGTTTTACAATCAAACATTTGTCTGTAGCGTGAAACAGACGAATGATCGACAAAGAATATAACAATAGTCACCCCTACAGAATTTCAAGACTAACAGAATGCACCCCAACGGATCCTCATACGACAAAAATTAAGGGAGCTACAGCGTGCCAAATTTTTGTCATGTTTTTGCCGGCAGCATCATAAATAAGATCGATAAAAAAATCTAAAAATATTCGTCCCTAGAGAATTTCAAGACGAACAAAATGCACCCCGGCGGAACCGCGTGCGACGAAAATTAAGGGAGCTCCAACGTGCCAAAATGTTGTCATCATGTTTTTGCCGGTATCGTCGAAAATAAGATCGACAAAAAAATCTAAAAAATAGTCGCCCCTAGAGAATTTCAAGACGAACAAAATGCCCCGCCCGCGGAACCTCGTACGACGAAAATTGAAGGAGTTACGGCGTGCCAAAAATGTTACTCCAGAAATGCAGATATCTTCAGGGTCATAAATCACTATCCAAGTACCGCAAAATAAAATATAGGTATCTGAAAATTAATTTATTGCATGTGAAATACAGACTGCGGTAATAAAAACTGTAATGAACTTTTTTACGCATATTTGCGTTTACAGTTGAAATAAGAAATTCATTGACTCCACTGGTGACATCTGCAGTGAATGAATTTCTTCCTTCTTTTTTACTATCGACTAAGCTTAAAAAAACGATTTTTGGAGGAAAATTAGCATACCAAGCAAACGTTGAATAAATAAGTTTGCAGATATTTTTATTTTGTGCTTATTCAACTGTTTACGTAGCTCAATACAAGTAAATAAGGAGATCATTGCCCATGTAGCACAAACCAAAGATATCTGAAAATTAATTTATTGTCTATTTAGTACGCTAATTTTCCTTTAAAAGTCGTCTGTTTCATACGTATATCTACAACATATTCTGATATCCATCTCCAAAATACGATTTTTGGGGGAAAATAAAAATACCAAACAAATGTTGAATAAGTGAATTTTTCAGATATTTTCGTTTCGTGTGTTATGCCGCTCGTCGTGTAATCGGAATCGTTCGTCGATTAAGAGCTGGGCTCAAGTGATACTCGACGAAGGTTAGATTACATACGGTTTTATTACGATTTGTCGATAGTCATCCGACGATCGATGCGAAAATACAGTTTATTGGTTAACTGTAAATGCGAGTCCTCCGAGTCGGATCGGTCTGATCGGTTCGGTTGATGGTAATGGACTGGCGTTTGCCAAGAGCGAACGCCACGGAAATGTGACGAATTGGCAAAATATTCTACTGCTAATCGACGTGGTCCGACCGGCACAGGTCACTGCACCGTCGAAATTAGACAAATTCCAAAATCTAGAAAAAATTCGGAAAAAATTCATACATATTAAGAAAAATTAGCAAATAATTTTCATCACGAAAAAAGTAGGTGTTTGGTTAATTCGTCGAACAAGTTTTTTTAAATCAATTTGTTAATAACTTTTTGAAATTATTATTACGCAAAATCAATCTTTCGAACAACTTTCGCGTGCTTGATTTTTCATAAATTTTTATTCCATTGGGAAACGTTCGAAATACTCTCTGAATCTCTCCGAATTTCACGTTTCCTGGGACTGTACCGCTCGGAATACCTTAAAAACCTATTGTTCATTGAAGTCGTTGTAATTTCTCATGAATTCTCGCAAAGCTGTTGTACAATCACTGGTGACTGTTCAATTACTGGTGCATTCACCATGTCAACTGGTCCACTATCGCGACTTTGTTTCCTGTATACCACATCGGAAGAAGCGAATCTACATCTGTTTCACTTGCTCTCGTGGTAATAGGCCCGTCGAACCAGTTGAACGCTCTATTAGAATATGACCCTGGAATTGAAAAAAAAAGTGCATATCAATATTGCTCTCCGATTGGCTCGATTTTGTTGCTGCTCCGCATTCAGCAGGGAGTCCCCTGTCTATAAAATCGGCAGCCCAGGGCGCGAGCCCAGATCTCCTGTAGATCGCACTTCGCGTGTAAATCGCGCAACCAATGAAACGCGAGGTTTCACGTGCATATCGACGAGAGACCGTGTTTTTCAACGCACACCGTTGCACAAATACATAATCGCCTCTCCCACTCCGATAACAACAGGAGAAAAACGCTCTGGGTTATATATACAGGTGTAGATTCGGCGCCGCCGCATTTCCACGTCGTACGTGATCCACCGTCTACTGCGCAATAAACTGTTGCAAGCTAAGAATCGATTATTTGCTAACGCAACATTTTCACACAACTCGCACTCGGTGTTTCTACGTACTGACGAACTTTGGACGAGGATTCGGTCCCGCTCTGCGCTGGACGCGACGCGATTCAATTTCGGTAAGATCTCGCATATACACAAAATATCTCCATATCAAAATATGCCGCATATACACAAAAGTCACCTTTATGACGTCAGATGCCAACGTTTCTTGCCGTTTCGAATATCCACGCGAATATTCATATGTTGACTTCGCTATCTACGTAAATTCTATCAAAAATTAGTTTGTTGCCGCACGTATTATTCGTGAATAATATAAGTAAATGGGCCGAGCGAACGCGAGACTCACAGCCATAAAAATGAAAACCAGACAGCAATCTTCGATCTTTTTGCAAAAGTATCTGCTTTACCCAAATAAATACAAACTTTGCGAAGGACATGGGTTTCTTATTTACAAAAGAAAAACAAGGACGGGTCGATTCCCTAGCAATCTTAACCACCGCCAATTCACCGTAAAAACCACCGGGTAGTTTTTTGCAAAACAAAAACCGAAAATTGGTCGAAACCACCGTAAAAACGACCGCCTTTCGAATGTTTTGCGCGGTCGTTTTCGCGGTAGTCGATGACGCGAAACCACCGTGAAAACGACCGTCTTTCGAATGTTTAGCTCGGTCGTTTTCGCGGTAGTCGATAACGAGAAACCACCGTGAAAACGACCGTCGAAATGATCAATTCAAAAACTTCTAACCGGTCGTTTTTTCCGTGAAGACCGAGAAACAACTGTCGAAACAACCCCTTTTTTTATCGAATTTCGAAAAAAAAAAAAAAAAAAATTTGTCACGACTCGGATTCGAACCTGGGACCTTCCGACAGTTACGTTGCGCCTTAGACCACTCAGCTATTCAAACCTTTAAAGGTACACTTTTTGATTGTCTATTTGAAGTTTGATTATGTAGTTGGTCGTTTCGATAGTCGTTTTCCCGGTCGACTACCGCGAAAACTACCGAGCTAAACATTCGACAGACGGTCGTGTTCACGGTGGTTTCTCGTCATCGACTACCGCGAAAACGACCGAGCCAAACATTCGACAGACAGTCGTTTTCACGGTGGTTTCGCGTCATCGACTACCGCGAAAACGACCGAGCAAAACATTCGAAAGGCGGTCGTTTTTACGGTGGTTTCGACCAATTTTCGGTTTTTTTTTTTGCAAAAAACTACCCGGTGGTTTGACGGTAGTTTTTACGGTAAATCAGCCGAAAACGACGGTCGTCAAGATTGCTAGGGTTATGCGACAACAGGGAACGGGGGAAAGAATAACACGGCCTGTTTGACCGACCGATGATCAGTGCGGGAACACCATTTACCGACTGAGCAACTTATATATATTTTTTCCTCAGATTTTTGTTCTTTTTTTTCCTTTAGATCCCCACTCGACCAAAACCTCGATCACCGTCTTATTATCGCACTTGCTACTCGTCGAACAGGCTGGAAAAAAAAATGGACAGCGGATATGAATTCATCCTCGAGGAAGCCGAAAACGAGTACTACTGTATTCTCTGCGGCTGCGATATGAATAGCGACTACAACGTCAAGCAACATTACCACGGAAAACGCCACGCGGATTCGTTGGAAAAATACGAAAACGACATTGCGGACTGCGGGGGAAATGAGTATTACTGTAACGTATGTGATTGCACGATTAAAGGTTACCAAAACGTTCGACAGCACGTGATTGGACAGAGGCACAACGGCGGATCAGAATCCGAGGCCTCGGAGGCCTCGAACAAACGTATTACTACGTACAGCTCCTTGAGTCGGGAAGATTTTATCGTTGAGCAAGACGACAGCGATTTATTGGAGTGCTTCCTTTGCAACCTCAATATCCCCGACAATCGATGGGATCGTTACGATCATTTGCATTCTCGAAAGCACAAGAAGGCCGTGAAAATGTATGGCTGTGATATTTTGGGCAATGATGAGGACGGTTGGTATTACTGCCAGTTGTGCGAGCGTGAGATAAGCAGCTACAAAAATGTTTATGATCATCTAATGGGAAAAGGTCATCAGAGCTACATGCAATGAGCATCGAAGACTTATTTAACTCGTGCGATGGTCGATCGTAAAGTATCATGATGAAAATGTTCGAGTGTGCAACCTCAAAAAACGAAAGCATGTTACATATTTTATAGTTTTTGGGCATTTCATATGTACTGTACACCTACATTGTTTATGGTAGTCCTTGCATCTAGTATTCATTTAGCATAAATTAAAAAAAAATGAGAGAATTTCAAACACTTCTCAATGGTATAAAAATCTGAGAAAATTAATGCACATTAAAGGTACTGAAAAGATTTATTTTACATAAAAATAATTCTAAAATGTTATTAAGAAATTGATGAAAAAGGAAATTGTATAACAATTTTATCAATAACCCACATTTTTTAAAATAAAAATGATTCATTAATTTTTCTGAAAACCTATGAAATTTTTCAGACTTTAGAGTCCACTTTGAATTTTCACATATTTTCCTTATAAAAACACAGAAATTTCAATGTGAATTCAATGAAAATGACTCCTTGGTTTTTCCGAATAAGTATGAATTTTTTCAGATTTTAGAGTTCGCTTAGAATTTTTACATATTTTGCCTATAAAAAACGCACAAAATTCAATGTGAAATCTAAAATCTCAAAAAATTCATACGTATTTGGAAAAACGAAGGAATCATTATCATGAAAAAAAAAACTTGGGTCATCGAAATATTTGTTAAACTATTTTTTTCATCAATTTGTTAATAATATTTTGGAATTATTATTATGCAAAATTAATCTTTTCAGTACCTTTAATGAGCATGCATTTTTTTAGATTTTCATACCATCGAGAAGTGTTTGCAATTCTCTCTCGTATTTCTTGAATTTATGCGAACTGAATACTGGTCACAAGGACTACCTTAAGATAACGAGCATACTGTTTTTGGTTAGAAAATGTTAAGGCTGTGAAGAATGTTACGTATTTTATAGTCTTATGTGCAATTTTATATACTGTATATCTACATTTATTGATATTCGTCATGTTTGGTAATTTTTCGTTACGGAGAAGTATAAAATTCTCTTTATAGCCTTTGGCACAAATGGGCTTTAAATCAACACTGATTATTTTTGTACATTAAATTGATTTAAAAAAAAAAGTGATATGCTAGTTGTTTATTTTTGCCTTGAAGTATTTATGTACTAATTGGTATAAAGTGTGTAAAAATTTGTGTAATAAATAATAACCCATTTCAAACAGCTATCAAAATCGGTTTACCTGTGTCTGATGTTCTTGAAATTACAGACTGAAATTTCGAAAAACAAAAATGCCGGTACAGTTGAACTTCAATTATCCGAACGTCGATCATCCGAACCCTGAATTATCCGAACGATAACTTAGTTTATCCGAACGCTCTATTATCCGAATGTTGTCGCGAATTGCCCTGACACTCACGAGAACGATCATAATAACAGGGAAAATGACACAGTCGTTTTTGTACAACATAATGACGGTGCGATTTGGTCAGAATAACAAAAAAAATGACGGACCATTTTATGGGCCGTCATTTCTTTTGGTATTCTGACCAAAATCGATCAAAATCGCACCGTTATTAAGATGTACAAAAACGACTGTCATTTTTCCCGTCATTATGGCCGTTATATTCACCGTTATCGTGGGTGCTAGGGTGTTGCTTGAATACGCAAAAAAGCATTCAACGTTTTTCAGATGCTTAATTTTCAGATGTCCATTTGAATGTTTTTGAACGTGATATAAATGTAGAAATTTAATATATATCTACTATTTTTATGTTACAAAAGTGTTATTTACGATACTGTCTCCAAAAAAACTACGTTTCCATTATCCGAACTTTTGATTAGCCGAACTAGTCTCGGTTCCAATTGTTTCAAAATATTTGTTAAACTATTTTTTTTCGTCAATTTGTTTATAACATTTTCGAATTATTATTATGCAAAATGAATCTTTTCAGTGCCTTTAATGGGCATGAATTTGTTCAGATTTTTATTCTATCAACAAGTGTTTGCAATTCCCTCGTATTTTTCTGAAACTTATGTGAAGTCAGCCACCACTCGCAAGGACTACCTTAACATCGGGCGACGAAGTTCTGAGCAAAGTATCACATCCTCTTAAGAATCTAATGTTCATCCAAGCCGTCGTAATTTCTCATGAATTCTCGCAAAGCCGTTGTACAATCACTGGTGACTGTTCAATTACTGGTGCATTCACCCTATCAACTGGTCCACCATCGCGACTTTGTTTCCTGTATTCCACATCGGAAGAAACGAATCTACATCTGTTTCGCTTACTCTCGTGGTAAAACGTAGACCCGTCGAACCAGTTGAACGCTCTATTAGAAGGTGACCCTGGGATTGAAAAAAAAAAAAAAGTACATATCAATATTGCTGTCCGATTGGCTCGATTCTGTTGCTGCTCCGCATTCAGCAGGGAGTCCCCTGTGTCCCAAGCAACATTTAGTTATCCGAAAGGCTTCGAAATGATGACAGACGAAAGTTAGGGATAACTATTTTTCTCAATGAAAAGGCATCTTTTTGTAAACCAAATAGTATCACTTATGTCCGCCAGAAAGATAACAGTGGCGTAACGGAATTATAACTTTTTGATAACGTAAAACTGTTGTCAAAATGACATCATATTTCCAACTGTTGTCGGTCACCGAAACGGCAACTTAATGTCATCCTACGGGCATATCTGACCGACATCATTAAAAATGTTACGTACAGGACACGATCGTGTAGTGATCAAAACGTTAACTTTTTGTTAACGGATAATGGATATCGCAATGATATCATATTACCAACCAGTATTTGTCGGCAAAAAGGGTGCTACTAGTTATCTTAAAGGTTACTTTTAGACGACATAACGGCGACGTAATGTTAGCTTTTTAACGATATCCGCTGGACGAATCCAAAGGATATCCTTTTTCACATTTATATATCGGTGGCAGTCCTTCGAAAAATGCAAAATGAATAACTTATTTTTATTGTTAATACATACGCATATTTTTATATTAACAATACCTTTCTCGCAGTTGTTACCGTAGCACTTTCAATTAGTCATAATTAAAAGTTCTCATGGTACGAATAGAAAAAGATAAAGAAATATAACAATAGGCGTATGGACTAACAATTAAAATAAGTTTGTCATTTTGCATTTTCCAGAGGACTGCCACCGATATATACATATTAATGGTTCTCAATTAATATGTATAATCGGATGGTTGCAAATAATTAAGTCCATGTATTACGCAAAATAGAAAATGAAAATTTATATTTATAAACACAGCAGCTTTGACTTAACATTTTTTTGTTTTATATATATTGTTATTCGCCTTCGCGATCGTCCTGACGGCGTTTCTTCGTCGCCGCTGTCGTTGCTGCTTTCATTCGGTCCTGAGACGGCTCTCGACTCAGCTGCTGAGACAGCTTGGCGCGACCTGACCCGAAAAAATATTATTATTTTTTACTCGTAAAAGCACTTTACGTTACAAGGATGGAGAAAGAATAACATTTTCCGACTTATGTACACTCGTAATATGGGTTAAGGGTTATGTACGGACGTACGTGGTATAATAATCCCTCATTATTGTACCACGTCAAATAATAAAAAGACACTCTATATGTCAGTGTACTTACCAAAATTCTCCCGGTGACGAACGATTCTTACACACGTTGTCTCTTCGATGCAGCAGTCTGAATCTCTCGCTTCGATGTGCCGGCTCGATCGTCGCGCGGGCTGATGGCTGAACAAAAAGAGAACAAAGAAAAATCCAAAAGACATCGATACGATACCTTTCGGATAACCTCATATTATTCCCGTCACGGAATAAAAAGATGACTTACAGACAACATACCGGTAAAGCGCGAAATACAAAAACATGACTTTTGGATAACATATTCCCGGGGTTATTGTTGCAGCTAACGCGATCATTTCACTTTGTTCGATGGATAACCATTATAAGGCACCGAATAGTTACCTATTTATCGATATCCACTGGAGATATTAAATAAGGTACCTTATTTAATATGTCCATTTGATATCGATAAGTACATAACTCTTCGGTATTAAATAAGATATCTTATTTAATATCTGTATTCGATGTCAATAAATAGATAACTATTTGGTGCCCTGTAATGGTTATCCATCGAACAAAGTGAAATGATCGCTTTAGGACAACTTTTAACGAGTGTCTTTAAAATGACACAAAAACGACGTCTTTATGAGAACGTATTTTGTATCTATATTTGTTACCGATATTTGGGCAACTTTTTGATGCCCTGGAATGGATATCCATCAGACAAAGTTATATGATGGCTTTCGGACGACTTATATTGAGAACGTTTACGGTAACTTAAAAATGGAGCGATTAAGTCAACGTCCATATGGACAGACATTTGAAGTCACATTATAGTTATCTTTCGGATATATCTAAAAGGCAACTTATAAAGGATATCGTATAGGTGTCGTTTTGACAGTATTGTTGCTTGGGGTATAAAATCGGAAGCCTGGGCGCGAGCCCGGATCCCCCGTAGATCGCACTTCGCGTGTAAATCGCGCAGCCAATGAAACGCCGGGTTTCACGCGCACCGGTCCACCAACCGGAATGCGAAGCTCGCGATTGGCCGCGCGAACTGCGCATATTCGACGAGAGTCCGTGTTTTTCAACGCACAGTGTCGCACAAATACATAATCGCCGCTCCCACTCCGATAACAACAAGAGAAAGACGCTCTGGCTTATATATACAGGGGTAACTTCGGCGCCGCTGCATTTGCACGTCCTACGTGATCCACCGTCTACTGTGCAATAAACTGCTTCAAGCTAAACGTCGAATATTTGCTAACGCAACATTTTCGCACAACTCGCGCTTGGTGTTTCTTCGTACTGCCGAACTTTGGACGAGGATTCGGTTCCGCTCTGCGCTGGACGCGACACGATTCGATTTCGGTAAGATCTCGCATACACACAAAATATATCTCCTTTCTGGCGTCGGATGCCAGCGTTTCGTGCCGTTTCGAATATCTACGCGATTATTCATATGTTGATTTCGCTACCTACGTAAATGCTATCAAAAATTCGTTTGTGGCCGCACGTATTATTCGTGAATTATATAGTAAATGGGCCGAACTTCGTCGCTTACTTCGCGCGGAACTTCGTCGCCCAATGCTAAACGCCTATAGGGCTGTCTCTCTCGCACCTTGCGCTGTCTCTCTCGTACCTTTTTGTTTATCGAGTCTCCTGACCAAACGGCTTGATCTATCGAGGAGCCCAAACATGAGCCCAATTCTTCAATACTCCCGTACATTCTATCAAAATCTGAGCTCTATCTGTCGAATAGTTTAGGAGAAACTAGCTTTCAAAAATTCGAGCTGGAGTGGGGGAAGTGCCACTGCCTCTTAAACACCTATAGGGCTGTCTTCTCTCGAGCTTTGCGCTGTCTCTCTCGCACCTTTTTGGTTTTTCGAGTCTCCTGACCAAACAGCTTCGAGTATCGAGGAGCCAGAAGTTCAGCCCAATTCTGGAATACTTCCGCACATTCTCTCAAAATCTGAGCTCTATCTGCCGAGTATTTTGGGAAAAAATAGGTTTCGAATTGTTTTGCTGGGTGGGGGGGGGGGGGGGGGGGGGGGGAGAAAGAAGCAACAGTCACAGACATAAAAATGAAAACCAGGCAGTATACGAGCTTCTCCAATTTGTCTGCAAAAGTCTCGGCTTTACCCAAATAAATACAAACTTTTCGAAGAACATGTTTCTTATTTATTATAAAAAAAAACAAGTACGGGACGATTATGCGACAAGAGGGAACGGCGGAGAGAACACGGCCTGTTTGATCGACCGATAGTCGGTGCGGAAACACCATTTACCGACTGAGCAACTTACATATATATTTTTCCTCAGATTTTTTTTTCTTTTTTTTCCTTTAGATTCCCACTCGACCGAAACCTCGATCACCGTCTTATTGAGGCACTCGCTACTCGTCGAACAGACTGGAAAAAAATGGACTGCGGATATGAATTCATCCTCGAGGAAGCCGAAAACGAGTACTACTGTATTCTCTGCGGCTGCGATATGAATAGCGACTACAACGTGGAGCAACATTACCACGGAAAACGCCACGCGGATTCGCTGGAAAAATACGAAAACGACATTTCGGACTGCGGGGGCAATGAGTATTACTGTAACGTATGTGATTGCACGATTAAAGGTTACCAAAACGTTCGACAGCACGTGATTGGACAGAGGCACAACGGCGGATCAGAATCCGAGGCCTCGGAGGCCTCGGACGAATGTATTCAGTATAGCGCTTTAAAACCGGAAGATTTCATTGTTGAGCAAGACGACAGCGATTTATTGGAGTGCTTTCTTTGCAACCTCGATATCGCCGACAGTCGATCGGATCGTTACGATCATTTGCATTCTCGAAAGCACAAGAAGGCCGTGAAAATGTATGGCAGTGATATTTTGGGCAGTGATGAGGACTGTTGGTATTCCTGCAAGTTGTGCGATTGTGAGATAAGCAGCTACAAAAATGTTTATGATCATCTAATGGGAAAAGGTCATCAAAGCTGCATGAAATGAGAATCGAAGACACGTTTAACTCGTGCGATGATCAGTCGTAAAGTATCACGATGAAAATGTTCGAGCGTGCAACTTCGAAAAACGAAAGAATGTTACATATTTTATAGTTTTTTGGCGTTTCATATTCTCTATATCTACATCTTAAGGGCGTGTGAAATACCGACTGCGGTAATAAAAACTGTAATGAACGTTTTTTTACGCATATTTGCATTTACAGCTAAAAGAAGAAATTCATTCCCTTCACTCGTGAAAAATTCTTTCAGCTGTAAACGCATTACAGTTCATTACAGTTTTTGATACCGACTCGGCTCGACGTGGATGTTTCACATCGCCTTAAGGTAGTCCTTCCGTCTATTAATTTCGCATAAATTCGAGAAAAATGAGAGAGAATTTCAAACACTTCTAGATGGTATAAAAATCTGAAAAAATGCACGCACATGGAAGGTACTCAAAAGATTAACTTTGCATAATAGTAATTCTAAAGTGTTATCAAGAAATTTAAGAAAAAGAAAATTGTATAACAAATTTATCAATGACCCACATTTTTTAAAAATGAAAATGATCGTTTATTTTTCTGAATACGTATGAATTTTTTCAGATTTTAGAGTTCACTTTGAATTTTCATATATTTTCCCCATAAGAACACACAAATTTCAATGTGGACTCAAAAATCTAAAAAAATGCATATGTTGAAAAACGAATGAATCATTTTCATAAAAAAAAAAAATTTGGATCATCGATAAATTTGTTAAACAATGTTTTTTTCTCATTAATTTGTTAATAACATTTGAGAGTTATTATTATGCAAAATTAATATTTTCAGTACTTTTAATGTGCATGATTTTTTTCAGATTTCTCTACCATCGAGAAGTATTGCAATTCTCTCTTATCTTTCTGGAATTTACACAAAATGTACTCTAAGCGGAAGGATTACCTTAAGATTCTCTCTATAGCCTTTGGCACGAATGGGATTTAAATCAACAGTGATTATTTTTTTATACAATAAATTGATTTAAAAAAGTGATATACTGGTTGTCCTTTGTTTATTTTTGCCTTGAACTATTTATGTACTAATTGCTGACCAATAAATAAATAATAACTCGTTTCAAACAACTATCAATCGGTTTACCTGTGTCTGATGTTCTTGAAACTGCAGACTGAAGTTTCGAAAAACGAAAATGCTGGTACAGTAGAACCTCGATTATCCGAACGCTCAATTATCCTAACGTTGACGCGAAAGATTCATTGTCGCTTGAATACGCAAAAAAGCATTCAATATTTTTCAGATGTTTAATTTTCAGATGTCTGTTTGAATATTTTTAAACGTAATATAAGTGTAGAAATTTAATATATATCTACTATTTTTGTTAAAAAAAGTGTTGTTTACGAACATTGTCGCCAAAAAAACTACGTTTCGATTATCCGAACTTCTGATTTCTCAACCTTTTGTTTATCCGAACTACCCTGCTTAGTAATTGCCATTGAGTAAGTTCCGTCTTGATCCAGTTTTTCCTGTCTTTTTCTGGAGTTACGACAAAAAATTGTTCGCGCCATAATTAAGCCGTCAACCGACGAGAGTCCGAAGTGCGCCATTCGATTTAGGTATTCGCCGTTTTATCTTTGGTTTTTCCCGTTTTATTTCCAATTTTATGTCGTAACTACTTGTCTGCTCGAAATAAACGAATTTAAAAAAATTAAAAGTTCCGTCTTGACTGGGTTTTTTACCTCGGGCATTTTTGACACTTACCGACTGCGGATAAGGTCATTTTCTCGTTCCATCTTTACCCTTCCCGATGTCTCTAGCGTCGAGATTCCCAAGAGCGCCGCGTCGCCCATCCGGCCGTTTATTCGTCAACCGTTGCGTGCAGATTCGAACGTGTTTGCCTGTGTTTGGGATCCGAACCACCTTGTTCCATTGTAGTCGAGCACTCGCTGCAGAATCCACCGCGCCTTTCGTATATTCGAGAAGGATATGCAATAACATCGCAGAGCGGCAGAATTGCGTGCAACTTTCACATCGAGTCGGGACGATAAATCGCTGAACGTCGTCAGAAGAGATTACCAAAAAGGTACTTATATATTACCTGTTGTCACTTTGCTACCGATAATATAAAGTCAAATATTGTTAGAGCGACCAAATCATTCCGTACATCGCTGCGTATCGTCTCTGTGTATCGCAATTGACCGTGGCAAAATTAGTGGCAACATTGTTAAGTGGCTAAGGATCCTAGCAAGTCCGGTCACGATGAAATTTGCTACATTTTCACGGTGCTTTTCACCGCAGTGGTGTTTTCCGATAAAGCGACGATAATCCTTGGAGAACCACCTACCAAATCATCGCAGAAAATATGCAGCTGGTGGTTTGACTGTACTACAACGCGGAAAATCACGACGCGACAGAATTTGCGACTTCGATTTCGTCGGTTTTTCGCTAAATATTATCGTCGGTTCTTCGCTAAATATTATCGTCGGTTCTTCGCTAAATGTTATCGTCGGTTCTTCGCTAAATATTATCGTCGGTTCTTCGCTAAATATTATCGTCGGTTCTTTGCTAAATATTATCGTCGGTTCTTCGCTAAATATTATCGTCGGTTCTTCGCTAAATATTATCGTCGGTTCTTTGCTAAATATTATCGTCGGTTCTTCGCTAAATATTATCGTCGATTCTTTGCTAAATATCGTCGGTTCTTCGCTAAATAGGATGGGGGTGAAAATGGCTAATGACCAAAACTGCAAATGGCAAAAACAGCAAGTCTGAAAATAATGAACGGTCTGAATCCAGAATGTTCATCATTAAGTCATCATTATGAAATTCGCAATTTCAGTCATGCGCTGTTTTGATTCCATTTTAATAAAGATGTGGGTCAAAATAGCGAATGATGAAAATAACGAATGGCTGGAATAGCATATTACAAAATGATGGCCATTCTAAATTTCGACCATTAATTATTTTGAAATTTGCAATTTTCCCATACGCTATTTTGGTTACTAGTTATTTTCACCCCCACCCTGAATGGGCAACAATAGTAAAATCACAAAATGTCTGGCAGGCCATTTATTCTTTTCTCTGTACATTTTCAAGTAGGTTCGATTTCCAATGGACTTCATGATAATTGTTGCGAATTGTAATTTCAAGCAGGCGAGGAATGATGGCTTGTCCGGATCAGTTCATTGTGCAAGTGAAGATGGACCAGTTCTACTGCATCATGTGCAATTGCGAACTGAACGGCCACGACGCAATCCTGGATCATCTTTGCCAGGAGAGTCACGAAATTGCCGTGGTGAACTACGGCAAGGACATACAGATCGTCAGAGGCGATCATCAATATTACTGCAGCCTCTGCAATAGTTTGATCTCCGGCTACATCAACGTTCACAATCACCTCAACGGAAGAAAACACAACAATTATCTTACCGGACACAGTTGGATAGCAGGCGAAGAGAAGGAGGAGGAGGAGGAGGAGGAGGAAGAGTTTGGGGAGTTTTTCGAGGGGGATGAGGATGCGGAGTATTTCGACGAAGACGAGGATGCCGTGTGTTTCGACGAAGATGAGGACGAGGATTACGACGAGGAAAAAGATGAGTGGCTTGATTGAATGTAACGGAGATGGTGCGAATTTGAGATGAGATTATCAGCAAAGTTGAGATGCAAAGAAGGGTTTTTGCGTAAGAAAAAAAGAAAAATGTTTGAAAAAAAAGAGGAGAATGAGAAAGAGTTTGTGCAAATGAAATGTAAAACTCTGTTACATTTCATTGGCATCAAATTTGCATCATGATGCGAACTTGAGATGAGATTGTCAACAAAGAACAGATGCAAAGAAGACGTTTGAGGATGAAGCAAGATTTTGCTTAGGAAAAAGAAAAGAAAAAATGTGAAAAAGTATTTTGAGGATGAATAGGACGCGAAGTACGACGAGGGAGAAGTTGAGGGCGCTAATGAAATGTAACAGAGATGATGCAAAATTTTTATAAGATTGTTAGCAAAAAAAGATGCAGAAGAAACGATTGAGGATGGAGGAAGATTTTGATTAAGAAAAGAAGAAAAGTTGTTTTTCAAAGAAAAATAAATCTATAAGAAAATCCGTGTTTGATTATAAAATATCTGTATTTTTAATATAAAAAGTGACTATAAAATATCTGTATTTTTATTATAAAATGTGATTACAAAACATCAGTATTTTTATTATAAGAAGGTATGTCGAGTTTGAAATATAGAGAATTACAGATAAATTTCTATAGATATTGCGATCATTGATACTGTAAACATTCGGGTGATTTTTCACCTGAAAATAAATGTTCATCGTCTCATAAGACGCGGATGACACGGTCATTGGTCATCCGCGAGTAAAATCATCAGTCGTATGTTAAGATTTTTGTTACAGTCAGTAAAGCACATGACGATTGCTGTGGTACAGTAAAACGTTGCTAGTTCACTCGATCCGAAAACTCGTGAGCAGAGATGTCAAGTGTTCGTTAATTTTAAATACACACTTTTTTCTCTTTACCCTATAATTCGTTTATTATTATATGTTTAGTGAACGCGGCCTGCACGTTATACAACTCAATGTTTCAACTTTATGAAAAATCCTTAAAACACATTTTTGGCAATAAATTCCATGAAAAAAGATAATAAAAAGTAAATGTAACGAAGAAAAGTAACGATCGCTACTTTTGTCGCTACT
Source organism: Pimpla rufipes (assembly GCA_963932165.1). Classification (NCBI taxonomy): domain Eukaryota; kingdom Metazoa; phylum Arthropoda; class Insecta; order Hymenoptera; family Ichneumonidae; genus Pimpla; species Pimpla rufipes. The sequence continues at coordinate 6,621,890 of OZ010637.1, forward strand.
TTTGTCGATTTTACATCGAGTTAAAACCTTGATTTATGTAACGTGTAAGCCACGTTTACCAAACGTTTAATAATAAACAAATTATGGGATAAATAAAAATAACTGTGTATTTAAAAGTAACGAACGCTTGAAATCTCTGCTCGTGAGCCACGAAAGGAGCCAACGAGACGCGAGAAGCGACCAGGCGATTCTCGGATCCAACGAATAGAAGCCCCAAAACGTGTTTCACCATTTTTACCGACGGTGAATTAGGCGAGGCTGAAGGATCAAAACCGACGATTCGGCATCCGCCTTATAATTACTAATCCATTGTCTGATATAAGTGCGACAATAAAAATAAAAAAAATAAAAACGGGTTCGGCTGCTGGTAACTCGCGATCTACCAATTTAACTAATTAACCAGTTACACTAGTAACAATAATAATTCGCACATAAATTCGTAAATCAAGTCGCGTTCGCTCGACGCCGCCTAAATCGCGAATTCCGCGCAGTCGACCCGCCGACCAATGAAAACTCGCCTCGATTTTCGCTCGGCACGACCGACCGAAAATCAGCGTATTTCGCGGCCAGCCACATTTCGCGAGTTTTTACCGCCCACCCAAGTGCAACTGACGCATTATTGTCTCGCTAATCCGGTGCCTGAGAAACGCTCAGAAAATATTAATTCTCTTCGGCCACGGAAACATCACACGTAGGATCCACGAATTATCACTCGGTAAGCGATCGTCGCTAAAAATCGATGCAAGCCGAATATCCGTCTTCGAACGCCCCAAATCGGTCGCGTTTCTTAATGCAGTCGCCTCTTCTGTTTCAGTCGCTCCGCGCCCGCAATCGTCTCTGCCCCTCGGCGAATTTTTCATCACTCGCCACACATTTTTCTGCCTCGCGAATTTTTTTTCGGTAACCGCAACTCACGCCGCTTCGGCCTTCGCTCTCACTCAGCGTCCGCCATTTTGTTTCTAACCTCTAGAGTTGTAAATCCCTCATTTTTATAGAATTGAAATTGATGGTACGATTGGCTTGGCAATAATGTTTTTATAATGATATCTCGTAATGATTATAATATGATGTGTTAATACTTTTAAATAGAGTAAAAAAATATTAATTTCCCGTAAAACTTGATGGTAATTTTATTGAAAAAAATGGAGAAATACTGTTAAGGCGGACCTGCTGTATAGTCTTCATTTCGCATAAATTCGAGAATATTCAGAGAGAATTGTAAACACTTCTCGATGGTATACAAATCTGAAAAACTTCATGCACGTTAAAAGTACTGGAAATATTAATTTGGCATAATAATAATTCCAAAATGTTATTAACAAATTGACAAAAAAAAATTGTTTAAAAAAAATCCCAGTGACCAATTTTTTTAAATGAAAATGATTCACATATGAATTTTTTCAAATTTTCAAGTTAACTTTGAAATTTGTGTTTTTTTACTCACTAAAAAATGCCAATTTCAAAGTTAACTTAAAAATCTGAAAAAATTTGTATGTATTCAGGAAAATGAACAAATCATTTTCATTAACAAAAACAAAAACCGAGTCACCGAGATATTTCTTAAACAATTATTTTTTATGTCAATTTGTTATTAACATTTTAGAATTATTATCATGCCAAATTAATCTTTTCAGTACTTTTAATGTGCATGGATTTTTGCAGATTTTTATACCATCGAGAAGTGTTTGCAATTCTCTCTCATATTCCTCAAATTTATGCAAAATGAATATTGATCTACCTTAATATATTGTGAAAATAATGGAGGTCAGTGCTTGTCCATTTTTCTCACAATTTCTTCGAAAATGTAATTAAAGATTCGGTTTTTCTTATGGCTATTCAAAAGTTCACATATCATTTTACAATCGCTACAGATCGTCGTTCTAAAATCGTAAATGGAAAATAAACTGTTGTGTAAATTGTAATTCATAAAGTAATGGGGATTTACACACTGCTCGTTTTTCGAATTCTTGAATCCCTCTCTTTTGTTTTATCAGAGAAAAAAAAGACAAAACCATGGGCGTCGAGACGGATTTCATCGTGAGAAAGGCGAGCGGCGTTTATTACTGCATGATCTGCGACTGCAACATGCCGAGCTTCAAGTCGACGGGCGAGCATCGCGAGGGCCATCGGCACGAGATTTCGCTCAAGCAATACGGCCGCCACGTCGTGCTGCAGCAGCACAACCATCGTTATTTCTGCAAGTGCTGCGGCTGCAGGATCCACGGGTGGATCAACGTCCATCCGCATCTGCGCGGAAAGCGTCACACGGTGCTCGTCAACCGGTCCGACGAGTCGCTCGCGACCTGCAAGGGGCTCCCCTGCAACTTCGTCGTGCGGCTCAGCGACAACACCTACAGCTGTTCCATCTGCGACTGCAAGATGTCCGGGCCGCGGCCCGCGGCCGATCATCTCGACGGCAATCGCCACGCGATTGCCGTGAAGACCTACGGCAGCGATATCGCGCTCGTTAAGAACAATCATCATTATTATTGCAGACTCTGCAAGTGCCAGTTTCTCGGGTATTATCACGTTTGGGGTCACATCAACGGCAGGAGGCACAAGGGACTCATGACCCTCGGGAAGGACGAGGAGTAGCCTCGCTTCCCGAATTTAAGGCATTTAAGGTGTAATCACGTCAAATGTGAGTTTCGGCGAAAATTTCGAACACTCGTCGATGAGATAATAATCTGGAAATAGTTCTGTGCTGAAAAAATTGATTTTGCATAACAATAATTCGAAAATGTTCACAAATTAATTAAAAAATTAATCGTTCGACAATTTACCTGGCTAACCAACTTTTTTCGGATGAAACATATTCATTGGTTTTTCTGAATACATATGCATTTTTTCAGAATTTAGTCTAAGTTTCTTGAATTGCATTTTTTTAAAGCATAATAAGCAAAGATCGCAATTTAAAAAAATGTTTGACAATATTCTGAAAAAATTCATACGTATTCGGAAAAATAAATGAATAATTTTCATCGGAAAAAAGTTGGGTTACCGAGTAAATTGTCGAACAATACATTTTTTCATTAATCTTTTAACATTTTCAAACTATTATAATGCAAAATAAATCTTTTCAGCATCTTCTACATGCTTGATTTTTTCAGGTTATTATCTCATCGAGAAGTGTTCGAAATTTTTCCCGAAACTCACAGTTGGCGCGATTATATCGATAGGACGACCTTAATTAAGAGCATGTGAAATCGCTTCCCCTGCTCGTCCGGGTCACAATCGGTATAAAAAAACTGTCGTAAACTTTTTTTTTTACGAATATTTGCATTTACATATTCAATGACAAAGTCGTTCACTGCAGAAATCACCAGTGCAGTGAATGAATTTCTTCTTAAAGCTTAAAAACGGTAGTAAATGTGGAAAAAGTTGATTACAGTGTTTATTACCGACTGCGGTATTTCACATGCTCTTAATCCTCATGCTCAAAGGCGATTTCGGGAACGTCGCGCTGCCTCGATGGGAAAATTTGCCGGTGGGCACATCCGAGAGTGAAGCGCGAAAACAAAGATACAGTGAGAAGGATTTTCGGGCTGATGATATTATTTTGACGTAGTTTTGTTATGGTTCGGCCTGACTCGTCGTCGTTGGCTGCATGAAAAATATTCGAACATATGAAACTTCTTTACCCCGTCCTTCCCGGACTCAATCGGTACCAAAAACTGTAAGGAACTTTTTTTTACGCATATTTGCGTTTACAGCTTCAAGAAGAAATTCATCGAATGCAAATATCATTCGATGAAACTTTACTTGAAGCTTTAAAATTTCAGGATGGGTGAAAAAAGTTAATTACAGTTTATATTACTGCGTTATTTCAGATGCTCTTAAGGCGTGTGAAATACTTTCCCCCCACTCATTCTGCGCCCAGTTGGTACAACAAATTGTAAACAATTATTTTCTTGGATGCCAAATATTTCTGGATTGAAAAATAAGTTTTACTTCATGCGAAATGACAAGACAGATGATGTAAGACTTTTCTTTTATTCAGAAACATTCGACACAGGCAAAAATAATTATTTACAATTTTTGTCACCAACTAAGTAGATTTCACCTCGTCGATTGTCAGCTTCGCGTAACGTAATTTCGTGAATTTCCAACCGAGGCGACGTTCTTCGAATTGTCTTCGGGCATCTGATAGACCTTGAAGAAAAAACGCTATTCACACTGCGAAATCGCTGTAGATCGGCCGCGTTGTAATAGTGTTTTTTTTTTTTCTCAAGATAGGCTGAAAACGAGAACTTCGAGACAAAAACCGCTAAATGTTTAAGGAACCTGAGACTGAATCGAACTTACATTGTAATAGTACTAATGGGACCAAAGTTGTATTCGAAATGATGAAATCATATATTTAAGTAACGTTAAGTGATCGCCACCGCAATGGTTGAATGATTATTTTAAATGGCTTCATCGAGACGACGATTATTTATATTTTTAATACTCATTTCGTTGACTCCAATGAATACGCGAGCGCGATAACGAGTACAAATATAAAATAAGTATAAAATACGAAAATCGAGTGCACGTATCATCGATGAATTACGTCGTGAAATAATCGTTTTAACAACGCAACGCTACAATAATTTCCAAGTTTTGCGCAAAAGTCACTTTTTTTTCTTCGCAAAGAGCGCAAAACAGTCGATTGAGCTTCCGAGCATTGATTTTTCAGTTTGTACAATAATCGTCGCATTCTAGTCGACTGAATCATTGCATGTAATTCGTACTTCATACGAAAATAATTAATTATTCAATCGGTTATCAACGGCTACTGGCAAAACGATTTTTTTTTTCAACTTTGCATGAGTTTTTACATTAATTTTTCTTTTAAGCTTTTCGGCTTTTTACGTTGCGCGTTCTGTTTGTTTATATCAAAAAGGAGCAAAGCACGACAATTCTGTATCTACGAAAGGCTATTCTAATGGCTGCTGAACGCCAAAAAAACGGTCCCAATTCATTGTAATTTCAATGAAACTGAACATTTATACAAACTTGAATCATCCACACAGCTCCGCGTTCTTTTTTCTAATTCATTTAAATAAAACTAACCATAAAGCATCGAATCCGCATGTCAGGCTCTACACCTGCTTTTCTTTTATCAATTCACATCAATATCGATTTACCAACGTCATAATTAACACATTATCGAAGCTATGCCGTCAATAATAATCGGTCGCTCTGTGCGCCGCTGTTACAAGATAAAACCGAGATGTAATCGATATCAATGTACCAACGTCATAATTAATACATTATCGAAGCTGCGCCGTCAATAATCATCGATCGCCATGTGCGCCGCTGTTACAACATATAAAACCGCAATAAAAAAATGATTTGAAAAGAACATCGCAAGCCAACAATTTGAATGAAAACAACCGAAATCCCGCCTCGACCTCGTCCAATGAAAACCCGTCCGCTCTCGCCGCCGGTTGGTTCAGCTCATCCGATTGGCCGGCGAGAGGGAACGGGTTCCGCGCATGCGCGCTGCGCGCGCTTCCTCCCCCATCTTAGCCGGCGATCGGCTTCGTCAAGTCAGTCTTCTTCCGGCCGGCTTCATCGAGCGTCAAAGTCATCTCGCCGCGGCGAAGTTTCGTCATCTGCAGCACAAAGGCAAGTCTTGGTTTTTTTTTTATCGTTATTTTTTTATCAGCAGACGTCGCGCATTTTTGAATATTCGTCGCAAGTATCGTAAAAAAATTGGAACTAAAAACGTCGATCCCTCGTTTCTCAGCCTTTCGAGCTTTCCACGTATCTTTTTCGCACGTTTATATTTTCCACGAAATTTCCATATCAATTATTCCCTCCGGTCGGATATAAATCCGACATAAAACCCCGTAATGTGTTTTCTACGCAATTGTCATGTCCTTTATTTATTTATTTATTTTTTCGTTACTTAAGTCGCAATCGCGGCGCCCAATCGCGACGCCGGTTCTTTGTTCCTCGGCTCTGCACGTTTTTTTTCTCACCCCCGAAAATAATCATGATAGCTTTTGCTTATTAGCTCGATTTTGTTGTTATATGTGGTCCGACACCGTCGATACGTTGCTGATCAGGCTGCATCTGATCAGCAACGTCTAGTGGAGGAAACATTCTTTGTTTCTCGATCGGTTTACGAGATTCGACGTGAGCTCTTTGTACTTTGGCGTCGACGCTGCGACGCGGAGGCTCGACATTCCCTCTCACTCGCACTCAGACGTGACCCCTGGTGTGTTGAGCCTTTTTCTCTTTATTTTTTTCTCTCTTTTTCTCTATTTCGCGCATGCCGAAAACGTAACAATCATTCAGTGACGATCGCAATAATCGAGTGTATTACAAATGATTCAATGCAAAAAGAAATACAGAGCCGTAGTTTATCCCCCAAAGCCGGTGTTGCGTTTTATTTTTCTCTTTCTCTCTCTTTCTCTATTTCACGAATGCCGAAACGTAACAATCCTCGAGTGATGATCGCAATAAACGAGTGTATTACGAATAATTCAAAGTTTATCCCCAAACGCCGATGTTGAGTCTTTTTCTCTTTCTCTATTTCACGAATGCCGAAACGTAACAATCGTTGACGAGTGATGATCGCAATAATCGAGTGTATTACGAATAATTCAATGCGAAAAAAAGCGCCGTAGTTTATTCCTCAAAGCCGGTGTTGAGTCTTTTTCTCTTTCTCTCTTTTTGTATTGTACGCATACCGAAACGTAACAATCGTTCAGTGATAATCGCAATAATCGAGTGTATTACGAATAATTCAAAGCAAAAAAAAGCGCCGTAGTTTATTTCCCAACGCTGGTGTTGAGTCTTTTTTTCTCTCTCTTTCTGTATTTTACGCATACCGAAACGTAACAATCGTTGAGTGATGATCGCAATAATCGAGTGTATTACGACGAATAATTCAAAGCAAAAAAAAAATGGTGCCGTTGTTTATCCCCCAACGCCGGTGTTCAGTCTTTTTCTCTTTCTCTCTTTCTTTATTTCGCACATGCCGAAACGTAGATAGCAATCCTTGAGTGATGATCGCAATAATCAAGTGTATTACGAATAACTCAATGCAAAACGAAATAGCGCCGTAGTTTATTCCCCAAACGCCGGTCGCGTCGCCGGCAACCACTCGACTTTGTTTACTCACTCACTACGCCCGGCAAGCGCGCGGTGCACGTGACCGCCTTCTCGAGTCGAACGCGCACGGTGTTACATTCCTCGAACTCGAACAGATCCTGAATTCTGTCTGCGATTCTCCTGACTCGCCGATCGAGCGATTTTCCGTCGATACGTTTTATATCCTCGATAATTTTCTGTCTACGAATAACCTGAAAATCATTCATTACGTCGGTTTTTTCTTTCACCCCTTCGGTCACACCTCTCCCCCCCCCCTCCCCTTTCTTTTATTCGTTTTCTCGATACGCGTGAGTCGCGCGACTTTCGGGTTACAAAGAAAACCGGGCAACTTGATTTATCTTTTTCTCCGAGCTCGAAACAAAATAAAAAATACACGATTTTTTTTCTTTTTAACTTTTTTTTTTACTGATCGAAGAAAATAAACATAATTGATCTCCAGTCGTAAACTGATTGGAGAAATACACGATTTTTTTTTTTTTTTTTTTTTTTTTTTTTTTTTTTTTTTCGTTTGAAATTTTTCTTTACTGATCGGAGAAAACACATAACTGATCTCCAATCGTAAACTGATTGGAGAAATACACGATTTTTTTTCCATTTTTTTACTGATTGGAGAAAATAAACCTCGTAAGATCGTCACAGAGGTTTCGAATTCGGGAATCGTAAGGGTTTCATTTCGCGCCGCGCGGTCCTCGTCGCTCTGGACGGACAAAGAAAACTAAGCGTCTTTGTTTATCTCTTTATAACCCGCCCCCTCTTCGCCTCCCGCCCCCTTCACGGGAAAGAAACTCAGCGCGATAGTTTTCAGTTTCGGTTACCTCGCTCGCTGCTCGCTCGCGTCCTTCGTCGGTTCTTGTTGTGTATCGCGTAGCGTTACTTTGAATCTCTGTTTTAGCTGTGAAATACTTAAAGCCGAGTTACGGCGAAAACTCGAATACTGGTTTTGGTCGTTTTTCTTTCGACGAATCGTGAACGGTCAGTAGCGCAATGTAATCTGTTATTTCTCGATGTCAATGACGATTTCGGTACATTAAAAAATAATTGTAACGCGCGCGTCGGAAAGTTTTATTTTTGCACTAAAAAACAAAAAATGTTAATTATAAGTTAAAGTAAATCTGAATTATAAATTAAATAAATTTTTTTATTATAAATTAAATTAAATTTTTACTATAAATTAAATTAAATTGTAATTATCGATTAAATTAAATTTTAATTAAAATTAATTAAAATTAACAAATTTAATTTATTTGTAAAAAAATTTGCATTATCTGTTCGTTTAAGACGAAGTTTGTCAAAAACTAGTTTACGGAAAAACGAGTATCCATTTTTTTTAAAAATAAACTTTACGGAAAATGTTTGGACGTGTTTGGAGTTTCATCTTCGTCGTTTTTGCTATATTTATAAATACATTTGTAAGGAATTTAACGTCTGTTCAGTACATTTTTCCGACGTTTCTCCTAAAACATTTCCGACGTCTCTCCTAAAATGTTTCCGACGTTTCTCCTAAAATGTTTCCGACGTTTCTCCTAAAATGTTTCGGAAGTTTCTCCGATAAAGTTTCTGACGTTTCTCCGAAGATGTTTCTGACGTTTCTCCTAAAATGTTTCCGGCGTTTCTCCTAAAATATTTCCTGCGTTTCTCCCAAAATGTTTTCGACGTTTCGTCTAAAATGTTTCCAAAGCTTCCCTAAAATCTTTCCGATGTTTCTCGTAAAATGGAATATTGAGAATGCTGCAGAATTTTCGTTGATTCGTTGTTTAATCGTTGATTGAATGTTTTCAGATAAAATCGCGCAAAAATGGCTGAGAAGCCAAGAGCCTTCGGAAGATCAAGGGGTCGGGCCCGAGGCGCCCCCGTGGATCCCAATCGAGAAAAATTACCGGCGCAGAGTGCACCACCACAAGGTGTACCGCCTGTGAGACCCGGTACGGTGCCAGAAGATCTGCCGATATCGCAGCTGGTAAGAATGAAACAGAATATTATCATTTAAATTGCGAATCTCTTTGCGGAAACGTGAAACAAATGATAATGAATTCAATATTTTTGTTGAAAAACCTCGCGTGTCGTGTTGATGCACGAATGAATGGGAAATAATTAGTTTCTCGTTGCTTGAATAAATCAGACAATCGCACTGTTAAAAATATTTCGCATGATCTTCCATTACAGGCAAAAGAAGCTCTTTTATGTAAACTAGTATTCGAAACTTAACATATAATTTTGACAAGATTTAGTAGAAATTATTGTAATCCTGAGTCTACAAGATTAAAATAATTTTGACTAAATCAAAAGTCAAAGTTTGACTAGTCAAAATTATTCTAATCTTGTGTCTACAAGATTAAAATAATGTTGACTAAATCCTGTGACAATCGAGAAGCTCAATGCAATAATTTCTATTTTTTATTGTTAAATTTAATACCGGAGGTATTAAATTTAATACATCAGCCGACGCTGATTAAATTAAATTTCGGGCGGGCAGTTTCGCAAACCTTTTTAGCAGCGCAGTTTCTCATTTACTCAACCACCGACGCGACACACCATTCACACTTTACAATCCACAAATCCGCATCTTCCTTCTCGCACAGACCATCGGTCGTGCGACAGCGTCGTCGGCGCAGAGTCTCGGCCGTGCGACAGCGTCGTCAGCGCAGAGCCTCGGACGTGCCTCGCAAACGCCGGCACAGCCGGCGCCGGCGCCTCTGCCTGCTGCGTGGCAACCGCGGCCAAAGCCGCTGCAACCGCAACAGCCGCAGCCGCAGCAACCGCAACCGCAACCGCAACGGCCGCCGCAGCAACAGCAACAACAGCAGCAACAGCAGCCACAAGAGCCGCTCGAATCCGCGACGCCGAGCGTCGGCGGGGGCGGCGATTCCGCGACGATGGGTCGCGGCGGGATGCGCGGACGTCGCGTTATAAATCCGGAACTCCTGTACACCCGACCGTCGACCGCGGCTACTAAACAAGGTTCGTACGAGGATACCGAGAGACGGAGATGTCAAGCGTTCGTTACTTTCAAATACACAGTAATTTTTATTTGTCCTGTAATTTGTTTATTATTAAACGTTTGGTAAACGTGGCCTACACGGTTTATACCTCAAGATTTTAACTCAATGTACAATTCTTAAAACACATTTTTGGCAATAAATTTCATACGAAAAATCGTAAAAAGCAAATGTAACGAGAAGCAGGTAACGACGAAAGTAGCGATCGTTACTTTTCTTTGTTGCATTTACTTTTTATTATCTTTTTTCATGAAATTTTGTTGCCAAAAATATGTTTTAAGGACTTTTCATTAAGTTTAAATATTGAGTTATATAACGTGTAGGCCACGCTCGCTAAGCATTTAATAATAAACAAGTTATAGGGTAAAGAGAAAAAACGTGTGTATTTAAAAGTAACGAACGCTTGGCGTGTCTGGTTTCGAGCTGCGCGATTAAACCTCTTCGCTCCTTCATTTATTGGCCAAAACTTTCCCCAAGGGGTTTGAATTTTTTAATTTAAAGTCGTATAAAATTATGAATTCCGATAGATTTTCGAATCTAGGCCTCGAGACACGAACTGAAAGTAACGTTTTACCGCAATTTGTATTTTAATCGGAAAAAGTATTAACGACTTTTTATTTATCCAATAATTCGTTTATTATTAAACGTTTGGTAAACGTGGCCTACACGTTATATAACTCAAGGTTTTTAACTCAATGTAAAATCATTAAAACACATTTTTGGCAATAAATTTCATGCGAAAAATCGTAAAAAGCAAATGTAACGAGAAACGAGTAACGACGAGAGTAGCAATCGTTACTTTTCTTCGTTGCATTTACTTTTTATTATCTTTTTTCATGAAATTTTGTTGCCAAAAATATATTTTAAGGACTTTTCATTAAGTTTAAATATTGAGTTATATAACGTGTAGGCCACGCTCGCTAAGCATTTAATAATAAACAAGTTATAGGGTAAAGAGAAAAAACGTGTGTATTTAAAAGTAACGAACGCTTGGCGTGTCTGGTTTCGAGCTGCGCGATTAAACCTCTTCGCTCCTTCATTTATTGGCCAAAACTTTCCCCAAGGGGTTTGAATTTTTTAATTTAAAGTCGTATAAAATTATGAATTCCGATAGATTTTCGAATCTAGGCCTCGAGACACGAACTGAAAGTAACGTTTTACCGCAATTTGTATTTTAATCGGAAAAAGTATTAACGACTTTTTATTTATCCAATAATTCGTTTATTATTAAACGTTTGGTAAACGTGGCCTACACGTTATATAACTCAAGGTTTTTAACTCAATGTAAAATCATTAAAACACATTTTTGGCAATAAATTTCATGCGAAAAATCGTAAAAAGCAAATGTAACGAGAAACGAGTAACGACGAGAGTAGCAATCGTTACTTTTCTTCGTTGCATTTACTTTTTATTATCTTTTTTCATGAAATTTAGTTGCCAAAAATGTGTTTTAAGGATTTTTCATTAAGTTGAAACACTGAGTTATGTAACGTGTAGGCTACGTTCGCTAAACATTTAATAATAAACAAATTATAGGGTAAAGAGGGGGAAAAACGTGTGCATTTAAAAGTAACGAACGCTTAACATCTCTATCGAGAGATCAGGTCGATAATACGCGCGACGAGCGCCTTCTTGGGGGGACAAGGATTAAGACGGTGTGAAACATCCACGTCGAGCCCAGTCGGTATAAAAAACTGTAATGAACGTTTTTGACGGATATTTGCGTTTACAGCTAAAAGAAGAAATTCATTCCCTGCGGATTTCACCAGTGCACGGAATGAATTTCTTCTTTTAGCTGTAAATGCAAATATGCGTAAAAAACGTTCATTACAGTTTTTATTACCGCAGTCGGTATTTCACATGCCCTTAAGGTCTTTACCGAAACTTCCGCGAATGTTCGCAGGAAACATTGGCACGCCGATACAGCTGCAGGCCAATTATTTCAAAATGATGACGTCGACCGACTGGTGTCTGTACAAATACACCGTGGCCTGCAATCCCGAGGAGGACCGAACGGTCGTTCGGAAAGGTTTGCTCAGGCTTCACAGTCAGGTCCTCGGCGGCTACATATTTGATGGAACGACCTTGTACACCAGCAATCGCCTGCCGGAGGTAAAATAATCGAGTATTCGGCTGCACTGGAAACGATTGGAAATTCGCTTCTTCTTAAGAGCAAGGGAAATCCCTTCTCTCCTCCCATTTCGGTTTTAATCGGTGTCGAAAAATGTAGTGAACTCTTTTTTACGCATTTTATGATGTTGAAGTTTGCATCGTTGCAATGCAACGAAATTCAGAAAAAAATGCATATTGATTAACTCAAATGATGAAATTATGCCTATAAAAAATCACCATAGGTACTAATTGATATGATGACTTTTTACACCTAATTTAAGCATTTGGGTTAATGAGAATTTTATTTTGTTTTTCTAAATTTCGTTGCATTCCAACGTTGCAAACTTCAACATCATCGCATTTTTGATTTTACGTATTCAAGGGGAAATTCATTCACTGTTGATATCAGTGCAGTGAATGAATTTCTTTTTTGAAGCTGTAAACGCAAATATGCGTAGAACAATAAATTAGTTTTTCATGCTGTTCAGAACATGTGAAATCCCTTCGTCCCGTTCTTCGATCGGTGTCAAAAACTGTAATGCATTTTTTTTTTTAACGAATTTTTGCATTTATGGCTTGAATAGAAAATTCATTCATTGTGGATATCACGAGTGCAGTGAATGAATTGCTTCTTGAAGCTCTAAATGCAAGTATGCGTAACAAAGTTAATTACTGGTTTTCCAGCTCTTAATTTTTTTACGCATTTTTGCATTTACAGTTTCAAGAGGAAATTCATTGCGGATATCACCAGTGCAGTACATGAATTTCGTCTCGAAGCTGTAAATGCAAGTATGCATTTAAAAAACTCATTACAGTTCTTCATGCTTTTAATTTTTTTACGCATATTTGCATTTACAGCTTGAAGAAGAAATCCATTCATTGCGGATATCACTAGTACAGTGAATAAATTTCTTCTCGAAGCTGTAAATGAAAAAATGCGTAAAAAATGAAGAGCATGGAAAACTGTAATGCACTTTTTTCATGCAAATTCGCATTAAAAATGCATCAAAAAGTGCGTTAAAAAAGATCATTACAACATTTCATGCTCTTGAGAACATGAAAAATCCACCCCTGGCGATAATCACCAGTTAAGGTTATACAACCGGTACAGTCCCGCCAAACGTGAGTTTCAGAAAATATTTCAAACAGTTCTCAATGGAATAAAAATCTTTAAAAAATCAAGCACGTTGTAGGTACCGAAAAGATTGATTTTGCATAACAATAATTCCATAATGTTGTTAACAAATAAATGAAAAATGAATTGTTCGACAATTTACCTGGTAACCCAACTTTTTTTTCTGATGAAAATTATTCATTCATTTTTCTGAATACGTATGAATTTTTTTCTAATTTGTCGAAATTGCGTTTTTTTTTAACTTTTTTTTTCGAGAAAGATGAGGTGCGAACAACGCATTTAAAAAAAAATGTAGACAAAATTTAGACAAAATTCATACGTATTCAGAAAAATGAATGAATAATTTTCATCAGAAAAAAAAGTTCGGTTACCAGGTAAATTGGTGAATAATTCATTTTTCATGTATTTGTTAATAACATTTTGGAATTATTATTATGCAAAATCTATCTTTTCAGTACCTACAACGTGCTTGATTTTTTTCAGATTTTTATCCCATTGAGAAGTGTTCGAAATATTCTCTGAAACTCACTTTGGCGGGACTGTACCGGTCGTATTACCTTAATTAACGTTTTTCGTCCGTTTAACAGCCGCTCGAGCTGTGCTCTACGCGAGAATCCGACCAGGTGATCATAACGATGACGATTCGTCTGGTGAGCGACATGATCAAGGGTGACGAGAATTATCTTCAGTTCTTCAACATAATAATGCGCAAATCCCTGGAGTACCTCAACCTGCAGCTGGTCGGCAGGAACTTCTACGACGCGGCCAACAAGGTATTTCGATTTTTCATCCCCGATGTTTCATCTCCGTCATTTTCGGCGACTCGACTGATACGTTGTTTTCGTCGATCACCAAGGTCGAAGTGCCGAAATATCGGCTGGAACTCTGGCCCGGCTACGAGACATCGATTCGTCAGCACGAACGCGATATTCTCATGTGCACCGAGATCAGACACAAAGTGATGCGGCAGGAGACGGTTTTGGATCTTCTCAACGATTGCTACAGTCGCCACAGCAACAGATATCAGGTTTAACCACGAATTAAACTCTGGCGAATCGTAAAAAAAAATCATCTTTTTTTTTCTTTGTAATTACGTTAGTTAGGGTAGAAGTACCGGTTTTGGCCACCTATGGTCCAGTTGTGGCCACCGAGTTCAAAAAGACAATTATTTATTATTATTATTATTATTATTTGCTGTTGTTTATTTTTATTGTTTGTGTTGTTAAAACGAAACAAAAATTGTGTCGATAATCTTGTTAAAGTGGTTATGACACTTACAGCTCATTTCGCATAAATTCGAGAAAAGTGGGAGAGAATTGCAAATACTTCTCGATGGTCTAAAAATCTTTACAAAATTCATGCGAATTAAAGGTACTTTAAAGATAAATTTGCATAATTATAATTCTAAAATGCTATTAACAAATTGATGAAAAAATGTTTAACAAATATTTCGTTAACACAACTTTTTTTTTTATGAAAATGATTCGTTCGTTTTTCTGAATACGTATGAATTCTTTCAGATTTCTAAACTGACTGAAATTTGTTTTTGTGCACATTTTCCAGATAAAAAACACAAAATTCAAAGTCAACTTAAAAATCTGAAAAAATCATACGTATTCAGAAAAATGAACGAATCATTTTCATTAAAAAAAAACTTGGTTCACCGGGAGGTTTGTTAAACGATTTCTCTTTTTCATCAATTTGTTAACATTTTAGAATTATTATTATGCAAATTAATCTTCTCAGTGCCTTTAATGTGCACGAATTTTCTTTGATTTTTACATTATCGAGAAGTGTCTGCAATTGTCTCTTATTTTTCTCCAATTTATGCGAAATGAGCGGAAAGCGACATAATTACCTTCGACATAAAAATACGGGAAAGCAAGTTTGAAATAAATAACCATGAAAATGGCCACAAACGGTGCATCTGCCCTGTTGTTTTTTTGTCGAACGAACGCGAACTCACGTTTTTCGCATCTTTCGCGATATTCAGGAACAATTCTGCGCAATGGTGATCGGTATCACCGTCCTCACCGACTACAACAACAACACCTACAGAGTCGACGACGTCGACTACAAAGTCTCGCCGACCTCGACCTTCGAGTGCAAGGGCGAGACGATTACCTACCAGGCGTACTACAAGCGGAGGTATAACATAACTATAAAACAAGGCACTCAGCCGCTGCTGCTGTCGAAGACGAAGCCGCGCGATCGCCGCGCCGGCTGCCCGGAGTTCGTGTATCTCGTGCCCGAATTGTGCCGCGCAACTGGTGAGCAATCAGAGATCGTGAAATCAGAATCACTAATTCTCATTGGTTTAAGAAATTAATGTTACAGTGCGGTTTGTTTTGTAGGTATGATTTAAAGTAACTCTAGCGCCTAATATTCATTTCGCATAAATTCGAGAAAAATGAGAGAGAATTGCTAACATTTCTCGATCGTCTAAAAATCGGAAAAAAATCATGCCCATTAAAGATGCCCGAATCATGCCCGAAAAGATAAATTTGACATAATAATTCACCAATAATTCATTAATAATAATAATAATAATAATAATAATAATAACTCAATAATTCATTTTGCGGAATTCACCAGTGCAGGGAATGAATTTCTTATTTTAGCTGTAATCGCAAATATGCGTAAAAACGGTTCATTACAGTTTTTATTACCGCAGTCGGAATTTCACATGCCCTTAATAATAATTACCCGCGACGATTCTGAAATGATGTGTGAACTTTTTAATGGCTGCATGGATACCTCGTTTTCAATATAAAATTGCGAGCGATTGCAAAAAAATGGAAGATCACGGTCCCTCGTGACTTTCGTAATGCGTTAACCGCAGTTCTCTATTTTTTCGGGAAAATAGCCATGACATGTTATTAAGAGTAAATATCCATTGCAGCCGTTACAAAATGTACTAACATTATAATTACTCCATGTTACTCTTGTTAATTAATAATCACAAAATCAACTGTGCTCTCAACTTTATTTCTAAAGGATTTAAGAATATACAAACGTTCATGAAACTAAATCTTTGACATTGAAATCTGAGATAAACTTTGTTTCTGAACGATTTAGGGATTTACAAATCTGCATGAAACTAAATTTTTGACATTGAAATTTAAAATAAACTTTGTTTCTAAAGGATTTAGGAATTTTACGGCATGAAACTAAATCTTTGACATTGAAATCTGAGATAAACTTTGTTTCTGAATGATTTAGGGATTTACAACCCTGCATGACCCAAAATCTTTGACATCAAAATCCGGAGTAAACTTTATTTCCAAAGAAATTAGGGATTCACAACCGCTCATGACCCAAAGTCGTTGACGTTGAAATCCGGGAATTAAGAATTTATTGCAATCCATCGAATAATCCAACGTTCGCAGGTCTGACCGATCATATGCGAGACGACAAGATGATGATGCGCGAACTGGCGAACCACACGCGTCTCAATCCGGGCGGCCGCATCGAGCGGCTGATGAGCTTCAATAGACGGCTGCAGACGACGGAAAAAGTGCGAACGGAACTGCTGCAGTGGAACATGAGGCTGGACACGAAACTCTTGACTCTGCCGGGTCGCATTATGAAACCCGAAGACATCGTTTTCGGGCGCAACGCGATCGTGAGCGCCGGCGCCGACGCCGACTGGACGCGCGAATTGAGATCCAACGAGATGCTGGTCATGCCGAAACTGCGCGACTGGGTCGTCATCGTCACGAAACGCTTCGGCAACCAGGCCAAAGTGAGTTTCTCATTGTCGGAGATGTCAAGCGTTCGGTACTTTTAAATACACTTATTTTTATTTATCTTACAATTTGTTTATTATCAAAACGTTGTTATAAAACGTTTATTATTAAAATCCTTAAACACACATTTTTGTCAATAAATTTCATACGAAAAACCGTAAAACGCAAATGTAACGAGAAACGAGTAACGACGAAACTTTTTATTATCTTTTTTCATGAAATTTATTTCCAAAAATGTGATTTAAGGATTTTTCATAAAGTTGAATCATTGAGTTATATAACGTGTAGGCCGCGTTCACTAATAGTACATTGTGTGACTAGTGCGTGAATCGCCTACGCGCACGTGTCACACATACTATTTTTTTAAATACGTGCGTGCGAGTTCGTCTTCTAGTGCCTGCGTAGCAGGCGCGAAGTAGTCGATTTTCACATGTTATTAGACAATTTATTCGCACACTCCGAACAGTGCGCGAATTTTATTCGCGCCCGCTACGCAGGCACGAGAAGACGAACTGCGCACGCACATATGTCAAAAACATTAATAACAAACAAATGATAGGGTATAGAGGAAAAACGTGTGTATTTAAAAGTAACGAACGCTTGACGTCTCTGGTTTCTCATTGTTTACGTATTGCAGGCACAAAAATGCCGGAAATGTGCTTTCGCTGGTTTTCCGCACCAAAAAAAAAAAATGCCGCGTAAAAATCGAGTTTTCGCCGGTGAAATTTGTGCGTCGATGACGCAATTTTATCTTCACCATTTCGGGCCCCAGTTTTTGTGGAGCTTGGCAAAGTTTTTCGGGTTTTGTGACTATTCGTTGGATTCAGAGCTGGGCGAAACAGTTTGAGTGCTTCAAATTCTTTCAGGGCTGAGGACGATTAAGGCAACGTATTGAATATTTTAAGCTCTGTATTTAAAGAGTGTAGTTATTCTAGTTATTATTCGGTAAAACGTTTGATACTAATTTCAAAACACTCTACTATTACAGTAGTCGCTTAGAGTCTGTCGCTTAGAGCTCATTTCGCATAAATTTGCGAAAAATGAGAGGGAATTGCAAACACTTCTCGATGGTATAAAAATCGGAAAAAATGCATGCACATGGAAGATACTGAAAATGTTAATTTCGCATAAAAATAATCCTACGATGTTATGAACAAATTAATGAACACAATTCTTAAACAAATATTTCGGTGACCCACATTTTCGTTTTACCAAAATAATTCGTGAATTTTTCTGAATACTTGTGAATTTTTTCAAATTTTAGAGATCACTTTGAATTTTGTGTATTTTTATATGGAACATATGTATGCAAAAACACAAAATTAAAAGTGGGCTCCAAAGTCTGAAAAAAAAATCCATAAGTATTCAGGAAAATGACGAATCATTATCATAAAAAAAAAATGTTGGTCATCGGGAGATTTGTCAGACAATTTGTTTTTTTCATCAATTGTTAATAACGTTTTAGAATTATCATTATGCAAAATTAATCTTTTTAGTACACTTAATGCGCATGACATTTTCCAGATTTTTATATCATCGAGAAGTTTTCGCAATTCTCTCTCATTTTTCTCGAATTTATGCGAAATGAGCTCCAAGCGACAGAATTACCTTAAAAGTACTTAGTACTTGACGTTCAATTTCGCCCAGCTCTGGTCGAATCCACCGGCGAATCTTTGACAAATTACGAAATCGTAAAAATAAGTAAAAATCGTAAAAATAAGTAAAAATCGTAAAAATAAGTAAAAATCGTAAAAATAAGTAAAAATCGTAAAAATAAGTAAAAATCGTAAAAATACGTAAAAATCGTAATAATACGAAATCGCTCGTAGAAGCTTGTTCAGCTTTTTTTTTTCGCGCTCGCCACGGGGAAAATTTGTTGTCGACGGGGTTTCGTTGACCGCGCGACAAACGCGTTGAAACAATTGTCTCGTTCATTCAGGATTTCATCGGCCTATTGAAGTCGTCCGTGAGCAAGATGAGGTTCGAGATCACCGATCCTCGGCCGTACGTAATCACCGACGATCGCCCGAACTCGTACACCGTGGCGATCGAGGCGATCATGAGCCGCGCGAATCCGCAGCTGATAATGTGCTTCCTGCCGAACAATCGCGCGGATCGCTACTCGGCGATCAAGAAGAAGTGCTGCGTCGATCGGCCGGTGCCGACGCAGTGCATACTGGAGCGAACGGTCGGCGGCAAAAGCGCCGCGTCGGTAGCGACGAAGGTCGCCGTGCAGATCAACTGCAAAATCGGCGGCGCTCCCTGGACCGTGCGAGTCCCGACTGGCGGCATAATGGTCGCCGGCTTCGACGTCTGTCACGACACAACCGACAAGGGCTGCGACTTCGGTGCGTATTCATAAAAAAATCTCAATTTCTTCCGTTCTATCTGCTTCTGTCAGGCGGTGCAACGCGACAATCGAATTTCGTGTCACGGAACTTCCGAAATGTCCGCCTCTCGCTTAAGGTAGTCGCCCTGCTTGCGTTCAATTTCGCATAAATTCGAGAAAATTGAGAGAGAATTGCAAGCACTTCTCGATGGTCTAAAAATCTGAAAAAATGCATGCACATTAAAGGTACTGAAAAGATTAATTTGGCATAATAATAATTCTAAAATGTTATTAACAAATTGATGAAAAAAAAAATTGTTTAACAAATATTTCGGTGACCCAAGTTTTTTTTCGATGA
Source organism: Pimpla rufipes (assembly GCA_963932165.1). NCBI lineage: Eukaryota > Metazoa > Arthropoda > Insecta > Hymenoptera > Ichneumonidae > Pimpla > Pimpla rufipes. The sequence goes on from OZ010637.1 coordinate 6,641,676, forward strand.
AAATGATTCTTTCATGTTTCTGAATACGTATGAATTTTTTCCGATTTTTAAGTAATCTTTGAATTTTGGAATTTTCCATATATAAAAAAACACCAAAATTCAAAGATTACTTAAAAATCTGAAAAAATTCGTGCGTATTCAGAAAAACGAAAGAATCAATTTCATCGAAAAAAAAACTTGGGTCACCGAAATATTTGTTAAACAATTTTTTTTTTCATCAATTTGTTAATAACATTTTAGAATTATTATTATGTCAAATTAATATTTTCAGTACCTTTAATGTGCATGCATTTTTTCAGATTTTTAGACCATCGAGAAGTGCTTGCAATTCTCTCTCAATTTTCTCGAATTTATGCGAAATTGAACGCAAGCAGGGCGACTACCTTAAGAGTATGTGAAATACCGACTGCGGTAATAAAAACTGTAATGAACGTTTTTTACGCATAGTTACATTTACAGCTAAAAGAAGAAATTCATTTCCTGCACTGGTGAAATCCTCAGGGAATGAATTTCTTCTTTTAGCTGTAAACGCAAATATCCGTCAAAAACGTTCATTATAGTTTTTGATACCGACTGGGCTCGACGTGGATGTTTCACATCGTCTTAAGGCGAGGCGAAACCACCATGAGTGCTAGACAGACAGAAAATAATTTTCGGATCAACAATACACGGAAATTAGACACATGACAGGAAAAATAAAAGTTTTACACCAACCAGAATCGAAAGAGGAATGGTGTAAAACTTTTCTTTTTCCCGGAAACGTTGGGCATCGTTGGAATAATGGGTTACAGTTTTTATCACCGACTGAACAGGTTTCGCCTCGCCGTAAGGCAAGGTGAAACCTGCTCAGTCGGTAATAAGAACTGTAACCAGTCTTTCCGACGATGCCCAACGTTTCCGAAGAAAAGAAAAGTTTTACACCATTCCTCGTTCGATTCTGGTTGGTGTAAAACTTTGATTTTTCCTGGCATGTGTCTAGTTTCCGTGAATTGTTGGTCCGAAAATTATGTTCTATCTCTCTCGCACTCACGGTGGTTTCGCCTCGCCTTAAGGCGTTGAAACATGATTTGATTTTACATGATTTTAACATAAAAAAGGGCAATTATCAAACATCACGAAATTCTAAAAAAAAAAATAAAAATCGTACCTAGGGTAGAAGTACCGATTTTGGCCACCTTTGGTCCAGTTGTGGCTACCAAGTTCGAAACGGCGGAATTACTTGATATCCTTAAAACGAAAAAAATGGCATCGACAGTCTTGTCAACTTGTACGGATACTTTCGAAGTATCATCATGAAAATACGGGAAAACAACTTAAAATAAATTGTAGTAAAAATGGCCACAATCGGTGCATCTGCCCTCTTCAGAAAAACAAAAAATAATAATTTTCATAACAAACAAAAATTAGGTTGCCGGCTATTTTATCGAACAATTATTTATTTCGGCCTGCCTGTTTTTCGCGCTTCTCAAATTCCCCCGCGTCAATCGCAGGTGCGCTGGTCGCGTCTCTCGACCGCGGAATGAGCCGCTACTTCTCGGCAGTGAGCGCGCACAAGAACGGCGAGGAGCTGTCGAACGACCTAGCGACGAATATGTGCAAAGCCGTGCACAAATATCGCGAGATGAACGACGGGCTGCCGACGCGAATAATCGTCTACCGGGACGGCGTGGGCGAGGGCCAAATTCCCTACGTCTACGAACACGAGGTGGAGAACCTGAAGAGGAAACTCGTGGCGATCTACGGCGATCCGAGTCTCCTCAAACTCGCCTATGTAATCGTCACGAAGCGGCTGAACACGCGGCTCTTCTACGGCACGAACAATCCGCCGCCCGGGACGGTTGTGGACGACGTCATAACCAATCCGAACAGGTACGACTTCCTCATCGTCCCGCAGCTCGTGAGGAATGGATCCGTCTCGCCGACCGGATACAGCGTCATCTCCGACAACGCAGATCTCAACGCCTCTCAGATCCAGCGACTGACGTTCATGTTGACCCACATGTACTTCAACTGGAGCGGAACCGTTCGGGTTCCCGCGCCCTGCCAATTCGCCCACAAACTGGCCTTCCTCGTCTCCCAGTCGATTCACGCCAGTCCGAGCAGTCAGCTCGAGACTCTCCTCTACTTCCTGTGAATCTTTTCTTTCTTATTTTTTTTACGCGATGGACACACGAGACTCGTGCCCGTTTCTTTTTCCTCTTCTTTTTTCTTTCGTCGAATTTTCACGAAACTTCACGAAGCGACTGAGGAACCGCGGGGATTTTGTACTCGAATCCTAAAGTAAAAGTACGAGAAACGATTCGCGTCTCCTTTTTTTTCGAGCCACTTGTCTCGAATGTTTGATGTGTCATTTTATTTTCCTCGAAACGCGAAGATTTGGATTGAAATCGCGGGACTCGTGGGCAGAGGTGTCAAGCGTTCGTTACTTTTAAATGCACACTTTTTTCGTTTACCCTATAATTTGTTTATTATTAAATAAACAAATTATAGGGTAAACTTGATGAAAAATCCTTAAAACACATTTCTGGCAATAAATTTCATGAAAAAGATAATAAGAAGTAAATGTTACGAAAAAAAGTAACGGTCACTACTTTCGTCGTTCCTCGTTTCTCATTACATTTGCTTTTTACGATTTTTCGTATGAAATTTATTACCAAAAATGTTTTTTAAGGATTTTTACATTGAGTTAAAACCTTGAGTTATATAACGTGTTGCCGCGTTTACCAAACGTTTACTAATAAATAAATTATAGGATAAATAAAAATAAGTGTGTATTTAAAAATAACGAACTTCCCTGCTTAGTAATTCCGATTGACCCTGATAGAAATCGATGAAATGGACGAAATTTCGATTGAAAAATAATCAGTTCTAACAGGTTTCAATCGGGTTTTTGTCCGTTTTATTGGTTCGAATCGGATCTTTTAACCAGGGTTTCCGAGACTTTGTTTTCTCTAAGCGAGATAGTAGTTCGCAGTTCAAGCTGCGAAAACTTTTCCACTTCAAGCACTGCGAGATCTACTGTTACCGAAAACACGTGCGTCAATTATTTTCCTTTTGTCGGTATAACTTTGTATTTTTCGCGCGCGAAGCGGAGACTTTCGGGTCGCGGATGCGCCCTCCCGTAACAATCTCGTAAATAATTGTTTCGTTTTTCTTTTCTTTTTTCCTTTTTTTCGTACCCAGATCCCAAAGACACGTTTGTTTTTATTTGAAGCCGCAAAGAGAAGCCGACACGGATCATAGAAACGCGTAGCCTAGATGGAAATTATTCTATTACGTTTTCATTTTTAAATTAATATATTTTACACGATTTGATATGTATAACAAATAAACATCTTACATCGGTAACGAGTTATTTTTCTTTTTGCGCTCGGCGATTTATCGCTTCCAAGACGATCGACTTTTCGACAATAGACTTTCCGATATTCATCAACGCAGGAACTTCACGTTGCCTGTAAGATCTGTATTTGGGTGTTGAAGAAATGTTTGAAAAACCAACTGATGTAAAAAATCGAAAAATAAAATAAAACAAAAATAAAATTGTGAACATTTTTGTTGATTTGATTAACATTGCGAAACATCCTGATCTGCATAGGGTAAAGTCATCAGTAAATGAACAATTAAATCAGAACAATTTGATTTTCATGGGTTTCTATAAAATCTAATATTTTCAAACTTTTCGCAAACATTTTAACGACTAATAAAACATGGAATTACGTGATGCAGCTAAAGAAAAACCTCGTTTTTTTATCGCGAAGTGTATGAAATTGGATACTAAAAGCCAAAAATTCAAAAACCTCAGTAAATGAGCGAGCCAATTTAACTTACACTTTTAGTCGAAAACAGACTTGCGACAACACAATCGGAGTAGATAGCTAAATAATAGACAAATTAAGAATCTAATGTTCATCCAAGTCGTCGTAATTTTTCATGAATTCTGCTTTAAAAAACAAATTCTGCTAAATAATAGACAAATTAAGAATCTAATAGCGTTTTCAACTGGTTACACTGGTGTACACTCAGTGTACACTCGAGCCACCAGTGCGGTGTGTCTCTCGGTACGAGTTGAACACAATGCGTGACTTCGGTGTACACTCAGTGTGCACTAGTGTAACCAGTTGAAAACGCTATAAATTACGACGCGGCGCTAATTTTCCCGCCAATTTTACGAATGCGCGCGCCACCCGCCCCACCGCAATGGCGTCCGCCGCGTGTCCGATTGTTGCCGTATTTGAACGAATTTCTCAAACACTCAAAAAAATTGAGCTCCCACATCAACTTTGTAGCTGAAAAAAAATTACCCAGCTCAAAATGTTAATTTCTCCGATCAAAAACATCGCGTCCACATAACCTACGAAAATAAAAAAAAAAACCTCAACTCCCCCGCAGCCTCGCGCGATCTCATCAGTCGATCGCCGACCATCGCCGACCGTCGAGCGAGCAGACAGAAACAGGTCTATCGGCTCCGTTCACAACCGGCACGATACACGATCAACAAACCGTAAGTAAAACGCAAATCCCTCATTACATAAAACCGCAATACAATTATACAAGTTTCCAGTTTCCTCGTAAATCAACCGCAGCCGTTAAACGACCCAAACGATACGAATTTTCGTTAGCAAAAAAAAACAATAAAAAAAAAAGATCACAACAATCACATTTTCGCCGGTGAATTCCAAGACCGTAATGCAATTACATAAGTTTCCAGTTTCCTCGTAAATCAACCACAGTCGATAAACGACGCAAACGACGTGAATTCTCGTTCGCAACAATAACAAAAAAATACATCACAACAATCACATTTTCGCCGGTGAATTCCAAGACCGTAAATAGTACAATTATTTAAGTTTTTCCAGTTTCCTCGTAAATTAACCACACTCGATAAACGACGCAAACCATCCGAATTCTCGTTCGCATCGATAACAAAAAAATCACAACAATCACATTTTCGCCGGTAAATTCACAAGACCGTAAATAATACAATTATATAAGTTTTTCCAGTTTCCTCGTAAATCAACCACACTCGATAAACAACGCAAACCACCCGAATTCTCGTTCCACATAAAAAAAAAAAATCAATCCCATTTTCACCCGGTAAACTCGCGATGACCTTCCCGTGACCTTGCGGATTTCAGACGCCTCATCGCTGCAGCCGGAGATCACCGAAAATCGTTCCATCGCTCCACGAATTTCCGTCTCGAAATCCACCTAATTTCCGCCGATGCCAAAATCGCGAAATGGCGTCGCCGGCTGAGTCGATTCTGGGTTCCAACGTCCTCGTTCGCCTGAAAACCAACGAGTACCGCTGCCTCATCTGTCCAGACAGCGGAATTTTCTCTACATGGGAACAGCACATGGCGAACGAGGAGCACGTGGCGACTCTCAAGCAGTTCGACTTGACTTTCGAGAGACGAGGCGACTGGCTGCGCTGCCGATTGTGTCATCAGTATCTTAGTAGCGACGCAGCGAGAATCCATGGTAAGTCGCATTCTGTCGTCCCTTGGCACAAGCCGGACGACCAGTACCAATTTTTTTTTGAGAATCGAGTCGTCGAGTTCAAGAAACGCTTTCGCTGCTTCCTCTGCGACGTCAGCTTCGACCTCTGGTTCGTCGCTCTTCTTCATCTGCAGGAAAAATCCCATTTGAATCGCAGCAAAGACGCAGCAGTGCCAATTGGATTTTCTTATCTCATCCCCAGCGGCGAGTCGTACAAATCGCTGGTTTTCGAGGGACTCGTTCCTCACTCTTTCTCCAGGCTCGAATGCAAATTTTGCAGAAACACAGAAATTTCACTCACAAAAGTCGGTGAGCACATCAGAGACTTTTCTCACCGCTGCCAGAAATTGGTATCCTCATCGATGCCTGGAGAAAATGAAAATGATTCGAAGGCGAAGGAGATTTGCTTCTTCGAGAAGTTCACCGAAAGCTTCATCAACTGCTTCGTCTGTGATCGATTTTTTCCTGCGACTGAGGAGAGAATAAAACAGCATCTGGCGGAAGAAACTCATGCGGAGGCGCTGAAGAAATATGGTTGCGACTCAATTTCTTCAAAACCAGGTGAAATTTATCACTGCGGCTGCTGCGAAATCTCGATTCCCGACCTTCAGAGTCTTCGCGCTCACATAAAGCAGGAACGTCACGCGGCTTCGGTGCTCCGGTCCAGAAAGCCGAAAACCGAGATCGCAGCAGCTTCGACATCGTCTTCGGAGCTGATTTTCCGAAATACGCTCATCTGGATCGGCCGGAAATTCGATTCAAAGAATTCGTACTGCAGATTATGTGAAACGGAATTGCCGGACGCTGCGGCTATTAAAAATCACGTGGCGGAAATCGGCCACGCGGCGATCTTGACAAGATTCGGGTGCGAAAATCTCTCGCCAATCGAGGGCAGCGTTTTCAGATGCGGATGCTGCGGCTGCAGGATTTCCGGTCATCACAACGTTTATCTTCACGCGAGAGGAAAGCCGCACTCGTTCGCTCTGGTTGCGTTTCGAAGACGGCAGCGCGAGGAGGCCGCGAGGACGAAATCGGAGCGACCGGAGTGGAGCAAAGTCGTTTCTTCCATGGCGAACGAGCTGACGAAATTGTCGGAGCAACTGAAGGGCAAACCGGGCGCAGAGAACCCGCGATCTCTGGCAAATAATCGGTCGGTTGATCTCGTCGTCGTCGAGCGAATCACCTGCAACTTCTGCAGCTTCGTCGTGCCGAACTGCGTTGAGCTGCACAGCCACATGGCTGGGCATTTCAGCGCGGATTTCGTTGGCTCTCATTTGGATGAAAATGCGAACAGTAGACATTTTTGCGAGGGGAAAAACCGCGTGGAAGTGAAGAAAATCGTGGATTCGCTGGGGAAGTTCGGAACGATTGAGGACGCGAAAAGGAACGAGGTCAGGGTGAATTTTTTGGCTCCTCTGGAAAAGATCGAGGACGGAAAATCGCGCGATTTTAGCAGCGCGAAAAGCAACGAAATGAGAGTAAATGTTTTGGCTCCTCTCGTGAAGATCGAGGACGAAAAATCGCGAGATTTTAGCAACGCGAAAAACGCCCTCGCTAAACCTTTTACTGTGGCTTCCGGCTGCAGCAGCAGCGACGACGAAGATTCGAGCGACGATGCGCCGAAAAAATCGACGATCCAAAGAATCGCGAGGCTGCTGAACTTCGATAAAAATTATATCTACGACATGAGCGAGAGATTGCGGGAAATCGAGTTGGGAATGAAGCTCTGCATAGTCGTCGACGCGGAAGGAATTTACTGCCTAATCTGCCGAAAAGTCGTGGTGAACACGCTGCAGAATTACTTCGAGCATCTTCGCAGCCTCGATCACGTCGAGTATCTCGAGGGGATGGAGCGAGATCACCGGCTCTTCGAGTTCGCGAGGGATCAATTCAGCGAACTCGATCTGGCCGATCAGTACATGGAGGAAACGTCGGACGAGCTGCTGCGCTGTCTCGTTTGCGACGAGGAAGTCGCCAACGATGACTGCGCTGTCCAGGATCACATCGAGGAGACGAATCATGAGATTATTCGCGACGAGATGCACGCGGCCGCTGAGCGAAATTACGAGGACATCAGGTCGCGCCTGCACTGCGACTGGTACTGTTGACGTTGTCTGAATAGACCGAGATGGAATAATCGTTAATATATTTTAAGATCGAATTTATATTCCTAAAATCGAAGTCAAGTTTGAACTCAAGTTCCAACTCTTTTTAAGCTGGAACTTCAGTTGGAACTTAAGTTGGAAGTTAAAAAAAGAAAAGTTTAAACTTGAGTTCAAACTTTGTTGCTATAAATTCGACCCTTAGTTAGAGTTTTATTAATACACGATACATGGGGCGAGTTTTTTTATTCAGTTCTGAATGCATCCGCGTGTTTCCCTGCATTCGGGATGCAGTCAACCAGAGTTGTAAATACCCAAATATTTTAGAAAAAAATTGATGGAGTTATTATAAGATAATATGCACATTTTTCAATGGCTGGAAAAGAATGTTTATTCTGAAAAAAATTTACGGTAATTTTCGTGAAAAAATTGAGACATGCGGTTAATGCATTACGAAAGTAATGGAGAAAGCTGGTCTTCCATTTTTTTCACATTTACTCACCAGTTTTTATTGATAATGAGGTATCTATGCGGCTATTCAAAATTCACACATCATTTTATAATAGCCAGCGGTTGTTATTATTATGGTATCTACAAAACAAACCGTAACATTTATTTCTTAAACTAATAAGGATTTACAACTCTGCAGTCAACTACGTTCAGAATAAAATCTCTATGTTATTTTATTGGCAATGCGTAATCGCAAATCCTTAAGAGCATGAGCAATTCTGCAGTCTGTATCAAAATCTGTAATGAACTTTTTTTACCCATACTTACATTTACAGCTTCAAGAAAAAATGCATTCACTGCACTGGTGATATCCGCAATGAATGAATTTCTTCTTGAAGCTGTAAATGCAAATATGTGAAAAAGAAGATCATTACACTTTTTGATACTTATTGTGACCGGGATGGGCGGGCCGGATTTCACGCGTATTTTTTTCTTAATCGCGGAAAATTTCATACGAAATTGTAGATGTATATGTGCAGTAAAAAACGGAATTACAACAGATGCGCCTATCCACTGAATAAAAGAACTCAGCCACGTTCTCCGTCACAACAATTCGACGTAATAAAGACAAAAAGAAAAACGTAAGAGCATGTAATGGAAAAAGGAAATGGTGCCAATTCGATCAAAAGAAAAGAACGAATAAATCAACTTTTTACTAAAAAAAAAAAAAAAAACAGGTACAACGTGCACAAATACTGGTGCGTGCCGTGTTCCGCGGACTTCGAGAGCGATGTTCACTTCGCGAGGCACCTGGGGAGCGCGAAGCACGCGTACGTCGAGAGCCAACGCGAGAACGTCGACAGGACGATGGTCTACGACTTTTGCGCTCCCTGCGCTCTGCTCTGGTACGGATATCGTTGCACCTACGCCTATCACTGCAACGTGATGTCGCACAAGTGGCTGCTGCGCGACGGACACTACGTTCTGCCGGATCTGCCGGAAGCGGCGAAGAGTCTGCTCGCCGCGCCCGAGCGACTCGTCGACGAGACGATCGAGCGTCTCGAGAGCATCAGGGCGAAACAGCGTGAGAACGAGGAGACTCTGACGCGGGATTTGCGGAACGCCGTCAGGTCCAAATTCTCCAAGGCCGAGGCTCACATCTTTGGCTCGAGAGCCTCCGGCCTCGGCTCGGCCGACAGCGACATCGATGTGTTCCTCGATTGCGGTGAGTTGAAATACTTATCTCTGTATTTTGTATAATAACATCGAAATATTATAATGAAATTAATGAAGAAATTAATTTTTTAACAAATTAACCGGCAACCCATCTTTTTTCTTCAGTGAAAATGATAAATCATTTTTTCGGAATACATACGAATTTTTTCAGAATGTTGTGTGATATTTTTTATTTCGGTTTTCACTCTTCATTTTGTCTAAAAGAACAACGCAATTTTTGATAATTAAGCAGAATAAAAAAAAATTACAGATATCCAGAAAAAATAATGAATTATTTTCATTAAAAAAATGATTTGCCAAATAATTTGTTGAACAGATTTTTATTAATTTGTTAATTATATTTTTATATTATCATTATGCAAAATCAATCTTCAAATGCCTATTTTTTTTAAAGATTTTTATCACATTGAGAACTGTTCGAAATTCTTTTAAATGAGTCGACTAGCTTAAGTCGATTGCGCGGTTATTAAAATTTTTCGAAATTTCCGCAGGAAGCAGATACGACGGAAATGGGAAATCCAAGCCCATCGTGAGAGATTTGATGACCGAGGTGGAAAAATGTTTGAAGGAAGATTCGCAGGCGTGGGACGTGAACGAGCTTCTCACGAACAGCCGATCGCCGATAATCAGAGCCAATCACAGAGCGACCGGGCTCGCCGTCGATATAACGGTGGAGAACGGACTCTCCGTCGAAAACACCAAATTAGTCAAGTACGCGGCATTTCATTCAAGAGTTCGCGATATCTCTAAGTAACTTTTGATAGAAGTTTCGAACTGACGAGCATTCGTGTTGTTGTAGATCCTTCAACGACGTCTTTCCTCCTTGCCGAAAGCTCACGCTGTTTCTGAAACAGTGGCTGGCGTCCTGCAATCTCTCGGGGTCCGATCGCATCTCGAGCTACGCGCTCTGTTGGTACGTGATATTCTACTTGCAGAAGGAGTCGATCCTTCCGAGCGTCGCCGCGCTGATCGCCATGAACAAGAAGTCTCGAAGTATTGCCGGTGAGTTATCATCAATTAATTGGAAATGTATTGATTGTTCACGGAAAAAAATATCATTGATTCAATAAAACCTTCGCTTCATGCCAAAAACAATTGTAGTAAATTTAATGTCGCTTCTAGTAATTATAATTCTTAAATGTTATTAACAAATTGATGAAAAAAAATGGTTCAACAAATCTCCCGACCCAATTTTTTTTTAATCAAAATGATTCGTTCGTTTTTCTGAATACGTATGAATTTTGTCAGATTTTTTAATTAACTTTGAAATTTGTGTTTTTGCACATATATTTTTCATATAACAAACAATATTCAAAGTCAATTTAAAAATATGAAAAAATTCATACGTATTCAGAAAATTGAACGAATCATTTTCATAAAACAAAAAATTCGGTCACCGGAAGATTTATTAAACAATTTTTTTTTCATCAATTTGTTCATAACATTTTAGAATTGATATTATGCAAAATTAATCTTTTCAATATCTTTAATGTGCATGCATTTTTTCAGATTTTTAAACCATCGAGAAGTCTTTGCAATTCTCGCCTATTTTTCTCAAATTTACACGAAATGAGCGGGAAGCGACATACCTACCTTCAATCGGATTGTCATAACAATAAACACAGTTAATTTAGAAATATTGTTTTTGGCAGCCTAGAAGCGAAGGTTTTATTAAATCAATCATATTTTTTTCCATGTATTCATTAATCACCGGTGTTACAAAGTTGTAGCAGTGAAAGAAAATGCATCGAGTGAAACACGGAGCAAATTTTCAACGCGTTTTAAAATCAAGTTTTTTCTAAGCTACAGTTATGTAAGAAACTTAAGATTTGTCGCTACATTTTGGTTCATTTAGAAATGCGCAATCGTTTTTCCCAACAGGCTGGGAAGTCGGCGTGTCCCACGATTTCAGCTACAACGAGGCCGCGAGCGACTACAGTTTGCGGGAATTTCTCGTTCGGTTTTTCACGTTCTACGCGAATTTCGATTTTCGCAACGACGCCGCGTGTCCGTTGCTCGGCGAGGCAATCGAGAAACGGGCTTTCGCGGATCACCGAAGGCTGCCCGAGGAGATGGCACCGTACGTCGCGTATATGGAAAAGAACGAGGATCCGGAGCCCTTGAGAATCGACTCCGCCATGTGCATTCAGGATCCCTTCGATCTCCAGCATAATATCACAAAAGCCGTCAGCAAAGTTTTTCTCTGCCGCTTTCGCACCTGCTGCTCGAAGAGCTTGGATTTCCTGTGTTCATAAGCGATCGATCGAGTATTAATATATATTTTTTCTATCCATTTGATCGATATTTATGTTAGCTTAAGTTAGACAAATCAATCAATTTTTAAACTGGCTGCGCCAGACGATTTGGAACGGACCGAAAAATCCGCTTCCTCAAAAAATAAAGTTACGAGAAGATTCGCAGAGATATTGAATAAAAAAACGTCCGGAACCCACATCGTCAAATTTGGGCAACGAGACAATCGAGATGCGGCAGGAAATTCTCGCAACGCCGGCTTTTTCGACAAAAATTGCTGAACGAACATTTTCGGACCTGCGCTGAACAATATTTTTTTATGTTATTTAACGGAAGCGATAATTTGTGTTTGTATTAGGAATTGTTAATGAAATTTATTGTCTAGGGATAAAATAAGTTTTTTACTGGTTTTTTTTTCGCTGCGAATTTCAAATTGTATATTTCTGTAAGCGCTAGTTTCTGAAGCGCCAGTCGTGCGGCGCATTTTATACGAATTTAACAAATGTGATATGTATTTAGGATTCTGTAGGGACAAGTATTTGTATAGACGTGTTACGGTGAATTGAGTGGATATTATTTATTGTAATCGTAGAATGTGAAATATATAATTTATGTCCCGATGTAAATACCATTTGTAATATTTGGTGATGGTTCTTTTGTTTTAATAGTTCTCAGCTGGACGAGAAAATGAAAATCGTGTTGAAGATAAATCACGAATTTGATATACAATTCGTTATATACTACAGTTTCGTATGACCGAACCCGACGTATGCAAATTATCTTTTTGTTTTTGTAAAATATCGAATTATCATGCTCAAGTCGTATTATTTTTCGCCGTCAAAAATACTTCGTTTGATCGAACTTCCGGTTAAATTTAGCCGGATTTCCGGTTAAATTGAGCCGAACTTCCGGTTAGATTTAGCCAGACTTCCGGCTAAAATTGTTTAGTTACGACTTTATAACGATGACCTGTAGAGATTATAAAAATATATGTGAACTTTTGAGTAGCCGTAAGAAAAGCCTAATTTTTAACTAAATTTTGGGAGAAACTGTGAGAAAAATGGACAAGCACGGTTCTCCATTATTTTCACAATGCATTCACAGTCCTCTCCATTTTTTCAATAAGATTACCATCAAGCTTTATGTGTAACTACTACATCTTCTTTGTTTTGTTTTGAACAAAACAAAACAACAAGTTTACTAATCATTTCATAATAATTACGAGTCATTATTATAAAAACAATTACAAAGCCAATTGAACCATCAATTTTATTTTTATAAAAAATAGGGATTTACAACTCTGATTTTACCCCGATTTCTCGGTCAAACGATTTTATTATGCGAGCTGCGCGGTTTGATTTGAATCATTTCTAAACTCATCCTCAAAATCCTTTCCACTGCTACTTCCGGTAAAAACATCCGCAATCCCGGCATCCAGGGGGCGCTGCCGCATATTTCCTTCGCGAAAAAAGGCACAGAGGGCATTCCCCAACTTTTCTACATCCTCCTAAGAAGAAAAAAAAACAGTACATACTTATTTCTCGTCATTTCAGTACGCGGCTGAGCCGCTTCATGATTTACCCCACAAAAACACATATCGAGGTATTCAGTATATCGAAAAAAATTCATTACAAAATTAGAAAATGTCAACACCTAATTTAATTCATATATATAATTCAATTATAAAAATACTTATTACAAAAGCCTGCATAAGATTTATCCACCTTGCAAAAACGAAAGCCAGTGTTTCATTGTTTCGTTTCAGCCGGCCATTTTGCCCCAAAGAAGCCCCCAAAAATGGTACTACCGAGGCCCGCGGATTTTCTCACGAAAAACGGGATAATCCGATCGCCGAACACGACCGAATTGCGTTGCGCGCTCTGCGAAAGCGACACGAGCCACGAGAACTGCGAGCGTCACGCGGCGAGCGCGTCGCACCAGCAGCAGCTGCGCTGGTTCCGCCTCGTCTTCGAGACGCGCGGCAACGACGTGAAATGCACAATTTGCCAGGGTTTCGTGCCCTGGGCGAAGGTGAAGCCGCACGGCCAGTCCCACGTGCCCTGGTGGGACACGGAGCGACTCTACGATAAGTACAACGTCTTCTTCAGTAACCGAATGTTCCAGTGGAAGGACTGGTTCCACTGCTGCCCCTGCGACACCAGCTTCCCCACCTGGGAGTTCGCCCTGTTTCATATTTCTGGAACAGAGCACCGAAGCCTCATGGAATCAGTGTCGTAAGTCTTCGTTACTTATTTATTTATTTATTTATTTAGTTTATTTTATAAAAATAAATAAAAATACTACTACCAATTAAATTACTTTATTTTATATCATTAAATTATTTTATATTTATTTATTTATTTATTTTATTTTGTATAAATAAATGAATAAATAAATAATTTATGTATTTTGTTAATTTATTTCATATAAATGAATAAATACATAAATAAATTACGAGTTATTGTTATAAAAACATAATTACAAAGCCAATTGTACCATCAATTTTGTTTCTATAAAAATTGGGGATTTACAACCAGTGTTGTAAGTCTCCATTACTTTAAGAATTAAAGTTTACAGAGCATTTAATTTTCTAGTTATGATTTTAGAATGATAGCCTGTAGCGATTATAAAATGATATGTGAACTTTTGAGTAGTCATTAAAAAAAAACGGAATTTTTCATTATATTTTGGGAGAAATTGTGGAAAAGATGGACAAACCTAGTCCTCCATCATTTTCACAATGCAGCAACAACATTGCTTCATTTTTTCAATAAGATTATCATTAAATTTTATGGGAAATCAATATTCCTTGCCTCCATTTAAAAGGTCACACATCATATTATAATCATTACGAGTTATTATTATAAAAACATCATTACAAAGTCAATTGTACCATCAATTTTATTTCTATAAAAATTAGGGATTCACATGTCTCCGAAGTCTCGGCGAGCCGGGAGTTCCTGGTTCGAGAGGGTCTGGTGGCGTCGAGCCCAACGATCCTTCATTGCGTCATCTGCGACGTAAAAGACGTCCCTGCGAACCTGGCGGAGAGACACGTCAAGGGTTTGATGCATCTGAGCCGCAAGATTAAATTTAGGCCAAAATTCGTGGCCGCAAATTCGGAGCTCAATGAAAGTGACGATAGAGCGACGAAGGATTCCGCTGCGAACCTCAGGGTCGAGAATTATGTTGACCCTGAAAAATTTGGGCGTTTGGACTTGGATTACATCTACAAAGAAAAAGGCGACGTTTCCTACTGCGTGATTTGCGATCGCAAAATCGCCGATCGCGAGAGAATCGATCACACGAAGGAAAATTCGCACGCGATCGCGTTGAGTCGATACGGCTGCGACGCTATATCGCGTAAAAAGGGCTTCGATTATTACTGCGAGTACTGCGACTGCACGATTTGCTCGCGCGAAAATGTTTATCAACACGTGACAGGAAATAAACATTTGAAGGCAATGATTTGGGCCGATGGACGGCGAACAATCGGCGGTGATTCGGAGCTTGAAGACCGCGAGCAGATTGGGGCGGTTTCTACGCAGGATCGCCGGGTCAAAGACCTTCCTGATCAGGATCTTTTGGTCTTGGATTATATCTACAAGGAAAAGGGCGACGTTGCCTACTGCGTGATTTGCGACCGCAAATTTGCGGACCGCGAGAGATTCGATCACAAAATGCAGACGTCGCACGCGATCGCGCTTAAACGCTACGGCTGCGAGGCTGTATCGCGGAAAAAGGGCTTCGAGTTTTACTGCGACTACTGCAACGTGACGATTTGCTCGCGTGAAAACGTCTATCAGCACGTGACGGGAAATAAGCATTTGAAGGCGATGCAGAGAGCTGTGAGCGGCGATTCGCCCATTGCTGGGAGTTCGGAGATCGAAAACTGCGAACAGCTAGGAGCGACGGCTACGAAAGATCGTAGAGTCAAAGATCTTCCTGATGATCCCAAAAACAAAAACCTGCTTGATGATCGCAGAGACAAAAATCTCCCTGATGATCGCAGAGACAAAAATCTCCCTGATGATCGCAGAGGCAAAAACCTCCCTGATGACCGCGGAGTCAAAAATCTACCTGAAGATCACGGAGTACAAAACCTCCCTGATGATCGCGGAGTACAAAATCTCCCTGATGATCGCGGAGTCAAAAATCTCCCTGATGATCGCGGAGTAAAAAACCTCCCTGATCAAAGTCATTCGGACCTGGATTTTATTTACAAGGAAAAGGACGGCGTTTCCTACTGCGTGATTTGCGACCGCAATTTTCCGGTTCGCGAGAGGGTCGATCACACCCTGGGAAATTCTCACGTGAACGCGCTGATTCGATTCGGCTGCGAATCTATATCGCAAAAAAGCGACTTCCAGTTTCACTGCGAATACTGCAACGTGACGATTTCCTCGCAGCAAAACGTCTATCAGCACGTGATCGGCAAGAAACACGCAAACTCGATGAGACTGGCCGACGAGAAGGTAACGACGAGCGGCGATTCGGAGAACGAAGACTGCGAGCAGCTCGGACCGACGTCGAGGAAAAATCGCAGCGTTAAAAACCACCCTGATGATCGCAGAGTCAAAAACCTTCCTGACGATCGCAGAGCCAAAAATCTGCCCGACGATCGCGGAGCCAAAAATCTCCCTGACGAACGCAGAATAAAAAACCTCCCCGATAAAAATGATTCGAACCTGGATTTTATTTACAAGGAAAAAAACGGCGTTTCTTATTGCGTAATTTGCGATCTCCGATTTCCGGATCGCGAGAGGGTCGATCACACCCTGGAAAATTCTCACGGAATCGCGCTGAGCCAATTTGGCTGCGAAGCGATATCGCGAAAAACCGACTCGCAGTTTTACTGCGAGTACTGCGGCTGCACCATTCCCTCGCAGCAAAATGCCTATCAGCACGTGATCGGCAGGAAGCACGCGAATTCGATGAGACTGGCCGACGAGAAACGCGCGAGATCCGAGGACGAGGAGCTCGTCGATCTGGAGCTTCCGAACGTTCCGCACATGTCGCGCGTTTATATCGCGAAACGCGACTCAGCGAACGTGCAGTGCAAAATCTGCGACTGCGTTATAACGGCGACGAGGCAGAACGTCGAGGCTCATCTGACTGGGAAGCAGCACGAGAGGTCGATGAGGAATTACGGCTGCGACAGAATTACGCAGAGGGACGATATTTCCACCCACGACGTCTATCAGTGCGGCTGCTGCGATCTCGCGATCTCGTACGCGAAAAATCTTCGCGCTCACGTGAGGCAATTGAGCCACAGAAACGCGGTGGTCGCGGAGGGCGGACGAAATTCCAAGCGAATTGAACAGCCGGGGTTTTGTGGTTTGAAAAATTCTTGGGAGGGCGAGAAATTCGCGGGCCCTGAAGACGGAGGAGGCAACGGAATTCGAGGAAGCAACGAAATTCGAGGAACTAAAGAAATTCGAGGAAGCAACGGAATTCGAGGAACCAACGAAATTCAAAGAATCAACGACGGATTTCGATACGATGAGTATGATGAAAGATGCGACTCGGTTGATTATGGCTTCACATCAGAAAAATTCGATATTTCGGACTGCGAGAATTTCACGAATCACTCGAAGGAAATTGGACAGCAGATTGAAAGGATGTTGGAGGAGATTCGGTGGAGAATAAGTCATTTGGAAGTTACGGATCTGGGGCCGGAATTCGTAGCGAATCTGTGCTCGATAGTCGACGAGGTGTGGAGGCTCGTGAGACTGCTGACTCCAGACGGGGCTGAGAGCAGCGGGACCTCCGCTCAGCCGTTTTGATGGGACGAAGTCGGTTTTTTTCACCGAGATCGGTGGAAAATCAGCTGCCGAACTTCAGTGTTGTAAGTTCCCATGATTTTGAGAATTAAAGTTTACACAACGATTTATTTTCTAGTTACGATTTTAAAACGATGACCTCTTTTAGTTTCTGTTTGCTACAAACTCGAGTATTTTTTTCGGTCTTTTCATCTTTCTATGTTGAATCTACATTTTTTTCTTTGCTTATAACTTCGATTTCACGAATGCGCTGTGCTTGGCATAAAACGATAAATTTGCAGTTATTATTTTCTCTGTTTATTTAGTTTTTGAACGAGCGAAATTTGAGTCACCAACGACGGATTTCGATGCACCGAGTATGTGGAAGAAAAACGCAGTTCCGACTGCGAGAATTTGACGAATCACTAGAGGGAAATTGAACACCAGATTCAACGGGTGTTCAATTTCTCTCTCGAGTGATTCATCAAATGACTGTGCTGGATGATAATCGACGAGGTGTCGAGGCTGGCGACGCTATTGACTCGCGACGAGGCTGAGATCATCGGAACTACGGATTCCATTCAGCAGTTTTGATACAACGAACTCTTTTTGCGCGGCGGGAAAACAGCCGAGGGTACAACGATTTTTAGTTCCTTTTTGCTACAAACTCAAGTATTTTGTTCGTTATTTTCATTATCTTGTAATGAATCTACATTTTTTCATTACTTAAAACTTCGTTTCGACGACTGCGTCGTGCTTTGCATAAAACGATGAATATGCAGGTATTATTTTTACTACGTTTATTTAGCTTTTGTTATTATTTTTACCGCGAATTCAGCGAATTTACGGCGTTTTTATATCAGTTATTATTATTATTGCCTTATGAACTTCTAGTCTGCAAAGCAGCGTGATATTTTTTATTTTGCGCCGTTGAAGATCCTCGAAGAGTCTCGTGTATGTTATGACAACAATGAATGGTATTTTTTTCGTTTTGGTATTCTATCGTGTTGATTATTTCTTCGACAAATTTTGTAACCCCTTGAGATGGTCCTGCTAAAAGTAATTAAGGTGGTCGCTTAGAGTACATTTCGCATAAATTAGAGAAAAATTAGAGAGAATTGCAAACACTTGATGGTATAGAAATCGGAAAAAAATCATGCACATTAAAGGTACTGAAAAGATTAATTTTGCATAATAATAATTCTCAAATGTTATTAACAAATTGATGAAAGAAAACATTGTTTAACAAATTTATCGATGACACAAATTTTTTTTTATGTAAATGATTCGTTCATTTTTCCGAATACGTATGACTTTTTCCAGATTTTAGAATTCACTTTGAAATTTGTGAGTTTTTACAGGGGGAATATGTGAAAATTCAAAGTGAACTCTAAAATCTGAAAAAATCATACGTACTCAGAAAAACGAACGAATCATTTGCATTAAAAAAAAATTTGGGTCATCGATAAATTTGTTAAACAATCCTCTTTTTCATCAACTTGTTAATAACATTTTCGAATTAATATTATGCCAAATTAATCTTTTCAGTACCTTTAATGTGCATGATTTTTTTCAGATTTTTATAGCATCGAGAAATGTTTGAAATTCTCTCCAATTTTTCTCGAATTTATGCGAAATGAATACTAGACGCAAGGACTATACCTTAAAAAATCATTTGGCGCTTATCGCCAGAGTTGCCTCATCGCTCAGCTATTCGACGGTCTACGGCCACAACAAACTGTTGCCATGCGCACGCTGCAGGGTTTATCAAGAGACGCGGCCGCGGCTCTCGCCTTATCGCCGGTGCGACTCCGACTCTCATTCATAAATAAGTACGTCGTGAACGGCTGTTGATTCCAATGAAGTGATTTGTGCTACCTGACGTGCATTTTCTGCAATCCAACTCGTGACTGATTGCAATTTTCTGACCGTGAATTTTACTAAGGAGTGTCGTGCGTTTGTCGGTGAATTATGTTAGTTGTTTTAATTTTCAACCAGTGGAATTGCCGATCATTTCGGAATATGATCAATGACATTTTTTATTTAAATACAAAGACAATGGATTGCTCAAACTTAAACAACGATTATATAGCGAGACTATAACGTTTCGTTTAATCAAGATATTTTGCAATTTTCTGACCGTGAGTTTTACAAAAGAGAGTCGTGCGTTTATCGGTAAACTATGTTAGTTGTATTTTTTTTCAACCAGTGGAGTTGACGGTCACTTCGGAACATGATCAATGACATTTTTTATTTAAATACAAAGACAATGGATTGCTTAAAGTTAAACAGCGATCGTACAGCGAGATTATAACGTTTCGTTTCATCAAGATATTTTGCAATCAAGTGTTAATGATTCACAGTTAAAAATATTTCCAAAGGTAATGTGTGCATCGGAAGTACTTTTGCAGATACCGTATTTTAATTTCCATTTAAAGTACAGCTGTATAGTAAAGTTTCCAATAGATATATTACAAACACGCCTTGCATAAAGTATTTAGTGTCCAAATTTCGGACATTTATCGATGGGATGAAAATCTGAAGAAAATCGTGCATGTAGAACGGCCTAAAAAGATTGATTTTGCATGATAGTAATTCCTAAATCTTATTAATAAATACACAAATCTGCCGTCAACTTTTTTTCCAAAATTTTGTGTAATTTTTTTAAATCATTTTTTCTCTTCTAAATGTGTGGTACAACTAGTACCTAAGTGTTCGGACAATTCATCAAGTAGATTCGCAAATACAGCTACAACTCAGACATATAAAACCGAGATTTTCAACAATTAAGCAAAATTTTGAAAAAAATCGTACATATTTTTAAAAAATTCAATGATATCATTGGGAAAAAAAAACAACATTGTCAGGCGATTTGTTGAATTTTTTTGTTATAAATTAATTAACATTTTGGAATTATTATTATGCAAATTCAATCGTTTCAGCATCTTCAACGTGCCTGATTTTTTCTGATCTACATCCGATCGAGAGTTCCGCGTTTGAAATTTTCTCTGAGAACTCGTGTTTGGCGGGACTGTACCGCTTCCACATCCTTAATCATATCATATCATATTATAACTGTTATTATTATTAATTCATATCTGCAAAAACTTCCTGTAAGTATCATGTATCAACTTCCACTGAAAACATTCCAAGTGTAATTTTGGTTTCGCAGTTCGCGCCCCAATTTTTCGCGCGTACATCGTGGCTCCGTTCGTTTCAACGACCAACCAGCAGCCGCGATTCGTCCGGGACGTGAAGTCACATCCGGTGCCGCGGTCCCGATGCCGCGCAGTGTTTTCCGGCCGCCCGGTCGCCCGTCAAGCCCGCCCATCGAAATTTCCTCGTGTTCCCCAAAATTCCCTTACATCGAATTCCGTTATCGGTTGTCTTTGGCTCATTGTCACCGCGCGAAGCCGGGAATTCCATAGCCTTGGCGTCCTCGCGATAAGCCAAACATCACGCCGCGCGTAACGCGTGTTGAGAGCAGAAGAAATTCTCGGCGATGACGCGCGTTTCGCGGGCCAGTCAGTCGTCGCCATCGCCGCCGTCGCCGCAAAATCCGCGCTCGTGACAAGTAAAATTCACCGCCCAAATTACCCAAAAAACCCTCGGGCGTTTCGCGTTTCCCGCGTTTCTCGTGATAAGCCGAAGATCGCGCTTCGGGTAACGCTTCTTGAAAGCATAAAAAAATCCTCGGAGATGACGCTCGTCCCGCGGGCCAATCAGTCGCCAGTGTCGCAAAATCCGCGCTCGTGACAATCGCGTCCCAAGTAAAATTTACGGCCCAAATTCCCAAAAAAAAAAAAAAAAAAAAAAAACCCTCGGGCGTCTCGCGTTTCCCGCGTTTCTCGTGATAAACCGAACATATTTTGGCATAAATTGAGAGCATAAAAAAACCTCGGAGATGACGCTCGTCCCGCGGGCCAATCAGTCGCCATCGTCGCAAAATCCGCGCTCGTGACAATCGCGTCCCAAGTAAAATTCTCCGCCCAAATTTCCAAAAAAAAAACCCTCGAGCGTTTCGTGAAGTTCCGAGTGTTTCAATCGCGCGGGGAGAGAAGACAACATGTCGGCTTCAACCGAGGTGGATCTGAAGCTAAACATCGGGATCTTCGATCATATCAACATCGACGAATTTCGCTGCCGGATCTGCACGGCGGACGCGACCACCCCGGACTGGCGGCAGCACGCGGCGAGTCCTCGACACGCGGCGACTCTGCGGCAATTCGTCGCGCTGTTCGGCGACAGAAACGCGGAAGGCGCCGCTTGCCGGTTCTGCGGCGTCGCGGTGGCCCCGAATACA
Organism: Pimpla rufipes; assembly: GCA_963932165.1. NCBI lineage: Eukaryota > Metazoa > Arthropoda > Insecta > Hymenoptera > Ichneumonidae > Pimpla > Pimpla rufipes. Next base: position 6,663,278 of record OZ010637.1, read on the forward strand.
CTCAGGAATCACGCAGCGCAGCACAAGATCGTCCCGTGGTACGAGCCGCCCGACACGTATCGTAGCTTCTTCAGGAATCACATTCGCGAGTGGGACTCGCGATTCTACTGCTACGCCTGCGACGAATTATTTCCCGAATGGTCGACCGCCTATCTTCACATCGACGACAAGCGTCACCGGCGTCTCGGGTCGGCCTACCACGATGAAACAGACAGTTTTGCTGCCCAGGAAGAGATTTCCGCGCCCTACAAACTCCTCGTCAAGGAGAATTTTCGATTTGGCCCTGGCGACGCCACCGTCACGTGCGACTACTGCAAATGCTTGAATATCGACTTGAAAAACGTGGCTGATCACGTTCGGGGCAAGCAGCATTCGATGACCAATGCATATCATCTGCGGAGGGTCGAGAATTGTTGGAAGGAGCTCCAGGCGCAGCCGCTGCGTGATTCGCAAGGAGCTGCGACTCACGAGTCGCTGGCGAGAATCGGAAGCTGCAACTCTGCGGAGACGAAGGATTCGTCGTTGGACGATGAGTTGCCCAGCCTTTATGTGGTTGAGAGGAACGATCGGGATTTTGCCTGCAAAATTTGCGATCTTAAGTTCACCAGCCGCGGGTCTGTTGAAGCGCATGTCGAAGGAAGTTTGCACGTGGCTGCGTTTGAGAAATATGGCTGCGGCAGGATTTCCGTTGTGGAGTCGGATTATGTTTACCACTGCGAGAGCTGCGACTGCCAGATTCTGGGGGTCAAGAATGTTCGTCAGCATGTGAGAGGATCGAGGCACAGAAATTCGGTTGCGGAGGAGAGAAATTGTGGAGCGAAGCAAGAGGAGAGAAATTATGGAACGAAGCAGGAGGTGAGAAATTATGGAGCGAAGCAGGAGGTGAGAAATTATGGAGCGAAGGAGGAGACGAGGAATAACGATTCTACCTGTTGGCCTGATAATCACGTGGTACGAGTGGACGATAAAGAATTCTACTGCAACGCATGCAACGCGTATGTACCCTGGCACACAATCGACGTCCACGTCGCGGGGAAAACTCATGCGTTTGCAACGCGGCAATGGTCGAGATTCGTGTCGTTCACGGAGGGCAACAATTATCACTGCAGCTGCTGCGATTGCACGCTTCCCGGTCTCGACAACGTTTACGGCCATCTCAGAGGCAACAGACACGCGCAATCGCTGTACGAGTTGGAGAACCCAGGAGAATGGACGACGAAACCAGCGGAGAATTTCGCCGAGACTACGTTCCTCGCGAATAATAATTCGTTGCCTGAAACTCACGTAGAAAAATTGAACAGCTGGGATTCGCTTTGCAGATTGTGCGACGTGGTGATTAAGGGCGTTTCGAACGTTCGGCAACACGAAACAGGCGAAAGACATTCATACTGGGAGCAACAATTGTCGGAAAATATTACCTTCAAAGGCGGCAACAGTTATTACTGCAAACTCTGCGATTGTTCGCCTCCTGGCCTTGAAAACGTTTATCGTCACCTAAGAGGCTACAGGCACGAACAAATGCTGTATGATTTGGAGAATGAAGAGCGGGCGGCGAGTGACGAGAATTTCGCCGAGACTTCATTCCTCACGAATAATAATTTGTTGCCTGAAAATCACGTAGAAAAACTGAACAGCAGCGATTCGCATTGCAGATTGTGCGACGTGGTGATTAAGGGCGTTTCGAACGTTCGCAAACACGTAACTGGCGAAGATCACTCGTACTGGGAGCAACAATTATCGGAAAATATTACTTTCAAAGGCGGCAACAGATATTACTGCAAACTCTGCGATTGTTCGCCTCCTGGCCTTGAAAATGTTTATCGTCACCTAAGAGGCAACAGACACGATCAATCGCTGTATAATTTGGAAAACGAAGAGCAGGCGGCGAGTGACGAGACTTCGGCTCAAGTGGAGGATTTCGTTGAGCCTTCTTCCCTGTCGAATAATGCTTCGTTGCCTGAAACTCACGTAGAAAAACTGAACAGCAGCGATTCGCATTGCAGATTGTGCGACGTAGTAATCAAGGGCGTTTCGAACGTTCAGCTACACGTAACAAGCGAAGATCATTCGTTCTGGGCGCAGCAATTGTCGGAAAATATTACTTTCAAGGGCGGCAACAGATACCACTGCAAACTCTGCGATTGTTCGCCTCCTGGCCTTGAAAACGTTTATCGTCACCTAAGAGGCAACAGACACGAACAATCGCTGTATGATTTGGAGAACGAAGAACAGGCGGCGATTGACGAGACTTCGGCTGAAGCGAAGACATCAAAACCAGCAGAAAATGTTGCCGAGACTTCTTTGCCTGAAACTCACGTAGAGAAACTGAACAGCAGCGATTCGCATTGCAGATTGTGCGACGTGGTGATCAAGGGCGTTTCGAACGTTCGGCAACACGTAACAGGCGAAAATCATTCGTTCTGGGCGCAACAATTTGCAGAAAATATGACCTTCAAAAGCGGCAACAGTTTCCACTGCAAAATCTGCGATTGTTCGCCTCCTGGCCTTGAAAACGTTTATCGTCACCTAAGAGGCAGCAGGCACGAACAATCAATGCATGATTTGAAGAGCCAGAAGCAGCAAAGGAAGAAGGATAAACTGGCGAAACCAGAGAGCCTGAATGATTCGAATAAATTGAAGAGCACAATCGATTCGAATCAATCGAAAAGCGCAATCGATTCGAATCAATCCAACCAAAAAACTCCGTCCCTGCCGAGCGACGCTTCCTTCCCGAAGGATCACCTACAATCGCTTGGCAACGACGAATTCCATTGCCGACTGTGCGACGAGGTCGACCTGGACAAATCCAGCATTCACGAACATCTGACGAGCCAGCGTCACCAGTCGAACGCGCGAAGTTTATCGAAAAACGTCTCCTTCACGCGGGGCAATCAGTATCGATGCAAACCCTGCAACTGCATGATTCCTGGCGTCGAAAATATTTACCGCCACGTGAACGGCGTCAGGCACGCGAAAGCTCTGGGCGATTTGGAGAAACGCGATCGAGCGAATTCTCGCGCCGAGAAAAACGCGAGAACGGAGCTTCCGAGCGTGGACAACGCGAGCTCGTCCCACGATCGCAACGTCGAAGTGAGCGATTCAAATTCCTCTAGCGAAAACTGCGAGGACCTCGCGGTTGGAAATCAAGTCGCGGGATTCGTCGAGCGGCTCACAGATGAAATTTCGTCGATGGGGAACGACAAATATCACTGCGGACGCTGCAACTGGACCATCTACGGCGTTGAAAACTTCCTCGCGCATCTGAGCGGTGAAAAACATCGTAGCTTGATGAAGACGTCGGACCCACCGCGAGAATTGAAAAGCGACCTGAATTACGACGGCCGGAATTGCGACTCAAGAGTCGCGATCAGGAATCAACCGAATTTCACGCATCCGCTCGTCGAATTCGTCGGAATTTTTTGCAGCGTCTGCTACGTTCGGTTCGCGAGCGCCAGCGAGCTTCACAGCCACCTGGCGATCCACGTGGGCGAGAAATTTCCCTCCCTCGTCGAGACCGCGAAAGTCAACGGAACGATAAACGACTCCGAATCCGAGCCGAAGCGAAAGAATCCCGAAGACACCGGAGTTTCGCGATCCAAGAAAACGAAACTCGCGCTGCCATCTTCGGCTTCCCCAAAAAAAAATCCACCTACCGGAACGCCACCGGCAACCGAGATCAACAATTTCACGAGCTCAAATTCCGAGAAATTTCCTGTGAAAGTCAACGGAACGATAAATAACTCCAACTCCAAGCCGCAAGGAAAGAATCGCGAAGACACCGCAGTTTCGCGATTTAAGAAAACGGAACTCGCGATCCCTTCTTCACCTTCCTCCAAGAAAATGCCCACTGCCAAAACGCCAACGGCAACCGAGATCAACGATTTCACGAGCTCGAATTCCGACAAATCTTCCGCGAAAGTCAACGGAACGATAAACAAGAAAACGAAACCCACGATTACATCTTCAAGTTCCTCCAAAAAAATGCCCCCTGCCAAAACGCCAACGGCATCCGCAATTCTCCCGACTTCGGAATCCGCACAGGAAAATCTTGCCCCAAACGCGGAGGAAGATCGCCGATCGCCCAGCAAATCGAGCGTCAATCGGCGAATCCTGCAGCTCCTAAACGCCGACAGCGACCAAATCCACGGCATGAGGGACAAACTGGAGCGCGCAAAGCTCGGAATGCGGCTGTGCGCGATAACCGCATCAGGAAACGCGTATTGCCTGATCTGCAGGAAGGACGTCGACTCGGCGCCGGAAAAGCGCCTGGAGCACCTGGACAACGTCGATCACTGCGAGTATCTCGAGGGGATGGAAAAGGATCACGCGTTATTCGAACTCGTTCCAGGCCAATTCAGCGAATTCGATCTCGTCTCGCAGTACCTCGAGGAAGTTTCCAACGACCTCGTGCGCTGTCGAGCCTGCGACGAGGACGTGGGGAACGCGGACGCCGCGCTGAGGCGCCACATTGAGGGAGAAAATCACGTGCAAACGCGCGAGGAGATGCGGCTGAGGGCCGCGCGGGATTTCCAGGCGATCGAGTCGCGGCTGCGCTGCGATTGGTACGACATTCATCGTTATTGGTGCGTCCCGTGCGACGAGCAGTTTGAGGCCGAATTGGGCTTCGCCAGACACCTCAGGAGCACCGGGCACGCGATCGTCGGCAGGAAATCGAGGAACAGCGAGCGAGGACTCGGCTACGATTTTTGCGCCCCCTGCGGGATTCTTTGGTTTGGTTTTCGGTTCACCCAGGCGAAACACTGCGAGAGCCTCGGACATAGGTGGGCGATTTCCAAGGGAAATCGAGAGGCGCGGGAACTGCCGAAGACGGTGGTGAGCCGATTGCGAGAGGTCGAGAGGGTCGTTGAAGACGAGACGAGGATTCTTGAGAAATTTTACGAGAGGGCGCGACACGAGGAGGAATTATTGAGAAGGGATCTGGAGCTCGCGGCGATGGATGTGTTTCCTGGAGTTAAGGCGTTTGTCTGTGGGTCGAGAGCTTCCGGTCTGGCGACGGGGAATAATGATCTCGAAATTTTCCTCGACTGCGGTGAGTTTTGGGGATTTTTTGTAATACGGCAAAAAAATTCATGAGTGGTCGTAAAATTCACGCGTAAATCGTTGTTAGTTCCTGATAGCCCTTGCGTCTAGCATTCATTTCGCATAAATTCAAGAAAAATTAAAGAGAATTGCGAACACTTCTTGATGTTATTAAAAGTTGAAGAAATTCGTGCACATTAGGTACTGAAAAGATTAATTTCGCATAATAATAATTCCAAAATGTTATTAACAAATTGATGAAAAAAATTGTTTAACAAATATTTCGATGACCCAAGTTTTTGTTTTTGTTGGTAATGATTCCTTTCTTTTTCCGAATTCATATGAATTTTTTCAGATGTTTAGGTTCTCTTTGAAATTTGTACATATTTTCCATATAAAAAACACATATTTCAAAGAGAACTGAAAAATCTGTAAAAAAATCATACGTATTCAGAAAAATGAAGGAATCATTTCCATCAAAAACAAAAACCTGGGCCATCAAAATATTTGTTAAACAATTTTTTTCATTAACTTGTTAATAACATTTTGGAATTATTATTATGCGAAATTCATCTTCTCAGTACCTAATGTGCATAATTTTTTCGGATTTTTAGAACGTCGAGAAGTGTTTGCTGTTCTCTCTAATTTTTCTCGAATTTATGCGAAATGAATACTACACGCAAGGATCACCTTAAGAAATAGATATTACAGTACGGTTGGCTTTGTAGGTGTGATTTAATAATAATAATAAGCTGCGGCTAATTGCGAAAAAAATTGAAGAGCACGGAGCTCCATTACTTTCGTAATGCATTAACCGTATTTCTCCATTTATTCTGGAAAATTACCATGCATTTTTATAGATAAAATGAATATTCTTTGCAGCCATTAAAACATGCACACGTTTTATTATAATTACTCCACGTTACCATTATTAATTAATAGTTACAAAACCAATTCAGCCATCAATTTTATTTCTGAAAGATTTAGGGATTTACAACTCTTTAACAAATTATACTTGCCAAAAAGAAAAGTGCGATATAAATATTTCTAATTGGCTTGCTGTTATTATTTGTCGTCCGTACATTAAAATTCTCATGTCTTTGATGCGATATTTGCAGACAATTTGTACGATGGAAAACAATCATCGGAGGACGAAATTTTGCACCTGATCACCAGCGTGCATCAATGGTTGGACAAACATTCACGGTATTGGAACGTGGACGAGATTCTGTCGAGCAGCCGATCGTCGGTTCTCAAAGCTCTTCACATACCGACCGGACTCACTTGCGAGGTGTCGTTTGAAAATGGACTCGCGGTTGAAAATTCAAAGTTAATAAGGTACGCGCGATCTTTTGCCTGAAAATGAAAATTCTCCCTCGAAATCATCGAAACATGCTTGAGTATAACTTTCAGGTAGTCCTCCCAGTACAGTCCAGTCAAATGTAAGTTTTGGGGAAAATTTCGAATACTTCTCGACGAAATAATTAACTGAAAAAAATCAAGCATGTAGAAGGTGCTGAGAAGATTGATTTTGTATTATAATAATTCCAAAATGTTATGAACAAATTAATGAAAAAATGAAATGTTCAACAATTTACCCGGCAACCCAACTTTTTTTTTGTGATGAAAATTATTCATTCATTTTTCTGAATACGTATGAATTTTTTCAGAATTTTGTCTAATTTTTTAAATTGCGGTTTTCGCCACTTATTTTGCTAAAAAAAGCAATTTTAAAAAATTAGAAAAAATTCTGAAAAAAATCATACATATTCAGAAAAATGAATGAATAATTTTCATGACAAAAAAAAGTTGGTTTGCCAGGTAAATTGTTGAACATTTCATTTTTTCATTAATTTGTTAATAACATTTTTGAATTATTATAATGCACAATCAATCTTCTCAGCACCTTCTACACGCTTGATTTTTTTTTTACATATTATTATCTCATTGAGAAGTATTCGAAATTTTCCCCGAAACTCACATTTTGGGACTGTACCGGGAGGACTAGCTTATAAAGAAAATTCGCCCTCGAAACAAACGAAAAATGGTTCAGTATAATTTAAAAAAAAACCCCCTTGATTCAGGTACTACACGGATATCTTTCCACTGTGCCGAGAGCTGATGCTGTTCCTGAATAAATGGCTGGTCCTGTGCGATCTGGCTGGACCTCAGGGTATTTCGCGTCAGGCGCTTCATTGGTACCTGATTTTCTACCTGCAGAAGGAGTCAACAGTTCCGAGCGTCGCGTCCCTCATAGCGAGGAAAAACGTTTCTCGTCGCATCGCCGGTGAATAACGTTTTGTAGAACCTTTAATTCCAAATTCAGTAGAACCCCGATTACCCGGGATGTTCGAGACCGAAGGATTCCCGGATGATCGAAGTCTCGATTAATCCGAACTAAAGAGCGTAAAGTAATAATATAATTTATTAATTTATGCACCATAAATAAATTAATTTATGCACAATAAATAAATTAATGTATGCACCATAAATAAATTAATTTATGCACAATAAATAAATTAATGTATGCACCATAAATAAATTAATTTATGCACTTTTAGTAATAATTAATAAAAGTGTATATTAATAATTAATGAAATTTGTGTTTCTGCACACATTTTCCGTATAAAAAAACATGAAATTGAAAGTCAACTTAATAATCTGAAGAAATTCATACGTATTCAGAAAAACGAACGAATCACTTTAATTAAAAAAAAAATTTGGGTCAACGGGGGATTTGTTAAACAATTTTTTTTCATCAATTTTTTCATCAAAATTAATGTTTTCCGTACCTTTAATGGGCATGCATTTTTTCCGATGTTTATACCATCCAGGAATGTTAGCAATTTTCGAATTTATGCGGAATGAGCGGGAAGCGATATTCGACCCCGGTTAATCGAGGTTCTACAGTAGCTTTTTTCAGTGAAGTCCGCCACTGTGACGAATAAAAAAATGGATTCATTTGCGTGTTTTACCCTCGACTAAGGTTTTCGTCGTCACAGTGACGATTCCTTCCTGAGAGCATCTTGAAAATACGACTTTTTTCCGTTGCAGGCTGGGAAGTCGGCGTGTCGACCGATTTCGCGAACGGAGCAGCAGCGAACAGCAATTCGAGTAATTTACGGGAAGTACTGACGAGATTTTTCGCGTTCTGCGAGAAGTTTGACCATCGTCACGACGTCGCGTGTCCGCTGCTCGGCCGAGAGATTGCGAAACGAGCGTTCGCCGATCCTCAAAGTCTGCCGGAAGAAATGGCGCCCTACGTCGAGTACACGAAGAATTCGGCGCAGCCGCGACCCTTCAGGATCGACTGCGTCATGTGCATCCAAGATCCGTTCGATCTTAAGCGCAATCTCGCCGATTCCGTGAGCAAAGTTCAGTTGAGTCGCTTCCGCGCATTCTGCTCGAAGAGCTTGAATTTTCTTTCCTCGTAGACGGAAATTTCGAGCTTCATTCGCTGCTTTGCACGAATGTCGGATGCGAGCGGTATATTATATATTTAACTCGCGTTTATCTCGCATTTAACTGTGATACACACAAAGACGCCGATGTTTTTGGGCCAGAGAAATATTTCGTGCCTGATAAAATAGAAAATATTTTTACGAGTTCTTCATGTGCGGCACAATCAGTATTATACGGGCTTGAGAACATAATTTAACAATTATTCAACGAGAAATGCTAAACGGAAGAAAATGCCAAATCGCATTTGACGGTACGAATTATTTTACGATATTCACGGCAGAATTTATCAGCCGGAATCCGACATTCAGTAGTCATTGACTATTGATTTATTTTCAGTATAGAATTCACATTCGCTGAGGACAAATTTTCCAGTCCAAGCAACGAAATAGTTTGTATGAGTGGACGATACATCGGTTTTTCCGTCATTCGCGTTCTGTGCATTTCGTTGTGGAATAGATTTTTTTTCTTTTTCGTGGAACATAACGGATGCGCGGAACGGAGATTTGATAATTATGCACACATTCTTTTTTCTTTTGATACCGACGATTCGACACTTATATGACAGCTCATAATTTCTTCGTTTTTATAAAAACTCGTACAGCAAGATTTTAATACGTTCAATATCCACTGTAAACAGCGTGTTTTGGAGAGTAAATGTTCTAACTTCCAATAGGTGTAATTTCCGAGTCACGACAATAAAGTTTTATCGAATTTTTACCGCGTTTTTGCGATGTTAAATGTATAAGAACGAATTTTCAACCTTAAAAGCACGTGAAATGCCGACTGCGGCAATAAAAAGTGTAATGCACAATTTTTACGCATATTTGCATTTACAGTTAAAAGAAGAAATTCATCGAATGCGAATATCACCAGTGCATTCGACGAATTTTTTCTTTTAGCTGTGAATGCGTTAAAAAAGTTCATTACAGTTTTTGATACCGACTGGGCTCTCTGCGTGGAGATGTTTCACCTGCTCACAGCGAGACCTGTTTATGTTTCCAACTACATTTTGTAATTAATTACCTGCATAAAACATACGAACTTTTAACAAAAACATGCTCTGAGCGAGAGCATGTGAAACACCGACTGCGGTAATAAGAACTCCAATATTCATTCATATCACTGGTGCACAGAACTAATTTTTTCTTGAAGCCGTAAAATGCAAATATGCATTAATGTGTATTATATTTTCTAATACCGATTGTGGTATTTTTTACACGGTCTATGGAGAAGTTTGCTGTGTGGAAATTTAGCTGCTTGTCTGGCATGCAGAGCGACCTGAAAGAAAGAGAGACACATCGAGAGCGGCTCAGTCGGCATAGTAGCGGTAATTACATATACCGACTAAGCCGCTCGAGAGATCAACTGGCGGTCGAGTAGCTTGAGAGAACACGACAGAAATGTGTAGTACATCCAGCGATGTACAAAACTATGTAAGAGTACGTTTCCTGCCCCCAGCGTCTACGCTGACGTGCTACATATCGTCTGTCTCTCTCAGATCGCTATAAGTTCGAGTGAGATAGTCGAACCCTCCCCAGAGATACAAACGTGCTGTAGGAAATACCGGTGTAGAACAGTAGCGCCACATTGACGACAAATCACTGCACGCCTTGACGCCACTGTGCAGCTTTCTGCGTCCTCATTAAGGCGATGTGAAACCTACTCAGTCGGTAACAAAAACTGTAATCAATCGTATGGAGATACCGAAAATATTCTGAGGCAAAGAAAAACGTCAACGGAAGCGTATTTTAATTCTCCATCCGATGGTATTTTGTTTTCATCCAGAATAAGAATAGTTTTTAAATGACGCTTATTCAAAAACTGCGTCTATCTCTCTCGCACTCACGTGTCACGTGGTACATGTTTCAGATGCCCTTAAGCTGCAATCTAACGATACATAAGAAATGTTTGCGACACGAGAACGTAAAGCAGTAATGTAAATATATTGACAATTTTGAGGTACATTAATAGTCCAAATTGCAGCATATATACAGCATATTATTACATCAAATTAGCTGCAGTAATGGGTGTTTTAGTAACGTCAAAATTGCTGCACAACAGCGGCACTTTGTGCTGCTATAATGCAGTCAATAAGGGACATATGATTACGTTATGTTAGAGCAATAGTGCAGCATAGCGTAACGGTATTTTGCCGCCAATATCAGGGGCCGATATAACGACAAATTGAAAACAGAAACGATGCACGTTGTAATGTTACATTTACAGCACCATTGAAATATCAAACAACGTCAGGTTTGCAGCAAAATTGCGTCACGCTGTGCTTCGATTCGTAGGGGAGAGCGGACCATGCCCCAGAGAGAAAAATAACGACACGGTGACGGCACGGTAGCGACACGTGTCGGTACGGCGTGTCGGTACCGTGCAGTTATGTGCGACCGAATGTGACGCGTTTGTGTCGACACGCGTGGCTAGACACGTCGTAGCGACACAGTCACGGCACCATTGCAGCACTCCGTGGAGTACGTTGTCTACGCTGTGTCGCCACGATGGAGGCATCATGCCGACACGCCGTGCCTGAAAAAAAAAAAAGTTTGTCATGGTCAGGATTCGAACCCGGGACCTTCCGATTGTTGGTCTGCGACTTAGCCAACTCGGCTATTCTAACCTTTTATGTTATGTATTTTGATTGTCTATTTGAAGTTTGGTTTTGACGTTATAGGTACGGTGTGTTGCCATGGTGTAGGCACCATGTCACCACGGTGTAGGCACGGTGTGCTGCCACGGTGTAGGTACCGTGACGGCATACCGTGCCTACACCGTCAAAACCAAACTTCAAATAGACAATCAAAATACTTAACATAAAAGGTTAGAATAGCCGAGTTGGCTAAGTCGCAGACCAACAATCGGAAGGTCCCGGAAGAAACCGCGTAAAATTGAGAACATAGTACGTGATTTGTATAAAGTGAAGTCACTAGAAATTATGATTGATAGAGGAAAACTATTGTAAGCAATTAATGTTTGCCTGTTATACAATTTGTAGTTGCATACAATTTGATCTTCTCATGCCGCAACTGCGTGCCTAAATTTTGTCCGCAACTTGGCGTCACGGCGTGCCCCAAATTTGCCACAAACTTGTCGCCACAGCATACTCTGAATTTGCCACAAACTTGCCGCCACAGCATACTCTGAATTTGTCACAAACTTGCCACCACAGCATACTCTGAATTTGCCACAAACTTGCCGCCACAGCATACTCTGAATTTGCCGCAAACTTGACGTTACAGTATGCCGAGATCTTGTCCGCACCGGCGTCACAACGTGCCGAAGTTTTGGCGGCAAGGTGACAGCACAGCGTGATGTAATTCTGCTGGCTTTAAGCTGCTAAGATAAACGGTTAATTTGGTCAAATATATCTGCACTGCATAGCGCAAATGTGGAGCTTTAGTGCTACAATAATTGTGTCTGCATTTTGCCGTTACTGTGACTACATAGCTTTGTGTACCTTTGCCACAAAATTGCCGTTGCAGTAGACAGCAATACTGGCGTTAAATAGCCATAGTAGAATACAGCAATGTGGGCACTACTATTCCGATATTTTCCGGAATAGTCTGCGTCCGTCTGCGTCGGAATAGCAGTATGCTATTCCGACGCAGAAAGTAGCATACTGCTGTCTTAGCGTGCCCTTGTTTGGCGTATTGTTGCCGTCATACTGATGCAAAATGTCTATCTGGGTCCCGAAGTGTTTATTCTCTTCAAAGGTTGATTTTTCGAATAAAAAGCGATAAGTACTGACCGTAGACTCCTTAGACGCAGTCAGTACTTCTCGCCCGTTGCCCGAAAGATCAATCGTGGCCAAGAACAACAATTTATTATTTAATTTATTTCAGGAATTGAGCGAACACCCTTTTTACAAACAATGCAGCATTGAACACATTAGGAATACAAAAAAACGCAGCATCCTACACAAATGAAAAACGCTAGATACATCGCAAGCAAAGCATAATAAGAAAGAAAGAAAGGAATAATAAACAAAAAAAAACGCAAAAGCATAAAAATGCGTCGAGTAAAAAGACAAAAACTATTAAGGGCATGTGAAATACCGACTGCGGTAATAAAAACTGTAATGAACGTTTTTGACGGATATTTGCATTCACAGGTAAAAGAAGAAATTCATTCCCAGCACTGATGAAATCCGCAGGGAATGGATTTCTTCTTTTAGCTGTAAACGCAAATATCCGTCAAAATCGTTCATTACAGTTTTTGATACCGACTGAGCTCGACGTGGATGTTTCACATCGCCTTAAGGGCATGTGAAACATGTACCACGTGACACGTGAGTGCGAGAGAGACAGAAGCAATTTCTGAATGAACGCCATTTAAAAACTATTCTTATTCTGGATAAAAGCAAAATGTCATCGGACGGAGAATTAAAATACGCTTCCGTTGATGTTTTTCTTTGCCTCAGAATATTTTCGGTATCTCCATACGATTGATTACAGTTTTTGTTACCGACTGAGTAGGTTTCACATTCCCTTAACATAGTAACAAAGCATAATAGTAAACTGTTTACAGTGTTTGTTACCGACCGAGCGCTAAAACAAAATTGCGATATTTTCGAGGTTCGATTATCGATATCCCGTTTCAATTATCGACCGACACCCCGTTCGATATAAAAATCAGCGTCGTGTAGTATTGTTACACCAGAAAACCCCCTCCAGTGTTTTCAGGTTTTACCGAAGCTGGTAGATTTTGTTGCCGGCGAGCAACTTTCACAACACACTTTACTGGGAATTACGTTGGGTATCCCCCCGCTGACGCGTCGTCGTCTCGCATAACGAGGAGCTTCAAGACTCGACATGTCGCATGATTCAAGCCGCCGCCGAGCTCCGAACGCAGCAATTTCGAAGCGACTCTAATCAACAGGTGGTTTTTCCGCACCGCGACTATCGATTGTTTGAGCACTGGTGAGTACTTTGATTAACCATTTTGTACGAAATACGGCGATTCCGCGGTACAAACAACGTCGACGCCGATCGCGCCCAACGCAAACGATTCACAAAGATATGGATGGGTTTGAAACACCGTTTCCATGCATTTCCTTCATTAAGAAGGAAGATCCGGATTACTTTGGCACAATCAGCGACGTCTTCCCTGCCGACAGAGAGCTACTCGAGAGTCACGTGAAACAGAAAGCGCACACGGCTGCGCGAAAGGAATACGGATGCGGTGATACTTTTTTCGTCGAGGGCAATCTGTATCGCTGCATGTGTTGCAGCGATACACATTGTGATTTCACATTGACGAGTCGCAAGCCTGAAATCAAGGAAGAAAACAATGCAACGAACACGACTGGTGCTGATTTGTCTTGCATTTTTGTCACATCTGTGGATCTAAATAAATGCAACTGCAACATTTGCGATGTCGGTGTTATCGAGCTAAAAAATGTTGAGGGACATGTGAGAGGGGAAAAGCACAGAAACGCCGAAAAGAAGTACGGCTGTGACTATGTTTCACTCAAAGGCAATCTGTATTACTGCACTTGTTGCGATTCCACATTGACGAGTCGCAAGCTTGCTTCTGACCATGTCAAAGAAGAGAACCACAGGATCAACGCGAATTTGCCCTGTATTTCCATCACCTTGACGAATGTCAACAAGTATCACTGCGGGATTTGCGGTATCGATATCGACAACATAGTAAATCTGGAAAATCACGTGAAAGAAACACAGCACACAGTTTCCCAGACGAAACATGGTTGTTACTATATTACGCTCAGGCAAGATGATCTCTATTACTGCGTGTGTTGCGATTGCACATTGAGGAGTCGCATGATTGCCTCTGACCATATCAAAGAAGAGAGGCACATGAACAACGCTGATTTGCTCTGCATTTCGATTACACACGTGGAAGCAAACAAGTATCAATGCAAAATCTGTGATCAAGAGATTTTCGGCAAAGAAACGATGCAGCAACATGTAAACGGAAGAAAGCATGTAGCAGCCCAACAAGCATATGGCTGCAGCTATGTTTCACTTAAAGATTATCTATATTACTGCATATGTTGCGATTCCACATTTACAAGTCGCAAGGTTGCTTCTGACCATATCAAAGAAGGGAAGCACATGAACAACGCTGATTTGCCCTCCATTTCGATTACACACGTGGAAGCAAACAAGTATCAGTGCAAAATCTGTGATGCAGACGTTTCAGGCAAAACAAATACGGAGGGACATGTAAAAGGAAGAAAGCACGTAACAGCCCAACGAAAATATGGGTGCGACAATATTACCCTCAAGGACAATCTGTATTACTGCGGATGCTGCGGTTACATATTCACAAGTCGTACGCTTGCTTCTCAGCACATCACAGAGGAGAAGCATATGATGGTTCTGAACGGATCAAACAAGCAAGACCAATCGACGGGCAAGAAGATTCCAGAGAAAGCGGAATCCGTAGAACAAAACTCGGCGCAGAGTCACATTCTGAAAGAGAACGATGCGGAGGAAAAACGCGACGAAGTCTCTGCATCCGCCTCGACGAGTCTGCTCGACATTCACATCGTAAATGTGAACGGCAATTTGAATTGCGTGGTTTGCGGATGTATGATAATTGAACATACGAAGGTGAACGATCATGTCAACGAGAACGAACACACAACTGGTCTGCAGAAATTCCGCGATAATCGAATTTCGTTCGAGAAGGACAAGTATTATTGCGAATACTGCAGCTGCAGTATCCCGACTTACAGGCACGTTTACGAGCATATGAAGGGAATGAACCACAATAGATTACGCGAAGTGATTGACCAGGCGAAAAAACCGATGTATCTGAAGATTGAGGAATTCCGCGATCTCGAAGTGAATAACCAAGCGGCAAAACTGAAGGATCAGAACATACAAGAATATCGCGATCTTGAAGTGAATAACCAAGCGGAAAAACCGACGGATAAGAACATCGAGGAATTTCGAGATAATCAAATTTCGTTCGAGGAGGACAAGTATTATTGCAAATGCTGCAACTACAAAACTCCAAGTCTCAAGGACGTGTATGTGCATATAAAGGGAAAGCAACAGAATAGATTACTCGAAGAATCCAACCTTAAGAACGAACTGCTGACATTCAGCTTTACGGAATTCCGCGATAATCAAATTTCGATCGAGAACAATGAGTATTGTTGCAAATGCTGCAACTACAAAACTCGAAGTCTCAAGAACGTTTACCAGCATATGAAGGGAAGAAACCACAATAGATTACTCAGAGTGAACAACCAACCGGAAAGACCGACGGATCAGAACACGGAAGATTTCCGCGAACTCGAAGTGAATAACCAAGCTGCAAAACTGAAGGATCAGAACATAGAAGAATATCGCGATCTTGAAGTGAATAACCAAGCGGAAAAACCGACGGGTCCGAACATTGCGGAATTCATGGTGATTAAGGGCGTTTCGAACGTTCAGCAACACCTAACAGGCGAAAATCATTCGTACTGGGTGCAACAATTATCGGAAAATATTACTTTCAAAGGCGGCAACAGATATTACTGCAAACTCTGCGATTGTTCGCCTCCTGGCCTTGAAAACGTTTATCGTCACCTAAGAGGCAGCAGGCACGAACAATCGCTGCGCGATTTGAAAAGTCGGAGCCAGCAAACGAAGAAGGAGAAACTGTCGAAACCAGAGAGCCTGAATGATTCGAATCAATCGAGGAGCGCAATCAATTCGAATCAATCGAATAAAAAAACTTCGTCCCTGCCGAGCGACGCTTCCTTCCCGAAAGATCACCTACAATCGCTTGGCAACGGCGAATTCCATTGCAGACTGTGCGACGAGGTCGGCCTGGACAAATCCAGCATTCACGAACATCTGACGAGCCAGCGTCACCAGTCGAACGCGCGAAGTTTATCGAAAAACGTCTCCTTCACGCGGGGCAATCAGTATCGATGCAAACCCTGCAACTGCATGATTCCTGGCGTCGAAAATATTTACCGCCACGTGAACGGCGTCAGGCACGCGAAAGCTCTGGGCGATTTGGAGAAACGCGATCGAGCGAATTCTCGCGCCGAGAAAAACGCGAGAACGGAGCTTCCGAGCGTGGAGAACGCGAGCTCGTCCCACGATCGCAACGTCGAAGTGAGCGATTCACATCCCTCTAGCGAAAACTGCGAGGACCTCGCGGTTGGAAATCAAGTCGCGGGATTTATCA
Organism: Pimpla rufipes; assembly: GCA_963932165.1. NCBI lineage: Eukaryota > Metazoa > Arthropoda > Insecta > Hymenoptera > Ichneumonidae > Pimpla > Pimpla rufipes. The sequence continues at coordinate 6,679,943 of OZ010637.1, forward strand.
AGCGGCTCACAGATGAAATTTCGTCGATGGGGAACGACAAATATCACTGCGGACGCTGCAACTGGACCATCTACGACGTTGAAAACTTCCTCGCGCATCTGAGCGGGGACAAACATCGTAGCTTGATGAAGACGTCGGACACGCCGCGAGAATTGAAAAGCAACCTGAGTTACGATGGTCTGAATTGCGGCTCAAGAGCGGCGATCAGGAATCAACCGAATTTCGCGCATCGGATCGTCGACTTCGTCGGAATTTTTTGCAGCATCTGCTACGTTCGCTTCGCGAGTGCCAGCGAGCTTCACAGCCACCTGGCGATCCACGTGGGTGAGGAATTCCCCTCTCTCGTCGAGCCCACAAAAATCAATGGAACGATAAACGACTCTGACTCCGAACAGAAGCGAAAGAACCGCGAAGACACTGTAGTTTCGCGATCCAAGAAAATGAAAGTCTCGATTCCATCTTCAACATCCCCAAACAAAATTTCCCCTGCCGAAACGCCAACGGAAACCAAGATCAACAATTTCACGAGCACGAATTCCGAGAAATTTCATACGAAAGTCAAGGGTACGATAAACAACTCCAATTCAAAGCCGCAACGAAAAAACCTTATAGACACTGCAGTTTCCCGATCTAAGAAAACGGAACTCGCGATCCCCTCTTCAACTTCCTCCAAAAATATTTCCACTGCCGAAACGCCAACGGCATCCGAAATCCACCCGACTTCAGAACCCGCACAGGAAAATCTTGCCCCAAACGCGGAGGAAGATCGCCGATCGCCCAGCAAATCGAGCGTCAATCGGCGAATCCTGCAGCTGCTAAACGCCGACAGCGACCAAATCCACGGCATGAGGGACAAACTAGAGCGCGCAAAGCTCGGAATGCGGCTGTGCGCGATAACCGAATCAGGAAATGCGTATTGCCTGATCTGCAGGAAGGACGTCGCCTCGGCGCCGGAAAAGCGTCTGGAGCACCTGGACAACGTCGATCACTGCGAGTATCTCGAGGGGATGGAAAAGGATCACGCGTTATTCGAACTCGTTCCCGGACAATTCAGCGAATTCGATCTCGTCTCGCAGTACCTCGAGGAAGTTTCCAACGACCTCGTACGCTGTCGAGCCTGCGACGAGGATGTCGGGAACGCGGACGCCGCGCTGAGGCGGCACATTAACGGGGAAAATCACGCACGAACGCGCGAGGAGATGCGGCAGAGGGCCGCGCGGGATTTCCAGGCGATCGAGTCGCGGTTGCGCTGCGATTGGTACGACGTTCATCGCTATTGGTGCGTCCCGTGCGACGAGCAGTTTGAGGCCGAATTGGACTTCGCCAGACACCTCAGGAGCACCGGACACGCGATCGTCGGCAGGAAATCGAGGAACAGCCAGCGAGGACTCGGCTACGACTTTTGCGCCCCCTGCGGGATTCTTTGGTTTGGTTTTCGATTCACCCAGGCGAAACACTGCGAGAGCCTCGGACATAGGTGGGCGATTTCCAAGGGGAATCGAGAGGCGCGGGAACTGCCGAAGACGGTGGTGAGCCGACTGCGAGAGGTCGAGAGGGTCGTTGAAGACGAGATGAGGATTCTTGGGCAATTTTACGAGAGGGCGCGAGACGAGGAGGAATTATTGAGAAGGGATCTTGAGCTCGCGGCCATGGATGTGTTTCCTGGAGTTAAGGCGTTTGTCTGTGGGTCGAGAGCTTCCGGTCTGGCGACGGGGAATAATGATCTCGAAATTTCCCTCGACTGCGGTGAGTTTTGGGGATTTTTTGTAATACGGCAAAAAATTCATGAGTCGTCGTAAAATTCACGCGTAAATCGTTATTAGTTTCAGATAGCCCTTGCGTCTAGCATTCATTTCGCATAAATTTAAGAAAAATTAAAGAGAATTGCGCACTTCTTGATGTTATTAAAAGTTGAAAAAATTCGTGCACATTAGGTACTGAAAAGATTAATTCCGCATAAGAATAATTCCAAAATGTTATTAGCAAATTGATGAAAAAAATTGTTTAACAAATATTTCGATGACCCAGGTTTTTGTTTTTGATGGAAATGATTCCTTTATTTTTCCGAATTCGTATGAGTTTTTTTTAGATGTTTAGGTTCTCTTTTAAATTTGTACATATTTTCCATATAAAAAAACACAAATTCCAAAGAGAACTGAAAAATCTGAAAAAATGCATACGTGGTCAGAAAAATGAAGGAATCATTTCCATCAAAAACATAAACTTGGGTCATCAAAATATTTGTTGACACATTTTTTTCATCAATTTGTTAATAACATTTTGGAATTATTATTATGCGAAATTAATCTCCTCAGTACCTAATGTGCATGATTTTTTTTTTTTTTTTTTAGACCGTCGAGAAGTGTTTGCTGTTCTCTCTCATTTTTCTCGAATTTATGCGAAATGAATACTAGACGCAAGGACCACCTCAAGAAATAGACATTACAGAACGGTTGGTTTTGTAGGTGTGATTTGATAATAATAATAAGCTGCGGCTAATTGCGAAAAAAAGATTGAAGAGCACGGAGCTCCATTACTTTCGTAATGCATTAACCGTATTTCTCCATTTATTCTGGAAAATTGCCATGCATTTTTATAGATAAAATTAATATTCTTTGCAGCCATTAAAGCATGCACACGTTTTATTATAATTACGCCACGTTACCATTATTAATTAATAGTTACAAAACCAATTCAGCCATCAACTTTATTTCTGAAAGATTTAGGGATAGGCAAAAAGAAAAGTGCGATATAAATATTTCTAATTGCCTTGCTGTGATATTATTTGTCGTCCGTGCATTAAAATTCTCATATATTTGATGCGATATTTGCAGACAATTTGTACGATGGAAAACAAACATCGGAGGACGAAATTTTGCACCTGATGTCCAGCGTGCATCAATGGTTAGACAAACGTTCGCGGTATTGGAACGTGGACGAGATTCTGTCGAGCACCCGATCGTCGGTTCTCAAAGCTATTCATATACCTACCGGACTCACTTGCGAGGTGTCGTTTGAAAATGGACTCGCGGTTGAAAATTCAAAGTTAATAAGGTAAGCGCGATCTTTTGCCTGAGAATGAAAATTCTCCCTCGAAATCATCGAAAAATGCTTGAGTATAACTTTAAGGTAGTCCTCCCAGTACAGTCCCGTCAAATGTAAGTTTTGGGGAAAATTTCGAACACTTCTCGACGAAATAATTACATGAAAAAGATCAAGCATGTAGAAGGTGCTGAGAAGATTGATTTTGTATTATAATAATTCCAAAATGGTATGAATAAATTAATGAAAAAATGAAATGTTCAACAATTTACCCGGCAACCCAACTTTTTTTGTGATGAAAATTATTCATTCATTTTTCTGAATACGTATGAATTTTTTCAGAATTTTGACTAATTTTTTAAATTGCGGTTTTCGCCACTTATTTTGCTAAAAAAAAGCAATTTTAAAAAATTGGAAAAAATTCTGAAAAAATTCATACATATTCAGAAAAATGAATGAATAATTTTCATCACAAAAAAAAGTTGGGTTGCCAGGTAAATTGTTGAACATTTCATTTTTTCATTAATTTGTTAGTAACATTTTTGAATTATTATAATGCACAATCAATCTTCTCAGCACCTTCTACATGCTTGATTTTTTTCAGATTATTATCTCATAGAAAAGTTCGAAATTTTCTCCGAAACTCACATTTAACGGAACTGTACCGGGAGGACTAACTTAAAAAGAAAATTCGCCCTCGAAAACAACGAAAAATGGTTCAGTATAATTTAAAAAAATACCCTTGATTCAGGTACTACACGGATATCTTTCCACTGTGCCGAGAGCTGATGCTGTTCCTGAATAAATGGCTGGTCCTGTGCGATCTGGCTGGACCTCAGGGTATTTCGCGTCAGGCGCTTCATTGGTACCTGATTTTCTACCTGCAGAAGGAATCAACAGTTCCGAGCGTCGCGTCCCTCATAGCGAGGAAAAACGTTTCTCGTCGCATCGCCGGTGAATAACGTTTTGTAGAACCTTTAATTCCATATTCAGTAGAACCCCGATTACCCGGGATGTTCGAGACCGAAGGATTCCCGGATGATCGAAGTCTCGATTAATCCGAACTAAAGAGGATAAAGTAATAATATAATTTATTGATTTATGCACAATAAATAAATTAATTTATGCACTTTTAGTAATAATTAATAAAAGTGTATATTAATAATTAATGAAATTTGTGTTTCTGCACACATATTTTCCGTATAAAAAAACATGAAATTGAAAGTCAACTTAATAATCTGAAGAAATTCATACGTATTCAGAGAAACGAACGAATCACTTTCATTAAAAAAAAATTTTGGGTCAACGGGGGATTTGTTAAACAATTTTTTTTTCATCAATTTGTTAATAACATTTTAGATAATAATGTTTATACCATCGAGGAATGTTAGCGATTCTCGAATTTATGCGGAATGAGTGGGAAGCGATATTCGACCCCGGTTAATCGAGGTTCTATAGTAGCTTTTTTCAGTGAAGTCCGCCACTGTGACGAATAAAAAAATGGATTCTTTTGCGTGTTTGACCCTCGACTAAGGTTTTCGTCGTCACAGTGACGATTCCTTCCTGAGAGCATCTTGAAAATACGACTTTTTTCCGTTGCAGGCTGGGAAGTCGGCGTGTCGACCGATTTCGCGAACGGAGCAGCAGCGAACAGTAATTCGAGTAATTTACGGGAAGTACTGACGAGATTTTTCGCGTTCTGCGAGAAGTTTGACCATCGTCGCGACGTCGCGTGTCCGCTGCTCGGCCGAGAGATTGCGAAACGAGCGTTCGCGGATCCTCAAAGTCTGCCGGAAGAAATGGCGCCCTACGTCGAGTACACGAAAAATTCGGCGCAGCCGCGACCCTTCAGGATCGACTGCGTCATGTGCATCCAAGATCCGTTCGATCTTAAGCGCAATCTCGCCGATTCCGTGAGCAAAGCTCAGTTGAGTCGCTTCCGCGCATTCTGCTCGAAGAGCTTGAATATTCTTTCCTCGTAGACGGAAATTTTGAGCTTCATTCGCTGCTTTGCACGAATGTCGGATGCGAGCGGTATATTACATATTTAACTCGCGTTTATCTCGCATTTAACTGTGATACACACAAAGACGCCGATGTTTTTGGGCCAGAGAAATATTTCGTGCCTGATAAAATAGAAAATATTTTTACGAGTTCTTCATGTGCGGCACAATCAGTATTATACGGGCTTGAGAACATAATTTAACAATTATTCAACGAGAAATGCTAAACGGAAGAAACTGCCAAATCGCATTTGACGCTACGAATTATTTTACGATATTCACGGCAGAATTTATCAGCCGGAGACTCAGACATTCAGTGGTCATTGACTATCGATTTGTTTTTAGTATAGAATTCAGATTCGCTGAGGCCAAATTTTCCAATCCAAGGAACGAAATGGTTTGTATGAGTGTACGATACATCGGTTTTTTCGTCATTCGCGTTCTGTGCATTTCGTTGTGGAATAGATTTCTTTTTCTTTTTCGTGGAACATAACGGATGAACGGAACGGAGATTTGATAATTATGCACACATTCTTTTTTCTTTTTATACCGACGATTCGACACTTATATGACAGCTAATACTTTCTTCGTTTTTTTAACCCGTAAAGCAAGACTAATACGTTTAATATCCACTGTAAACAGCGTGTTTTGGAGAGTAAATGCTCCGACTTCCAATAGATGTAATTTCCGAGTCACGACAATAAAGTTTTATCGAATTTTTACCGCGTTTTTGCGATGTTAAATGAATAAGAACGAATTTTCAGCCTTAAAAGCATGCATTTTTACGCATATTTGCATTTACAGCTAAAAGAAGAAATTTATTCCCTGCACTGGTGAAATCCGCAAGGAATGAATTTCTTCTTTTAACTGTAAACGCAAATATCCGTCCAAAACGTTCATTACAGTTTTTAATACCGACTGGGTTCGACGTGGATGTTTCACATCGCCTTAAGGCGATTTTGATTTTTCCTGACATGTGTCTAGTTTCCGTGAATTGTTGGTCCGAAAATTATTTTCTATCTCTCTCGTACTCATGGCGGCTTCGCCTCGCCCTAAGGCAATGTGAAACATGTACCACGTGACACGTGAGTGCGAGAGAGACAGCTGCAATTTTCGAATAAACACCATTCCAAGACTATTCTTATTCTGGGTGAAAACAAAATATCATCGGACGGAGAATTAAAATGCGCTTCCGTCGATGTTTTTCTTTGTCTCAGAATATTTTCGGTGTCTTCATACGATTGATTACAGTTTTTCTTACCGACTGAGTAGGTTTCACATTCCCTTAAGGCGATGTGAAACATCCACGTCGAGCCCAGTCGGTATCAAAAACTGTAATGAACGTTTTTGATGGATGTTTGCGTTTACAGCTAAAAGAAGAAATTCATTCCCTGCGGATTTCACCAGTGCGGGGAATGAGTTTCTTCTTTTAGCTGTAAATGCAAATATGCGTAAAAAACGTTCATTACAGTTTTTATTACCGCAGTCGGTATTTCACATGCCCTTAAGGCGATGAAACATCCACGTCGAGCTCAGTCGGTATGAAAAACTGTAATGAACGTTTTTGACGAATATTTGCGCTTACAGCTAAAAGAAGAAATTCATTCCCTGCGGATTTCATCAGTGCAGGGAATTAATTTCTTCTTTTAGCTGAAAATGCATATATCCGTCAAAAACGGTCATTACAGTTTTTATTACCGTAGTCGGTATTTCACATGCCCTTAACGTTTCCGAAAAAAAGAAAAGTTTTACATCATTCATCAATCAAATCTGCATGATGTGAAACTTTTTTTTCTTCAGACATGTGTCTAGTTTCCGTGTATTGTTGTTCCGAAAATTATTTTCTATTTCTCTCGCACTCTCATGGTGGTTTCACAATGCCTTAAAAGCATGTGAAATACCGACTGCGGTAATACAAACTGTAATGCACGTTTTTTACGCATATTTGTGTTTACAGCTATTAGAAGAAATTCATTCGCTGCGGATATCACCAGTGCATTCGATGAATAAATGCGTAAAACAAGTTCTACAGTTTTTGATACCGACTGGGCTCGGCATCGGCCCATATTATGGGTAATTATACCGACTGAGCCGCCGGAGACCAAGTGGTGGTCGAATAGCGTGAGAGAACGACAGAAATGTATAGTACATCCAGTGACGTACTAATCTCTTCTACGTTTCCAATCCCCAGCGTCTACACTGATATGCTACATATCGTCTGTCTGTCTCTCTCAGATCGTGATAAGTTCGAGATTCATAGTTATTTTTTTATTCATTTATTTCAGAAATTGGGCATACATCGTTTTACAAACAATGTAGCATTGAACACAGTAGGAATACAAAAAGAAAACGCAGCATGCTGCGTTTTCTTTTGCATCGTGCACGAGTAAAGCAAACGCTAGATACATCGCAAGCAAATCATAATAAACACACAAAAATGCAAAAGCATCAAAAAGTGCGTAGAGTAAAAAGACAACAAATATTTACATAGTAACAAAGCAGAATAGTAAACCGTATACATTTTACTTTACAGTGTTTGTTACCGACCGAGTACTAAAACAAAATTGTGATTATTTTCGAGGTTCGATTATCGATATCCCGTTTCAATTATCGACCGACACCACGTTCGATATAAGCATCACGTATTATTATTTACGCTGTGTCTAGCGTCACGTAAACGTGACTTTTGCGTCACTATTAAAGTCACACAAAGTCCGCGTGACTTTTATTTTTTCATTAAAGTCACACAAAATTGTCGTGACTTATAGTCACTTGCAAAAGTCACGCTAAATTGACGTGACTTATAATTATTCACAAGAATCACGCTCACTGATATTATATGTATATATATAATGTTTTAAAAAGGAAAACTCGTTAAAAATCCTTACTAAAGTAAAAAATGACCGCTTTCATACTGTATGTACTGTTTTTAAAGAGAAAACCGTTAAAATTCCTTACTAAAGCGGAACTCTTCCACTTTAGTAAGTTTTTCATGTAAGTTTTTCATGAGTGAGCGTGATTCTTGCGAATAATTATTAGTCACGTCAATTTAGCGTGACTTTTGCAAGTAACTATAAGTCACAACAATTTTGTGTGACTTTAATGAAAAAATAAAAGTCACGCGGACTTTCTGTGACTTTAATAGTGACGCAAAAGTCACGTTTGCGTGACGCTAGACACGGTGTATTATTTACTACACCTGTAAACCCCCCTCCAGTGTTTTCCGGTTTTACCGAAGCCGGTAGTTTTTATTGCCGGCGAGCAAAATTCACAACACACTTTACTGGGAATTACGTTGGGTTTCCCCCTGCTGACGCGTCGTCGTCTCGCATATCGAAGAGCGTTGAGACTCGACATGTCGCATTATTCAAGCCGCCGCCGAGCTCCGAACGCAGCAATTTCGAACCGGGGGATTCGCGAGTTGACTTTCGAGGAGTGCGGACGCGTCCAAGTGGCCAGTGTTTTCTCGGACAGTTATTGTAGCTCTGCGACATTATTTCGAGGCAGAAGCCGCCAACGCGTCCTGCTAGGCATTCTCTCTCACGCAAATTTCGGTGTTTTACTTCTGTTTTCTCACTTTAACCACTGTTCCCAATCCTAACCTGTCTTTTTTCCCGCGCACCACAGGCTTTTCTGGGGCCGCGAACATGGCTTCGCACGCCCTGTTTCCAGGCGGAGGACGACCCCCCGACTCGCCAGGGCAGAATATAGACCTTCCCAACGACGATGACCTGGATCCAAGCGGAACACCGTACACCGACGCAGATTCACAGGAGATGGAAATCGAGGCGCAACTCCAGAACTTGAAAAACGAAGCCTTCCAAACAGTTGGCAAGGGCAAGGGCAGAGACAAGGGCAAGGCCAAGGCTAAACGCCAACGGGTCGACGATGATGGCTCTGAGAACACTCAGGGGCAGGCAACCCCCCTCGACACCTCAAACACCCCCTTGACAAATCGATCAACACCTTCACCGCCTCCCCCTAATACCAAGTCACCTTCTCAGACAAACCCAAACACCAACGACCAGTCCACCTCCAATACTCACTCCCCAAAGATCCACTCAGTCCCAGATAAACTATTGAAAAATCGCTACCCCCTCACCAATAACGAAGGTCCCTTCATTGTGCTGATCCGGCCAACCGCCATAGACCCTCAAACCACCCCCAGGCTGAACGCAACCAATGTTGGCAAAATCCTCCTCTCTAGCTCTCAGGGACAAGACATTCTGGACATCTCCAGCTCAGGCAAACATCAGGCTACGGTCCAATTCGCTTCAGCCAAAGCGGCTAATACTCTCCTCTCCAGCCCAATCTTAGCCCAGAAAAATCTCGCAGGATTCATTCCTGATTCCGCGCTCTCCTGCGAGGGTTTAATCAGGGGGGTCCCCACCGACATCGCAATGGAAGAGCTCATTGCGATGATCGGATCTTCTGCCCGCGTTCTTGAAGCTCGCCGCCAAACACGCAAAACCTCTCGCAACGGACAAACCCAATTTGTCGACACCCAGTCAGTTTGGCTCAAATTCGAGGGTAAGATCAGGCCCGAAAACGTGTTCCTCTACCAAGTCCGCCACGTGGTTGACCCTTGGTACGCCCCTGTCCTGATCTGCTACAATTGTTTCATCTTCAACCACGTGGCGAACCAGTGCAAAAGCGGCACCAAGTGCCGACACTGCGGCTCCAGGGCTCACGCGGAGGGCGAAGCGTGTCCGCGAAAGGATCTCCCCCCATGCTGCGCGAATTGCAAGGGGGAACATCTCCCGACCGACAAGCGCTGCCCAGCTTTTGCACACGAATCGAGCATCAAGGCCATAGCAGCCGAAAGAAATATTTCAATCGTCGAAGCTAGGAAACTGCTCTCAGGCCAAGCGTCCTCCAACCCCCCCGCCAGGTTCTCTCTATTAAACGCGAACAAAAATTTTCCTCCTCTCAATCAACCCTCGACGCGTTCTACACCCCTAGCCAACCACGGCAATGTCGGACCTCCTCCGGTCAATACTACCTCCTCATACCAACAGAGGGTAAAACAGGTCCCACCCCTCATGTCGTCTCTTTTTGACACTCGCCCCATACATTCTCGCGTCCCCCCCGCGACGCAAAATATGCGACCCCCTCGCCGACCTTCCAATCCGACACCTAAATCTGTCTTGGACACTCGAGCGTCTCACGAAAATGCGCTAATCGCTCCCAATGGCCGGGCCTCGTCCCCCACGAATGGTTTCGCTCTCGGCAGACCCAATTCTCAACCATCACAAGCCATCTTCTCCGACGATCAGCAACCTTCCTGCTCTCACTGGACATCTCAACCCTCCTCCCACAACAGACCGTATCTCCATCAATTTCAACAGTCCTCCTCTCCCAACGGTAGTCGCCCCCTCGCACATCCGGAACTCGGCCAGGCTGCTGCCCTCCAGAGTATCATCCCCGCTCTCCTTCAGATGATCATCGACCATTTCATCCCAGCCCTCGCTTCCTTGGGGCTTCAAGACAAACTTATGCCGATTATCGAATCCCTCACCTCGCTTCTTGACTCCCCAACGGACTCTTCTCATTATGGCCACTAATAAACTTAAAATTCTACAATGGAATTGCCACAGTATCCAGAACAAACTGGGTCTCCTCACCAAAATAGCATATAAATACGACATCATCATACTATCTGAGACCTGGCTTCAGCCATTCAAATCTTTTAAAATCCAGGACTTTAATGTATTAACTAAAAACAGAGAGCACCGCAAAGGCGGCGGCGTAGCAATCTGCCTCAAAAAACACCTTCCCTATACCCTTTGCAACGACGTAATTCACCAACCTGACGTTCTAGAGACATTGGCCATATCCATTCCGTCATCCTTAGGCCCCCTAACAATAGTTTCAGTTTACAGACCCCCAAATTCACGGCATCTCCGGGCTGTCGACTGGCGTGTTTTCCTGAACTCAATCGGTAACGTCGATAACACCTTTATCGGCGGTGATTTCAATTGCCACCATCCAGCATGGGGTAGTTCGCATATCTGTCCCACGGGTTCTTCTCTATTCAATGTCATCCCCAAATACGACCTCTCGTGTCTCAATAATGGTTCACCCACATTGAATAATCCACTCAGCCAAAACCCATCAGCTATTGACCTCTCATTCATCTCCCCAAACCTCTCTCCGATGTGCACCTGGCGAGTTGAGGATGACTCGCTCGCTAGTGACCACTTCCCTATCTCCATCCATATCGGCGTCTCCCCAACTACTATTTCTTTCTCTTCTCACCGCTACCCCGTCAAGAAGATCAACTGGGATGTCTTTAAATCTACCTTAAATCCTCCCACACAGGTCGCTTCCCTCTCAGATCCATCTCCCCTAGTCCAATATAACAACATTCTCGAAGCAATAAAGGAGGCGGTTTCGGTTGCCTGCCCTGTCGCCTCTAAACCATCCTCCACAGCAAAACAATTTTCTGCCAGGTCAGCGGTCTGGTGGAATCAGGCTTGCGAAAAAGCGAACGACGCCCGCCGAGAAGCCTGGGCGACCTTCAGAAGGCAGTCCAACTTAGACAACCTGAAGGCCGCAAGGAGGCTAGAAGCAAAAGCCAAAAGAGCTTTTCATAAAGCAAAAAAAGACTCCTGGACCCGTTTCACAGAATCTATAGACTTCCGGACCCCTTCCACAGTTGTATGGAATAAGATCAAGCGTTTCCGGAACCGTAACATCCCAGATCCTGCCACTCACCCTAACAACACAGACACCATTGAGAGGATGGTTAACCTCATCCCCTCAATCTGTCCTCCTTCATGTTTCTGCCCAAATTTTCCAACCTTATTCCTCCATAACGACAACCTCACTAAACCATTCGCATTCGAGGAACTTAAATCAGCTATTCGTAAGAGTAAACGCAACACGTCTCCTGGCCTAGACAAAATCGACTCAAACATCATTGATAATTTACCGGACTCCTTTCTTCACCTTATTCTTGACACCTTCAATAGTTTCTTCGCCAATGGCTTATTTCCCGAATCATGGAACCAATTCTTAGTTTTCTTAATACCCAAAGCCACACCTGGCAAATTCCGCCCAATAGCTTTGGCTTCTAACTTCCTTAAATTAATGGAACGCTTGCTTCATGCTCGGATGGTTCAATGGCTCGAGAGTAACACTCTCCTATCCTCCTCGCAATATGGTTTTAGGAAATCCAGGTCTTGCTCAGACAATCTGTCTATCCTAACCACAGAAATTTATACGGGTTTCGTCAAAAATCAGTTCACAGCTTGTATTTTTTTGGATATCGCTGGTGCTTTCGACAATGTTGATCCAGGATTACTAGTTCACGACCTCCGGGATATGGGTCTTCCCTGGAACTACTGTAAATTCATCTATAATCTCGCCTCATCCAAGTCTCTCTTCTTCAAAATAGCCGGACAAACTCATGGCCCTCACTTCTCTTTCAAGGGAGTCCCGCAAGGCTGCATATTAAGCCCTCTGCTATACAATCTTTACACCAATCGTTTAGACCAACATCTCCATGAGGATAGTTCATGCCTCCAATTTGCAGACGACGTCGTGATATTCTCCAGATCAGACGACTTGGGAACTTGCGTCTCATCCATTCAATATAGCTTAAACCAAATCTCGTCATACCTAGCTGCCCGTGGCCTCACCATTGAACCATCTAAATCAAAATTGATCATTTTTTCCCGCAAGCAATTCAACCCATTAGAACCTCATGTAGTCATTGATTCTTCACGTGTATCAGCCTGTCTCGAAACCAGATTTCTCGGTCTCACTCTCGACTACAAGCTGTCCTGGAAACCTCACCTTAATAACCTTCTCTTTAAATGCAACAAACTCACCAACATTATTAAATGCCTGCGCTCCACCTGGTGGGGGGCCGACCCATCATCTCTCCTCACGATATATAGAGCTCTCATCCGAAGCTCTATAGAATACGGTTCAATGGCTCTTCCAATCAAAGAATTCTCGCTTTTTAAAAAAATTGAAATTCTTCAGCGCACCTCTATTAAACTGTCTCTCGGTCTTCGGTTTTCCTCGCCGAACAACGTAGTCCTGGCAGAGGCACGAGAACCAATTCTCAAGAGTCGCCTGCAAATGTTGTCCAGTAGGTACCTTCTGAAGGTATTTTCGTCCAATAACCACCCTCTTTTACTGTCAATCCCTCGCCTTATCACAGCCCTCCGTTCCACCCATAACTATACTCACCTCTTTGACCTTCCGCTTGTTAACGCCTACCTGAAACTCTCTCACCTAAAAACACATATCAGTTCTCACCCCTACCCTCCTGTCTATCTAATTCCGCCCACCGCTAATATTCCATCCTCTGCAATCGACATTACTTCTGGCTTAATCATCAAACAATCGGATAATCCCCCGGCATCCTTTCTCGACACATTCGGCCCAGAGTTAGAAAACAATACGATCTTCTACACTGACGGATCTAAATCTGGTGACAACAACTTCGTTGGCCTATCCATCTACTGCCCAGCTCTCTCTTTGTCACTAAAGTTCAAAATCTCCAGATTTGCATCCATCTTCTCGGCTGAAGCGCTCGCATTACTGCTCACCCTGAAAATTATTCTAGAAAATAAAATTCCCAACTCATACATTTTCTCAGACTCACTCAGCTCTCTCTTTGCACTTCAAACACCCACACTCTCGAATAATATTTCACCCATAATTGTCGAAGCATATCAATCCCTCTGCTCCGTTTTCTCGTGCAACCTCAGCACCAAATTGGTTTGGATTCCCGCCCACGTGAACATCCCAGGAAATGAAATCGCCGACTCCTTAGCTAAAGATGCAACAAACGACGGCCTTCTCTACGACATAAAACTTCCCCCATCCGAATTTTTCCCGACTATTAAAAAAAGATGCACAGAATCCACAAACCGCAAACTCATCCGCGATAGCCAACTCAAAGGCAAACTCTACTTCCAGCTTTTCTTTAACAACAACTCCAAAACTTGGTTTCAGAAATTCTCACGTCTAGATCGTTACTCTATCACTACAATATCCCGTATGCGCTCCAATCACTACAATCTCGCCTCTAGCCTCCACAGGAAAAACATGATCGACTCTCCGGCTTGCCCATGCGGCAACGGAGAAGAAGATCTTAATCACGTCTTTTGGGCTTGCTCTCGATTCGACGCCCAACGCACAGTCCTCCTTCAAGCCTTAATCTCGGCGAAATTATATCCGCCATTTAATATTGAATCTATAATTGCCAATCCAACTGGTCGATTAATTTCTGTCATCATAAACTTCCTTAAAAGCTGCCATATCTCCATCTAATCAAGTTTGTCCAATCTTCCTTGCTTCCCTAAATCCCCCTTCTCTCATAGTTTCGTGTTTGCTTAACGGGAGGACGGCACCATCGCTACGACTGAAAAGCCGGGCTTTGATGCCGTTCTCTCAATTTCTGTTCCAGACTCAAGCATATCCAAGGGCTTTTTCCCGTCTAACAATAATTAGTCCATGGCCGTATGGTCAATCCTACTACCTAGTAGAGACCAGAGCCAGCACCCAATCAAAAGAAGAAGAAGAAGAAGAATTTCGAACCGACTCCAATCAACAGGTGGTTTTTCCGCACCGCGACTGTCGATTGTTTGAGCATTGGTGAGTACTTTGATTAACTATTTTGTACGTAATACGGCGATTTCGCGGTATAAACAACGTCGACGCCGATCGCGCCCAACGCAAACCATCCATAACCTTTTCGTTTTATACAGTTCAAAATCGCCGACATCGATTCTACGCCGATATCGCGATATTAACACGTGACGCGCACGACGCTCGAACGACGACATTTTTTCACTTTTTCCTTCATCAAACTCGCGCATCGATGAGCTGAGTCGAAGGATGGCGACTTTTGGGCGTTCGGACTCTTCGGGATTTGTCGCCAATTTAGCTACTGATGATGGCGACGGAGGATCTCAGGAGAGAAAAGTTGGAGATACAAGAGAGAGATTTACGGAAAAAGATATCGGTGAGCTGAGACAAAGGATGGAGACCAATGAGCGTTCGGATTGTTGGGTGTCGGCCGACAATTCATCAGACGATAGCGACGGAGGATCTGAGGAGAGAAAAGTTGGAGATACGAGAGAAAATCTTATGGAAAAAGATATCGGTGAGCTGAGACAAAGGATGGCGACTTTCGGGCGTTCGGATTCTTCGGCGTCCGCCGCCAAGTCAGCGGCTGATAGCGACGAAGATTCTGAGGAGAGAAAAGTTGGAGATACGAGAGACAAACTTAACAAAAAAGATATCGGTGAGCTGAGACAAAGGATGGAGACATTGGGGCGTTCGGATTCTTCGGTGTCGGTGGACAATTCATCGGCTGATAGCGACGGAGCATCTGAGGAGAGAAAAGCTGGCGATACAAGAGAGAATCTTATGGAGAAAGATATCAATGAGCTGAGACAAAGCATGGAGACCATTGAGAGTTCGGATTGTTGGGTGTCGGCCGACAATTCATCAGCTGATAGCGACGGAGAATCTGAGGAGAGAAGAGTTGGAGATACGAGAGAGAAATTTATGGATAAAGATATCGATCAGCTGAGACAAAGGATGGCGACCTTCGGGCGTTCGGATTCTTTGGCGGCGGTCGATAATTCAGTGACTGATGGCGACGGAGGATCTGAGGAGAGAAAAGTTGGCGATACGAGAGAGAATCTTGTGGAGAAAGATATTGGTGAGCTGAGACGAAGGATGGAGACGTTGGGGCGTTCGGATTCTTCGGTGTCGGTCGATAATTCAGCGGCTGATAGCGACGGAGGATCGAAGGAGAGAAAAGTCGACGCTTCGAGAAAGAATTGTATCGAGAAAGATATGGATGGGTTTGAAACGCTGCTTCCATGCATTTCATTCGTTAAGCGAGATGATCCAGAATACTTTGCCACAATCAGCGACGTCTTCCCCGCTGACAGAGAGCAACTCGAGAGTCACGTGAAACAGAAAGCGCACACGGTCGCGCGAAAGGAATTCGGATGCGGCGATACTTTTTTCGTCGAGGGCGATCTGTATCGCTGCATGTGTTGCAGCGATACACATTGTGATTTCACATTGGCGAGTCGCAAGCCTGAAATCAAGGAAGAAAACAACGCGACGGACGCGACCAGCGCTGATTTGTCCTGCATTTTTGTCACGACCGTGGATCTAAAAAATTATGACTGCGGCATTTGCGATGTCAGTGTTAACGACATAAAACATGTTGGGGATCATTTGAGAGGGAAGAAGCACAGAAACGCTGAAAAGAAATATGGCTGTGACCATGTTTCACTCAAAGGCAATCTGTATCACTGCGCTTGTTGCGATTCCACATTGACGAGTCGCAAGCTTGCTTCTGACCATGTCAAAGAGGAGAACCACAGGATCAACGCGAATTTGCCATGTATTTCCATCACCTTGACGAACGGCAACAAGTACCACTGCGCGATTTGCGAAATCGACATCGACAACGCAGTAAATCTGGAAAATCACGTGAAAGAAACGCAGCATACAGTTTCCCAGAAGAAATATGGTTGTGATTATATTACGCTCAGGCAGGGTAATCTCTATTACTGCGTGTGTTGCGATACCACATTGACGAGTCGCAAGGTTGCCTGTGACCATATCAAAGAAGAGAAGCACACGAACAATGCTGATTTGCCCTGCATTTCGATTATATGCGTGGAAGCAAAGAAGTATCAATGCAAAATCTGTGATCGAGACGTTTTCGGCAAAGAAATTGTGGAGCAACATGTAAAAGGAAGAAAGCACGTGGCAGCCCAACAAGCATATGCCTGCAACTACGTTTCACTCAAAGATAATCTCTATTATTGCATATGTTGCGATTCCTCGTTGACGAGTCGCAAGGTTGCCTGTGATCATATCAAAGAAGAGACGCACAGGAACATCGCTGATTTGCCCTGCATTTCGATTATGTGCGTGGAAGCAAGCAAGTACTACTGCAAAATCTGTGATACACACGTTTCAGGCAAAACAAATATGGATGAACATGTAAAAGGAAGAAAGCACGTAGCAGCTCAACAAACATATGGCTGCAACAACGTTTCACTCAAAGATGATCTCTATTACTGCATATGTTGCAATTCCTCGTTAACGAGTCGCAAGGTTGCCTCTGATCATATCAAAGAAGAGAAGCACAGGAACATCGCCGATTTGCCCTGCATTTCGATTACATGCGTGGAAGCAAACAAGTATCACTGCAAAATCTGTGATATAGACGTTTTAGGCAAAACAAATACGGAGGAACATGTAAAAGAAAGAAAGCACGTAGCAGCCCAACAAGCATATGGCTGTGACTACGTTTCACTCAAAGACAATGTCTATTACTGCGAATGTTGCAATTTCACGTTGACGAATCGCAAGATTGCATCGAAGCACATCGCACAGAAAAAGCACAGGACCAACGCGAATTTGCCCTGTATTTCCATCACCTTGACGGACGTCAACAAGTACCACTGCGCAATTTGCGATATCGATATCGACAACGCAGAAAATCTGGAAAATCACGTGAAAGAAACGCAGCATACAGTTTCCCAGAAGAAATATGGTTGTGACTATATTACGCTCAGGCAGGGTAATCTCTATTACTGCGTGTGTTGCAATACCACATTGACGAGTCGCAAGGTTGCCTCTGACCATATCAAAGAAGAGAACCATATGAACAACGCTGATTTGCCCTGCATTTCGATTACATGCGTGGAAGCAAACAAGTATCACTGCAAAATCTGTGATACAGACATTTCAGGCAAAACAACTATAGAGGAACATGCAAAAGGAAGAAAGCACGTGGCAGCCCAACAAGCATACGGCTGTGACTACGTTTCACTCAAAGATAATGTCTATTACTGCGAATGTTGCGATTTCACGTTGACGAATCGCAAGATTGCATCAAAGCACATCGCACAGAAAAAGCACAGGATCAACGCGAATTTGCCCTGTATTTCCATCACCTTGACGGACAACAACAAGTACCACTGCGCAATTTGCGATATCGATATCGACAACGCAGAAAATCTGGAAAATCACGTGAAAGAAACGCAGCATACAGTTTCCCAGAAGAAATATGGTTGTGACTATATTACGCTCAGGCAGGGTAATCTCTATTACTGCGTGTGTTGCGATACCACATTGACGAGTCGCAAGGTTGCCTCTGACCATATCAAAGAAGAGAACCATATGAACAATGCTGATTTGCCCTGCATTTCGATTACATGCGTGGAAGCAAACAAGTATCACTGCAAAATCTGTGATACAGACGTTTCAGGTAAAACAAATACGGAGGGACATGCAAAAGGAAGAAAGCACGTGGCAGCTCAACAAGCATATGGCTGTGACTACGTTTCACTCAAAGATAATCTCTATTATTGCATATGTTGCGATTCCTCGTTGACGAGTCGCAAGGTTGCCTGTGATCATATCAAAGAAGAGACGCACAGGAACATCGCTGATTTGCCCTGCATTTCGATTACATGCGTGGAAGGAAGCAAGTATCACTGCAAAATCTGTGATACAGACGTTTTAGGTAAAACAAATACGAAGGAACATGTAAAAGAAAGAACGCACGCAGCAGCCCAACAAGCATATGGCTGTGACTACGTTTCACTCAAAGACAATGTCTATTACTGCGAATGTTGCGATTTCACGTTGATGAATCGCAAGACTGCATCGAAACACGTCGCACAGAAAAAGCACAGGATCAACGCGAATTTGCCCTGTATTTCCATCACCTTGACGGACGTCAACAAGTACCACTGCGCAATTTGCGATATCGATATCGACAACGCAGTAAATCTGGAAAATCACGTGAAAGAAACGCAGCATACAGTTTCCCAGAAGAAATATGGTTGTGACTATATTACGCTCAGGCAGGGTGATCTCTATCACTGCGTGTGTTGCGATACCACATTGACGAGTCGCAAGGTTGCCTCTGACCATATCAAAGAAGAGAAGCACATGAACAACGCTGATTTGCCCTGCATTTCGATTACCTGCGTGGAAGCACACAAGTATCACTGCAAAATCTGTGATACGGACGTTTCAGGTAAAACAAATACGGAGGGACATGCAAAAGGGAGAAAGCACGTTGCAGCTCAACAAGCATATGGCTGTGACTACGTTTCACTCAAAGATAATCTTTATTATTGCATATGTTGCGATTCCTCGTTGACGAGTCGCAAGGTTGCCTGTGATCATATCAAAGAAGAGACGCACAGGAACATCGCTGATTTGCCCTGCATTTCGATTACATGCGTGGAAGCAAACAAGTATCACTGCAAAATCTGTGATACAGGTGTTTTAGGTAAAACAAATACGAAGGAACATGCAAAAGGAAGAAAGCACGTGGCAGCCCAACAAGCATATGGCTGTGACTACGTTTCACTTAAAGATAATGTCTATTACTGCGAATGTTGCAATTTCACGTTGACGAATCGCAAGATTGCATCGAAGCACATCGCACAGAAAAAGCACAGGATCAACGCGAATTTGCCCTGTATTTCCATCACCTTGACGGACGTCAACAAGTACCACTGCGCAATTTGCGATATCGATATCGACAACGCAGAAAATCTGGAAAATCACGTGAAAGAAACGCAGCATACAGTTTCCCAGAAGAAATATGGTTGTGACTATATTACGCTCAAGCAGGGTAATCTCTATTACTGTGTGTGTTGCGATACCACATTGACGAGTCGCAAGGTTGCCTCTGACCATATCAAAGAAGAGAAGCACACGAACAATGCTGATTTGCCCTGCATTTCGATTACATGCGTGGAAGCAAGGAAGTATCGATGCAAAATCTGTGATATAGACGTTGTCGGCAAAGCAATGATGGAGGGACATGTAAAAGGAAGAAAGCACGTAACAGCCCAACGAAAATATGGATGCGACAATATTACCCTCAAGGACAATCTGTATTACTGCGGATGCTGCGGTTACATATTCACAAATCGTACGCTTGCTTCTCAGCACATCACAGAGGAGAAGCATATGATGGTTCTGAACGGATCGAACAAGCAAGACCAATCGGCGGGCAAGAAGATTCCAGAGAAAGCGGAATCCGTAGAACAAAACTCGGCGCAGAGTCACATTCTGAAAGAGAACGATGCGGAGGAACAAGGCGACGAAGTCTCTGCGTCCGCCTCGACGAGTCTGCTCGACATTCACATGGTAAACGTGGACGGCAACGAGAACGAACACACAACTGGCCGGCAGAAATTCCGCGATAATCGAATTTCGTTCGAGGGGGACAAGTATTATTGCGAATACTGCAACCGCAATATCCTGACTTCCAAACTAGTTTACGAGCATGTAAAGGGAAAGAACCACATCAAATTACTCGAAGAGATCAACCACGCGGAAAAACCGACGGATCAGAACATTGAGGAACTTCGAGATAATCAAATTTCGATCGAGAAGAACAAGTATTATTGCAAAAGCTGCAACTGCAGTATCCCGGGTATCCAGAACATTTACCAGCACATAAAAGGAAGAAACCACAATAAATCGCTCAAAGCATCCAACCCGCAGAAAAAACCGACGAAGCCGAGCACTCCGGATGATCAAATGTCTTTAATGAAAAACCACTATTATTGCAAATGCTGCAACTCCGCTATCCTGGGTATCAACAATGTTCGCCAGCACTTAAAGGGAAGAATCCACAAAAAATCACTCAAAGCATCCAACCTGAACCAAAAACCGACGAAGCAGCTCATCCCGAAGAACAAGAGCATCACAGTGAAGCCACACTACAAGCCGACAACTTCGTCCCCGAGCGCCGAGCCCGCAAACCCCATCGATTCAACGAATCCCAGCACAGCGTGCAAACGAGCAAACATAAAAATCCGTCGTATAAAAAAAAAGCGCGCAAACACCAAAGTCAGGTCCGAGTTGGGCGAGATGCTGTGCAGCGTCTGCAACGGCAAATTGGTGGGTGCGGTGAATCTGCACGTCCACATGGCGGGACACTTCAGCGACGACTTCGTCGCTTCCACGCAAAACGAGAGCACTGAGAAGCCCAAAGACCATTCGGAGTCGCTCCAAACCGAGAGAAACCCCGAGGCTTCCATCGGATTCACCAACCGCACGAGCGGCAACGAGGTGGCTTTCGCCAATAGAGTCGAGGAGACGTTGAACATGAAGAAGATCATCGCGGATCTGGACTTCGACGCCAGTGAAATCTACAGCCTGAAGGACCGCACGGCGGACGTCGAGCTGGGCCTGCGGCTTTGCTACGCGGTGAACGACGAACTCACTTACTGCCTCGTCTGCCTGAAGATCGTCGACTGCGCGACCCAGGACTACGCGGAGCATCTGCGCGACTTGGATCACTGCGAGTATCTCGATAAGATGGAAAAAGATCACGAGCTCTTTGCGGATTTTCCCGGCCAGTTCAGCGAGCTCGATCTCGCTCGTCATTTGATGCAGGAGGCGTCCGACGACCTCGTGCGGTGCTTCGCCTGCGACGAGGACGTTGAAAACGCCGACGACGCGCTGGACAAGCACGTGAAACGCGGAATTCATAGGCTGAACTACGCGAGGCTGAACACCGAAGCGAAAGCAAACTTTGCGAATGTGAAGCCACTTTGTTGCGACTGGTACGGAGTTCAGACCTACTGGTGCGTTCCGTGCAAAACGAGGTTCAGGTCGGAGGCGACTTTCGCGGGGCATCTGAAGAGCGAGGCTCACGGGGAGAAGATGAAGCGAAAGCGAAACGCCACGAGGAAATTTATCGTCGACTTTTGCGCGTCGTGCGCTCTGCTTTGGTACGGATATCGGTGCACCTGGGCCTATCATTGCGAAATACCTTCTCATGTGTGGCACAGCCGGGATGGACACTACACGTCGACGGAAATTCCCGGGAAAGCGGAGCGATTGCTGGTCGGGGCTGAAGAGTATGTTGAGGAGACGCTACGGCAATTCGAGGATGCTGGCGCGGAGGAACGGGAGAAGGAGGCGCTGGTTATTCGCGACATCGAGCGAGCCGTCAGGGGGAGGTTTCTTCGGGCCAAAGCTTACGTCTTCGGGTCGAGAGTCACCGGGCTGGGATCGCCGGACAGCGACGTCGACGTCTTCCTCGATTGCGGTGGGTGGAGCGAAGGTTGGAGTGGGAATTGGAAGCGGGTTGAAGTTGGGATGGACACTCGTGAGATTAACGTAGTCTTGTGTTTAGCATTCATTTCGCATAAATTCGAGAAAAGTGAGGGCGAATTGTGAACACTTCTCAATGGTGTAAAAATCGGAAAAAATTCATGCAGATTGAAAGTACTGAAAAGATAAATTTTGCACGATAATAATTGTAAAATGTTATTTGTATGAATTTTTTCAGCTTTTTAAGTTGACTTTGAAATTTGTTTTTTCACATGGAAAATATGTACAAATTTCAAAGAGAACTTAAAAATCTGAAAAAATTCATGCGTATTCAGAAAAAGGAAGAAATCATTTTCATAAAAAAAAACTTGGGTCATCGAAACATTGGTTAAACAATTTTTTTTTCGTGAATTTGTTAATAACATTTTCGAATTATTATTATGCAAAATTAATCTTTTCAGCACCTTTAATGTGCATGAATTTTTTCAAATTTTTATACCATTGAGATGTGTTTGCAATTCTCTCTTATATTCCTCGAATTTATGCGAAATTAATATTGGTCACAAGGATTACCTTAAGGTTCTTGCTTGCCACTAATGAAAAGATGCAGGGCAGGGCTTTACGCATTGCTTCCTCATCACGTTTGAATGTTTGCGAAGCTGACTCGAAAATTAGAGCATTAGATTATTTTACGAGATTATTCTACGAGAATTAGAGCAAAATGTAATTATTTTTTTTTAAATTCGAAAGTCCATAAAAATCGAACGTGTTTGAAGATTTATCGCTAATTCAATATCAGTCGTCCTTTAACATTGTTTTATTTGTAAAACATTTAGCTCGCTAGCTTGGAATTTGCGGCTATTAGGGAACCTGCAGACTTGTTTCTAATGATTCACAATCGAGTAAAAATGAATCCGATGTTTGAGTTTTTTTATATTATAAAATGATTATAAAATTCTATGTGAACTTTTGAGTAGCCGTAAGAAAAACCGAATTTCTCATTAAATTTTGGGAGAAATTGTGAGAAAAATGGACAAGCCCAGTCCTCCATTATTTTCGCAATGCATTAACAGTATTTCTCAATTTGTTCAATAAGATTACCATGAAGTTTCATTGGAATAGTACATTACGTTACAAGGGAGGAAAGTGCAACTTTTCACCGAGTGTGAAGTTTGATGCCCGAGCGAAGCGAGGGCAGAAATTCACACGAGGTGAAAAGTTGTACTCCTCCCATGTAACGTACTATACTTTTCTCCCGAATTCGCTAAAAAATAACCACATTTCGTGTGTGCAACGCGGACGGAAAATAACCTCATTTTTGACAAGTGACGACACGCATGCGTAGTACGCTTCCCATTACACCCGCGCGGGCAGGAATGGGCTTGCCGTCACCTGCCCGAAAGGCAAACCCGCCATCCGATAATTCGCGCGAAAAATACGAACGTCAGTAGGTCTCTCCGACCGAAATCTCAAAAGACGAATAGATCGGAATCCACCGAGCCTACCCACACGACGGTCCGTCAGACAGATTGTTAACGAGTCAAATGTTATAGGCACTCCGATCTTGAACGGTACGATGGGCAATCGAGTCAAAAGAAATTGCAGTTGAACGGACACTCTGCGGTTAGACACACCGCCCTAGTGGTCTGTTGGCCGGAACGCAAAGCACACAAAAGGGAAATCCGCCGAAATACACATACGGTTAAATTAGTTTTTATGAATGCTGAGCCATCCCTCGGCAGTAAAATCCATCGAAATACACATACGGTCGTTAAATTAGTTTTTATGAATGTCGAGCCATCCCTCGGCATTCATAAATACTAATTTAACCGTATGTGTATTTTGACGAATTTTCCTTTAGTGTGCTTTGCGTTCCGGCCAACAGACCACTAGGGCGGTGTGTCTAGCCGTAGAGTGTCCGTTCAACTGCAATTTCTTTTGACTCGATCGCCCATCGTACCGTTCAAGATCGGAGTGCCTATAACATTTGACTCGTTAACAATCTGTCTGACGGACCGTCGTGTGGGTAGACTCGGTGGATTCCGATCTATTCGTCTTCTGAGATTTCGGTCGGAGAGACCTACTGACGTTCGTATTTTTCGCGCGAATTATCGGATGGCGGGTTTGCCTTTCGGGCAGGTGACGGCAAGCCCAGGAATGAGCTGATTACCTCCCTAGGGAGGTAATGAAAGCGGACTGCGCATGCGTAAGTCACGCGTCAAAAATGAGGGATTTTCCGCCCGCGTTGCGGACACGAAATGGGGTTATTTTAGCGGAGTCGGGAGAAAATGAATATTTCTTGCCTCTATCTAAAAGTTTACACATCCTATTGTATTAATTACGAGTTATTATTATAAAAACATAATTACAAGGCCAATCGTACCATCAATTTTATTTGTATAAAAATTAGGCATTTACGACTGTCATGAACGGCTCACATAATGATTCGTTTTTATGCGCCACGCAGGGAACATGTACGACGGTGCGAATTCGTCGACCGATCGGATCCTGGATCTCATGATCGACGTGTACAACCGGTTGGGCGCGAAGCCGGAGTCGTGGAACGTCGAGGAACTCCGGAAGACGTCCCGATCGCCGATCATCGTAGCACGTCACAGAGTTACCGGACTGTCCTGCGATATATCGTTTGCGAACGGACTGGCGGTCGAAAACACTCTGCTAATCAAGTGAGCGAATCGACCAATCGAATTTTTCGATCGCCCGATAGGACGTTTACCGTGAAAATATTTTTTTGCAGATCCTTCAACGATTCTTTTCCGGCTTGCCGAGCACTCATACTCGTTCTCAAAAAGTGGTTGGAGCTCTGTCGATTGTCGGGATCCGACGGCATCACGAGTTACTCGCTTTACTGTTGCGTGATCTTCTTCCTGCAAAACGAGTCCATTCTGCCTAGCATCGCCGAGCTGATCGCGATGAAAAAGAGCTCGCGAATCGTCGCTGGTGAGTCGCGTTCATTTTCAATCGATTATGTTTGTTTAGTCGTTGTTCGCCGATTTTTCAGTCAATGATTTTTCAGTCAATGATTTTTCAGTCAATGATTTTTCAGTCAATGATTTTTCAGTCAATGATTTTTCAGTCAATGATTTTTCAGTCAATGATTTTTCAGGCAATGATTTTTCAGTCAATGATTTTTCAGTCAATGATTTTTCAATCAACGCTTGTCAAGATTCCGTCAAATTATTGCGCGAGACGCGGGAAAACTTTTCGAAAAAAATCGTCAAGCTGCTTTCTATTTTTTATTTACTGTTACGCTCGATTGCAAACCATCCCTGAATGACTTATCGTTTGCAATTGCAGGCTGGGAGGTCGGTGTGTCCCGTGACTTCACCTGCGACAATCCAGGTCGCAACTTGGGAATTAAGGAACTTCTGACGAGGTTCTTCACGTTCTACGAGAACTTCGATTATCGATTCGACGTGGCCTGTCCGTTACTCGGCGAAGTCGTGAAGAAACGAGCGTTCGCCGTTCCTCGGACGTTGCCCGAAGAAATGAAACTCTACAAGGCCCACGTGGAAAAATCGGGAGCCGCCTTCCGAGTCGATTCCTGCATGTGCATCCAAGATCCTTTCGATCTGCAGCACAATGTCACTAAAGCTATCAGCAAAGTTTACTTAAATCGTTTCAGAAAATACTGCTCAAAGAGCGTCGACGTAATTCTTCGCACGTAATTCGACGTACCTCGGGCCTACAGATTAAGCACACAGATTAACTCGCCCGTTTCGTGAAACGGGAAGCAACGAAGAATGGATTTTTTAGTCTCTTATTTTGCATAAATTCAAGAAAAGTGACAGAGAATTGCAAACACTTCTCGATGGTATAAAATTCTGAAAAAAAATCACGCACTTCAAAGGTACTGAAAAGATAAATTTTGCATAATAATAATTCAAAAATGTTATTAACCAACTGATGAAAAAAAATGGTTCAACAAATCTCCCGGTGATCAACATTTTTTAAATGAAAATTATTCATTCGTTTTTCTGAACACGTATGAATGTTTTCAGATTTTTAAATTGACTTTGAAATTGGTGTTTTTGTATACATTTTCCATATAAAAAACACAAAATTCAAAATCAACTAAAAAATCTGAAAAAATTCATACGCATTCAGAAAAATTGACGAATCATTTTCATGAAAAAAAATTTGGATAACCGGGAGATTCGTCAAACAATTTTTTTTCAGCAGTTTATTAATAACATTTCATGAATTTTATCAGATTTTCACACGATCAAGAAGTGTTCGCAATTCTCTCACACTTTCCTCGAATTCACGCGAATTGAATACTCGGCGCTCCTACATCCTTAAACGTTTCACATGCTCGCGCCGTAGCCACCTGTGATAGATATAAGAGAGTTTGTTATTTTTCTACCACTTATGATTAAGTTCACTAGAAATAGCGGCGAAATCCCAAATATTTTTATATCGTCTACCGTACGACCTTTTTAAGGCAAGGAAACTTATAACGATGAAATGACTTTTACGTCGAAACTCTTTTAGATCATGAAGTTCCCATTTTACACAAAGACCCCAGCGATTACGGAGGTCGAAGTGCTGCACAATAGTACAATTCGTGCTGAGTTTTTCCGAGCTATTGTCAGACTCGAAAACTTAAGCAGGTGCTGAGTGAATACGACATAGTGAAAAGCCATAAGTGCCGTTTTTATAGTAATATTAGGTTACTGCGACAATATTATAAAGCAACTTTTAAGGATATCAAATAATTATTAGTTATTACTTAGCATGCAACAATTTTCATAATGCTCTAAGCGAAAAACTGTTTTTGTCACAGGGTTTACAGCACGGAGGAAAACCATAAGAAGTTTTACTCTACGCATTTTTAAAAACAAATGTTTTTCGACCTTTTGCGATCGCATTTGCGAGAACTTATGGCGTGATTCCAAATATTTTTATCGTCTTACAACCGTGTTTTAAGTCCTCCCGGTGCAGTCCCGTCAAATGAAAGTTTCGCGGAAAATTTCGAACACTTCTCGATGAAATAATAATCTGATCAAATCAAGCATGTAGATTTTGCTGAGAAGATTGATTTTGCATTATAATAATTCCAAAATGTTATTAACAAATTAATGAATAAATTAAATGTTCAACAATTTACCCGGCAACCCAACTTTTTTGTGATGAAAATTATTCATTCATTTTCCTGAATACGTATGAATTTTTTCAGAATTTGGTCTAATTTTTTTAACTGCGTTTTCTCAGCAAAACGAGTGGCGAAAACCGCAATTTAAAAAAATTAGACAAAAATTCTGAAAAAATTCATACGTATTCAGAGAAATGAATGAATAATTTTCATCACAAAAAAAAAGTTGGGTTGCCGGGTAAATTGTTGAACATTTCAATTATTCATTAATTTATTAATGACATTTTGGAATTATTATAATGCAAAATCAATCTTCTCAGCACCTTCTACATGCTTGATTTTTTCCCGAAATTTTCCCCGAAACTTACATTTGACGGGACTGTACCGGGAGGACTGCCTTAAATAGTATTATTAGGTTGCAGCGACCATATTATAAAGCAACTTTTAAGGAAATCAAATAATGATTACTTAGCATACGACAATTTTGATAATTCTCGAAGCGGAAAACTGTTTTTATCACAGGGTTTATAGCACGGAGGAAAACCATAAGAAGTTTTACTCTACGCATTTTCAAGAAGAAATGTTTTTCGACCATTTGCGATCGCATTCGCCAGAACTGTAGAACTTATGACGTGATTCCAAATATTTTGATCGTCTTACAACCGCGATTTAATGTAAGAAATGAATATTTTACGAAGAAACTACTTTTATTTATCTTCTTATTCTAATTATATTTCGACCATTCGCGATCGCATTCGCCAAAACTTATCGCGCAATTCCAGATATTTTTATATTGTCTTACAACCGCGTTCTAATGTAAAAAAATAGATTCTTTACAACGACAAAGTAACTTTTATTTATCTACTTATTGTAATTACACGCATTTCGGGACATCGGTGACGATAGGCTTCGGCCTGCCCTTGAAAATGAGTTTCTTATTCACCACGGCTTTCACAACGTACTCCGTGGAGCTCTCGGAATTTTCGTCCCCCGGTTCCACCGAGTCGCCGTCCTCGTTTCGCCGAATCTTCCGCAGAACCGCGAAAGGCTTCGTCAACGTCGACTCCTTTCCGTATAACACGTGAATGCCTATTATCAGTATCGGTGCGCCGTCCGCGGTGAAGTGAAGATCGCCGATGAACTGACCGTCGCTCGTGCTGCCGGTGGGATGCTTCAGGTCGCCCTGCAACTCGACGATTGCCCACTCGCGAATGCTTCCGTCCTCCCTGAAAATTCAACGTGACACACGGGTTATTTGAAAAATTCATTTATTCATTTTGTTCACGCGAATCGACAATTTATCAATTCAATTTATATGGAAAAAGTCATTGGGCACTGGTCGTAGATTCGGCGTTCGAAATGTCGTGAATTTTTCACCGTTTTCGAAAATATTGGCGACGGAAAAATCGATCGAATCGGCTAAATAATTTCTAGTTAATTAATTTCTATTAAGTTCATTTAAATATAAATCGTCAGAACTGCCGTCAGGGAAAGTCAGGGTATTTTTGTCGGCAAAAAAATGGCCACCATGTTACAACGCTTTTCAATGCAAATTTCAGTTTTTAAAAAACTTGCAGCTCCGAACTGCACGGTGTGTTCGATGTTCAATAGGAAGTGAAAGTTCTTGTGAACCCCCAAGATAGTGCATTTTTTAGTACCGTTTTATCAATATTAAAATATTTTGAATATAATTCTGAAAAATCTGAATTTGTAAATTTCAGCTCGCTCATCTACATTTGAAAAGAATTGATTGTCCGTTTGATTAAATAGTTTATTATTATTATCACTTACAACAGTAGATTTACTTACGAAATATAAAACAAAGATAATACCAATAATAATAATATTAACAATAATAATTGCAGATGAACATTTTTTACAGGATTTTACATCACCCTTGATGAAAACTTTTCATTTGCATCAAACTTCATAAATCTCTATGAGCGCCAATATTTAAAAAAAAAATGTTGAGTAGGTCAAACGTACGCGAGCATCGAAATAAATACTGCTATTATTATTAACTGAGTATACGACGAATGACACTTGTTGAACGCTGCGCGACTGATATGCAAGGGCTAACCTCTTTATCGGTATTATCATCTCGGCCAATACGTGTTTCTGCAGCGGGCGCGAAAAAATCGACGTCTACAGACAATTTTATAACCCAGTCGGTTCGGTAACCATCGCTCTTCAAACTTTTTTCGAACTTGCGGCATACACTGTTTGACATTCATGCGAAATATCATCAGCTGATTTATCCGGTCGCCGGTTTGAATTTGTACACAATCCAATCGCGGCTGTTTTCCTTCGGCCTCGATCTAGACCGTCAAATTACGGTCATCGGTCATCGCCTCACGGCAGCGGTCACATGACCGTCAGTCGACGGTCATTTAATGAATCCCAAAAAATTCGCGCCGCCGTCGCATCCCACTCTTTTCGCATAAATTCGGGAAAAATAAGAGAGAATTGCAAACACTTTTCAATGGTATACAAATCTGAAAAAATTAATGCACATTAAGGCGATGTGAAACATCCACGTCGAGCCCAGTCGGTATCAAAAACTGTAATGAAGGTTTTTGACGAATATTTGCGTTTACAGCTAAAAGAAGAAATTCGTTCCCTGCGGATTTCACCAGTACAGGGAATGAATTTCTTCTTTTAGCTGTAAATGCAAATATGCGTAAAAAAACGTTCATTACAGGTTTTATTACCGCAGTCGGTATTTCACATGCTTAAAGGTATTGAAGAGATTAATTTTGCATAATAATAATTCTAAAATGTTATTAACAAATTGATGGAAAAAATATTTTTCTGAATACGCATGATTTTTTTTCAGATTTTTAAGCTGACTTTGAATTTTGTGTGTTTTTATATGGAAAATGTGTGCAAAAACAAATTTCAAAATCAATTTAAGAATCTGAAAAAATTCATACGTATTCAGAAAAACAATGGAATCATTTTCATAAAAAAAATTTAGAGTCATCGGGAGATTTGTGCAATCATTTTTTTTCATCAATTTGTTAATAACATTTTAGAATTATTATTACGCAAAATTTAATATGCATGAATTCTTTCCGATTTTTATACCATCGAGAAGTGTTTGCAATTCTCTCATTTTTCTTGAATTTATGCGAAATGAGCTGTAAGCAACATAAACTACCTTGAAAAACCGGCACTTTTGCGCGAACCTGCGGTTTGTTTACCATCAACAGTTAACCACGACGACCTGAACCAACCAAAACAGGCAGCATTTTTTGCCAATGTACCCATATTATTATATTAATTAAATGATGCATTTTTTCTCAGTTCTCCAGTTGGCATACTACAGGTTGTCGTGGGGGCGGGACCAACCCGCGCGAAGCGACGGCCAATGACAGAGCGAGGCGATGAGAAATCTCATGTCAGTAGTACCTGTCAGTGGATCGCAATTCAAGTTCGCCGGGATCCGCGACTCGCTGGCTGCCATCGCCGGCTCCGTCACAACAAAATTTCCTTCGGTGCAATCGATATTATTATTTTTTCTCCTCTCTTTCACCGCCGAGTTATCGCGAGATAGCAACAACAACGTCCGCGCAATCGCGATCCCCGTCTCCACAGACGGCGCAGTCGCATCGTATGTCCGGCCTTGAACAACCGGCTGCGTTTATCGGGCCTCGGAAACAAAGAGACTGCGTCGCGATGCGTTCGCCGGGTGATCTCAGCGTCCTCGAGTGCCTCAGGAACGTCTGAAGCCTCGAAAAACCGGTGAAACCCAAAAAAAAAGTGTAAATCCCAGAAAAAAAACGTTAAGAAGCCGAACTGCGTTCGCCGGGCGATTCCGCCATAGCCTCAAATTCCGGGGAAGACCCGAATTTTACGAAATCCGTTCGGACTCGCCGCTCGCCGGATCACGTAAGTAATTCGAGGGCATCCAAAAATCTCGACTAACCTGCGGGACTCGCGATCACGATTCTCAAAAACGCCTTTTCGATAAATTTGTCGATTTACCTCGACATAACCTCGAATTCCGGCGAAACCCCTAATTTCGGAAAATCCGGATTTCCGCGTTCGCGATACCCAAAAACGTCTGTACGAAAAATTCGTCGATTTACGAATTCGTCGCCATAACTTCGAATTTCGGTGATCCCCCTAATTTCTGAAAATTCGGATTCCCGCGTTCGCGATACCCAAAAACGGTTTTTCGAAAAGTTCGTCGATGTACCTCGAAATAACCTCGAATTACGGCGACCCTCCTAATTTCGGATAATTCGGATTCGGGTGTTCGCGGTTCCCGAAATTTCGGAAAATTCGGATTCACATTCGCTCGACCGCAGCCAGAAGGTTTCATCGTTTCGCCCCGAGTATCAATTGACTCTCGGCACGTCTGAGCGAAAAGACAAAAAATGGAGGATCCCACAAAGCCCGGCGATGACGCTTTTGCCAATGCTATTGGCGTCTCTGAAAAAACTGGAAAACCGCATTGCTTTGTCTGCGACATACCTTTGCGGAATGCCAATGAACACAGCGTCCTGCACAGGCACAAAGTGTATCTCGAGAGATGCAAATCGGCGTTCGAGGATCGAGGCGAGAGTCTTCGATGCAGGAGCTGTGGCCGTTCTGTCCAGTGGGGCGCGATGAAGGATCACGCGGTGACCCACAAACTTCGACCCTGGCACAGCGCGGACAAACCTGGGTTCAACCTTTATTATCGCAACCAGATGATGAAAAACGGTTCTCGTTATCACTGCTTTCTGTGCGACAAGACGCTGGACTATTGGGACAGTGCAAGCGATCATTTTGAGGATGCTGATCATGCAAGGCGCAGGGAAAAAATCGGGCAAACCTTCGTTTTGCCACCCAACAGTTACGTCAGCACTTTATCACACTCGATAGTTCCGGGTTGTCGCATGACGCTGGAGTGCAAAGCGTGCCAGGAAACTCTGTCAAAGCCAAAGGACATAAAAGTGCACATCAAAACAGAGAAGCACTCGGAAAATAAGGAAAAACTG
Source organism: Pimpla rufipes (assembly GCA_963932165.1). Lineage (NCBI taxonomy): Eukaryota > Metazoa > Arthropoda > Insecta > Hymenoptera > Ichneumonidae > Pimpla > Pimpla rufipes. The sequence continues at coordinate 6,712,186 of OZ010637.1, forward strand.
ATTGCCGCTGTCTTCGCCAAGAGTGAAGACAGCCAAGGCTTGCGGAACGGAGATTCCAACTCCCAGGAAGCTAAAGGTTCGACCTGTGGGTCAACCGAAGCGAATTCGTCCACAAAACTCAACGAACTCAACAACCAGGTGCCTCGGAATCGCGGAATGATCTGCAATTTCAGTCTTCAAGAAATTCCAAAGGCGGCGCCACCCGAGATCGAAAACAGCGCCAAGAATCGCGATGACGCCGCTCAGAGAAAAAAAGCCAGGAAGATAGAAACGCCAGAAACCTCGGCCGCCAAGGAAGTCGCCGCCTGCGGGTCGGCTAAACCGGATCCGCCAGCGAAGCTCAAAGAACTCCCGAAAAAAGTGCCAGAAAACGACGCCGAGAATCGCGGAGACGCCACTCAGAGAAAAAAACCCAGAACGATAGAAACGCCTGAAAACAGCGTCGAGAATCGCGTTGACGCTGCTCAGAGAAAAAAAACAAAGAAGATCGAACCACCAGAACCCTCAGTTCCCGAGGAAGTCGCCGCGTCCCCGCAGAAGGTCCCACAGCCGCCGATCTCCGTCGACGCGCTGAGCTTCGTCGTGAGCAGCGCGAGCGCCCTCTGCAGATCCCTCGCCGGCAACGACAATCAGCGCCGTCGAAAACTCGCGCGGCAAGAGGTTCCCGATCCCTACTGCGTCATCTGCTACTGCGAGATCCCCGGGGACGTCGCGGTTCACGAGCACCTCGAGGGCCGTCGACACCGGGAGGCGCGCGCCAAGTTCGGCTGCGACGAGATCCAGCCGATCGACGGCGAGCATTTCTTCTGCATGTCCTGCGACCGCACGGTTTCCGGTTTGGCCGACGTTTTTCGTCACGTCGGGAGCAACACGCATCTCAGCCTCGTGTCTCGTCGCCAGGGCGACGAGAACGAGGCTATCAACAAACCGGAGGCCGGAAAACCCGAGGCAGCCGATCGCCTCGGCTGTCTCTACGTCGTCAAACAAAACGCCAAAAAATCCTTCTGCCAGATCTGCGACGACGTCGGCCAATTTCCCATCGCCACGAGGAGCGTAAACGACCACGTGGAGTCGCAGCGGCACAAAATCGCCCTGACTCGTTACGGTTGCGACAAAATCGTCGCTCGCGAAACCGGCGATTTTTACTGCGAGTGCTGCAGCTACGAACTGGCGACGATCGACGCGGTTCATCTTCACGTGAAGGAGAAGCGACACATGAGTTGCCTCGTCAAGGTCTACAGCAGCCGGGAGCGCCGGAAGGAGAGGAGGAGAGTGGAGAGACTGACGACGCCGGTTGAGCCGGAGATTCCTGGGAATTTACTCAGCGGTTACATTGCGAAGGAGATAAACGCCGGTTTTTCAGGAGGCCAGGAAAAAAGCGCTCAGCGAGCGATGATCAGCAACTTCACCGTGGAACCCGACGACTTTTTCGGGCCTCCTCGACAGTCTTGGATGAGCAACGAAATCGCGCAACGAAATTTCGTCGAGCAAGGAAATTACTTTGTATATGGAAATTTCGGAGAGCACAGAATTTACGCCGACCACGGAAATTACGCCGACCACGAAAATCCCGTCGAATACGGCTTCAGCGTCTGCGGCATGGCGGAAGCGCGGAATTGGCTGACTGTGCGCGCGAGAAATCAGGAAAAAACGGAACAGAATATGGGAGTTCTGCGACCGCTGATGTCGCGCGACTGGCAGGAGAAACCGTTGACTGAGACGCCGCAGGCGCCGCCGAAGAGGTATTACTGCGGCGTCTGCGACGCCAGCGCCGAGGATAGAACGCTGCTTCACGTTCACATGGCGAGTCACTACACCGAGGAGTTCAAGAGACGCCGGGGAAACGGAGCGACGATCAACGGTTCCTCGACGGATTATCCGGCGGAGAACGAAGTTTTTCCCGTCGACGAGTCGTTCATCGATTTGCCACTCGTATTCGCGAACGGCCTGCAAAATCCACAGGTCGCGTCTTGCGATCCGCAGACGCCGAGGATCGTCGGCGACGTGGAAATCGATCGCGATGCGCGCCCGACAAATCCGGACGCGAGTCCCACGAAGAGGAAGTGGAAGGTGGCGTGTCTGAAAAAGGTCGCCGATCTTCTCGACTTCGTTCACGATCACATTTACGATCTCTCGGAGAAGTTGGCGGACGTTGAGCGCGGAATGATGCTCGGGTTGGTGATGGACGAGGCGAAGATTTATTGTCTTGTTTGCCGGAAAATCGTTCGCTGCAGCCTCGACGACTACACGGAGCATCTGGCGAGCGTCGATCACTGCGAGTATCTGGAGGTGATGGAGACGGATCACGAGCTCTTCAAGGAGCTGCCCGACCAGTACAGCGACCTGCAACTCGCCAACGAGTACATGGAGGAGATCTCGGCGGCCGCGGTGCGCTGCATCATCTGCGACGAGGACGTGGTGAACGAGGATCGCGCCCTCGAGTCGCATATTTATCACGAGGTGCACGAGCGAAAGTGCGAGGAGACGCGGGCGATCGCGAGGCGCCACTACGAGACGATCGCGCCGCGTATGCGATGCGACTGGTATGTAGAACACTTGGTGATGCTGAAGTTTACATCGCAGCAATGCAACGAAATTACAAACAAAACATTAATTCCAAAAAGATAAAAATAATTCACACCCCGTTAGAGGGTGAAATAATTTTGTTTTGTCGTTACAATAACTTTTTATAGCCGGTATAATCAGTTGCATTCATTAATATTTTGTTGTTCTTAATTTCGTTGCATCGCAACGATGCAAATTTCAACGTAATACGAAATTTTGATCTTTCGTCACCCGAATTTTTATTTGTTGTCGAGTACAGTATTCGAAAATATGAATTTTCATTCCACAACGAATCATACAAGTAAAATCTCTAAGTGGTAAGACTATATGTCTAGATATTAATGGGGATATTTTTATTTAATGACCAACACGAAAGGGAGTCGCGAAAGTGTTAATGAAACAAAATATTAATTCCATAAAAATTTTAATAATTCAGTCCCATCAAGGGGTGAAATAATATTTGTTTATCCTGCTCTTAGTCGGATTAATAACTTTATATAGTCGGTATAATCATTTGGCTTCATTAATATTTTGTTGTTTTTAATCACAAAAAAAACTCCCAAAAAAAAATCTCTCACCAAAAAAAACTCTCCCAAAAAAACTCTCTCACCAAAAAAAACTCCCAAAAAATATCTTACAAAAATATTAACGAATCAATATATTAGCCAAGTAAAACTCCTCGGTAAAAAAAAAAAAAAAAACTTGGTGTACCAGCGTTTTGCTTCCGCACATAGTTCATTGAAATAAGGACGAGAAGTAAAATGCTGGTACACCAAGTTTTTTTTTTTTTTTACCGAGGAGTTTTACTTGGCTAATATATTGATTCGTTAATATTTTTATAAGATATTTTTTGGGAGTTTTTTTTGGTGAGAGAGTTTTTTTGGGAGTTTTTTTTGGTGAGAGATTTTTTTTTGGGAGTTTTTTTTGTGAGAGACGGCTACTCTTTTAATACTTGGCGTACAATTTTTGTTTTGAAAAAACATTTTTTGGTTTATTTCACATCTTTTTGAAAACCACCTTCAATACATGCATGCAACGACAGGGCTCATTGGGCGTATGGTCAGATCGCCCTTCTTGCAATTGACGTTGTTCACTGTTATGCTCCGCCAGTGGACAAACCATTTTCACCACATCTATCCTCTGCATTCTTTATGTCTACAAGACACCAAATAGTTAGTGCTCTATCACGGATAAGTAATGGAAAGGTCTAAAAATACTACAATAAATTATTCCAACATGACAATTAGTCCAAATTAACCCAACATATAACCTCAAAAAATCGATCTTTCATGGACAGGATAAAGTATCCTCCACATGATGATTTTTGTTGCTTTGAAAAGACACTTTTGCGTTAAGACGCGAGATTATTATTAATCACGCACGATCTTCTCACTTTTTGTCACACGTCGGGAGCAGCCGGTCCGCTCAGGCGATTCACGATCATCGCGATCTCATGACTTTGGGGCCGTCGCTCCTGTGTGCGCGTCTTTCCTTCACATCGATTATTTTTATTGATATGATAGACAAACCATTACACTAGAGTCCTCATTACACTACAGTAGAGTGTACGACCCTGTCACTTTTTTACTGTCAGACGACGATTATGTCAGACGACGAGAGCGAGCTGGTCGATAGACGATCGTTGCCGCAACTTCTTCAGGCTACCGCTGCGGGCGCCATTTGTTATGTTATGTGTGCGTTATTCGTTTACACGGATGCACACGTATATGCAATCGGACAAATCTGTCTCGATGTGTGAGTTCAGACAAAAGTGACATTTTGCCAGATATCAGCACTTCGGGAACCGATTATATCGAAATAGGTCTCATTAATAAGGCGGAAAAAGATAAAAAATATTGGCGCTGACACATTTAGCGCCCGCGATGTATTGCCTGAGATAATTAGAGTTACAGACGAAGTGAGAGTGTGCTGGTACACGCCATGCACGTATACGGATCGGACAAATTCGCATCGATGTTGTGTGAGTGCGGACGAAAAGTTTTTTGACAGAATCGAAATCGTAAGTGGCCAGATATTAGCGTTGCGGTCACCGATTTGATTGAAATAGGGTTCATTGGAAAGAAAAAAAAAAGAAAAAATATTGAACCTGACACATTTGGCGTTCGCGACGTGTTGACTCAGATAATTCCAGTTAGAATTTCGTAGCAGACGAAAAAGGACGAACGTGCTGTAAAGTAAGAGTAGCGCTAGCGTCTCGTCGTGAGAGTCTCGTGAGGCGGCATTATAGATTTCTTTTAATACTTGGCGTCGAGACGCTACCGCGTCTCTTGTTTGATTGAAATAGGGTTCATTGGAAAGAAAAAAAAAAGAAAAAATATTGAACCTGACACATTTGGCGTTCGCGACGTGTTGACTCAGATAATTCCAGTTAGAATTTCGTAGCAGACGAAAAAGGACGAACGTGCTGTAAAGTAAGAGTAGCGCTAGCGTCTCGTCGTGAGAGTCTCGTGAGGCGGCATTATAGATTTCTTTTAATACTTGGCGTCGAGACGCTACCGCGTCTCTTGATTTCGTTGCATTCCAACGATGCAAACTTCAACTTTATCTTCCTTCGTTATTGCTTCTTGGAACCGTGTGGATGCTGAGGTGGGGTAGAAGTATCGTTTGTGGCCACTTTCACTGTAATTCATTTAAAAAATTATTTTCCCGTATTCCAATTGCTGATACTTCAAAAGTTTTCATAGAAAATGAGAAGATTTTCTAGCCAATTGTTTTTTTCTTATTTAACAACACAAACAATTCAGTCCTTTTGAATTTGGTGGCCACGATTGGGCCAAAGGTGGCCAAAAACGGTAATTCTATGGTAGGGTAAAAGTACCGTTTATGGCCAATGTATAGTCTGTGGCAATTTTCACTGCAATTCATTTAAAATAAAATTGTTTTTCCCTATTCCAATGCTGATACTTCTAAAGTGTTCGTAGAGATCGACAAGATCTTCCAGCCAATTTTTTTCTTATTTAAGAACATAAATAATTTAGTCCTTTTGAACTTGGTGGTCTCAATTGGACCAAAGGTGGCCAAAAACGGTACTTCTAGCTAGTTCAGACGCCAGAGGGGGTTCTGTGTGCCATTCGACGTCCTTGACTTTGTTGCATACGATAGATTTTGACCTCTTGAACAGGAAAATATAAGGTGTTCCGCTGCAATCCCGGTTGTTCAATTGTTTATTAACAATATAAATTATTGTTTTTTTCATCTCGAATATTTTTTTTATATAGTCCTGTTAATATGGAGTCGAAAAGGACCCATATAATTTTACTCTACAACCCATAGATCCGGAGCAATACATTTTTGAAAGTTATAATGAGACCAAAAGTGCTCTACTTTTAACAAATTGGTAGCTCTGAAAATATAGGCCATAGCCAAAAATCGTGAAGGACTTTTATTCGTCAAACGAACCAAGGTATACTGGTAACGGGTCCTTTTTTGTTATAAACAATAGAGTAAAAAAGAACCTGAAATACTGTAGCGCGACTCTTCATAAATAATTATGAAGTTGAAGTTTGCATAGTTGCAATGCAACGAAATTTAAAAAATATAAAGTAAATTAATAATATAAATTTAATTTATATTAAACATAAATGAACCCAACTTATTATACCGGCTACAAAACGTTATTATAACGACTAAGAGCGTGACAAAACAAAATTATTTCACCTCATAATGGGGGTGAATTATTTAAATTTCTATATGGTATCAATATTTTGTTTTTTTAATTTCGTTGCATTGCAACGATGCAAACTTCAACGTCAAATAATTACTTTCGGTTCCGCAGGTGTACCCAATTTTTGTATCTTCTTTTTCATATTTCTCCTGACCCGTTGCAGGTACGACGTGAAAAAATACTGGTGTGTCGCGTGCCAGTGGAACTCGGAGTCCGAGGTAACGTTCGTGAATCACCTGACGAGCCCGTCTCACAAGCGGACGATAGCGAAGCCGGAGAACCAGGACAAACGAATGATCTTCGACTTCTGTGCGACCTGCGCGCTACTCTGGTACGGATATCGCTGCACGCGCGCGTATCACACCGCGATCGAGTCGCACAGGTGGCTCGAGCGCGACGGGCATTACGTTCTCACGGAGCTGCCGCAACGCGCCAGGAGCCTCCTGGCCGCCCTCGACGGTTTCGTGGACGAGAAGATCGCGCATCTAGAGGCGATCAGCGAGGTCGAAGGCGCGAGAGAGAGGATGCTGATCGAGGATCTGGAGAAGGCGGTGACGATGAGGTTTCCACGAGCTCGGGCTTATCTCTTCGGGTCCAGAATCTCCCGGCTGGGCGCGGCGGACAGCGACGTCGATGTTTTCCTCGATTGCCGTGAGTTGACGAGCGTGGATCCCTAAATCTTTTAGAAAATAAAGTTGATGATACAATTGGTTTTGTAATTATTATTTAAAAACGATAACATGAAGCGATTGTAATATAATGTGTACATTTTTTAATGGCAGCGAAGAATATTTATTTCCTATAAAATGTCACGTTATTTTTCCTGTAAAAATTATGACATCCAGGTTTGCATCGTTGCAAGGCAATGGAATTAAAAAAAAAAACAAAATATTAATTTCAAAAGAATTAAAATAATTCACCCCCATTAAGGGGTGAAATAATATTTTTTTGTCATGCTCTTAGTCGTTATAATAACTTTTTATCGCCGGTATAATCATTTGGGTTCATCAGTATTTTGTTGTTTTTAATTTTCGTTACATTGCAACGATGCAAACTACAACGTCATTAAAAATGGAGAAATGCGGTTGATGCATCGCGAAAGTAATGGAGTATCGTGGATGTCCCTTTTTTCACAATTACTCCCAATTGTTCATTGAAAATGAGATATTTATTCATTTATTCAAAAAAGTTATTTTATAATCACACGTTATTTTATAATTACTGCAGGTTATTCTTATAAAATCACAGTCACAAAGCAAACTGTAGTGTAAGATGTATTTTTGGTAGCAATGAGGATTTACAACTCTGCTGATAACAATGAATAACTATCCAAGCGTTACTTGGATGTCCACAGGAAATGGTTACGACGGGAACGATCCGACGAGGAACGATCTGCTGTTCTTCATGAACGGCGTGCACCAATGCTTGAGCAAATACCCGCAATTTTGGGACCTCGACGAACTCCTGGAGCACTGCCGATCTCCGATTATCCGGGTCGTTCACAGGGCCACGGGACTCGCCTGCGATATATCGTTCGACAACGGCCTCGCTGTGGAGAACACGAAATTGATAAAGTAAGTGAAACGTCGCGAATCTGTGACATTTTTTATTTTTTCATTTTGGGTTTAAGGGTATGTGAAATACCGACTGCGATAATAAAAACTGTAATGAACCTTTTTGACGGATATTTGCATTTACAGCTAAAAGAAGAAATTAATTCCCTGCACTGGTGAAATCCGCAGGGAATGAATTTCTTCTTTTAGCTGTAAACGCAAATATCCGTCAAAAAAGTTCATTACAGTTTTTGATACCGACTCAATGTGGGCTCAATGTGGGCTCAATGTAGATGTTTCACATCGCCTTAAGGGAGAAAATCGGGGGCTTGGTGTGGTTAAGGTACTTCTTGCGCCTAGAATTCATTTTGCATAAATTCGAGAAAAATGAGGGAAAATTTCAAACACTTCCCGATGGTATAAAAATCTGAAAAAAGCATGCACATTAAAGGTAGTTAAAAAAAAATGTTGCATAACAATAATTAAAAAATGTTATTAACAAATTCATGAAAAAAATAGTTTAACAAATCTTCTTATGAACCAATTTTTTGAATGGAAATTATTCGAATTTATGCGAATCGAATACTAGACGCAAAAACTACCTTCATGCTCTTGATGCGTTTTGGTGCTCGTCGTGTCGCTAATCCTCGATACCTCGTTGCAGGGCCTACAACCAAGTATTCCCCATGTGCCGAAAGATCACGCTGTTCCTCAAGCAGTGGCTTTTGAACTGCGATCTCACGGGATCCGATCGGATCTCGAGTTACGCACTCTACTGGTTCGTTATCTTCTATCTGCAGCGAGAAGCGATCCTTCCGAGCGTCGCGGAGCTGATCGCGATGAAACGAAGATCGCACATCATCGCCGGTACGTAAATTTCTCCGACGGTTTTTTTTATCCTGCGTAACTAAAATAAAATATTAACGATTGTCGCTAATTCGAATGCATTTTTCCCTTAACAAAATAAAATGTTAACGATGGTCGCTAATTCGAATGCATGCTTCCCTCGCAAAAATAAAATATTGGTGATGGTCGCTAATTCGAATGCATTTTTCCCTCGCAGGCTGGGAGGTCGGCGTGACCTACAATTTCACCTACAACGAGGAGTACAGCGACTTAACGCTCAAGGAATTTCTCATGAGATTCTTCACGTTCTACGCGGCCTTCGACTTTCGTTACGACATCGCCTGTCCGCTGCTCGGCGAGGTGGTGAAGAAACGTGCGTTTCTATATCCCGAATACCTGCCGAAGGAGATGAATCGCTACGAAACCTACTCGCGGGGCGACGGGAAACCCGAACCCCTGCGTATCGACTCCGCCATGTGCATCCAGGATCCCTTCGATCTTCAGCACAATCTCACCAAAGCCGTGACCAAGGTTCAGCTGAACCGCTTTCGAAAATGCTGCACCGCGAGCCTCGATTTCCTCTTGTCTTCGTAGAGTTCGCTGGAAAAAATGGTAAAATCGCGGATGCTCCTCGGAATCGCGATTTTGTATTAACAAATAAGGACTTAATTCCTTCTACTCGCTTTTCGATAAATCGAAGCCACTGCGAATTGCAAATCACGCTGTTGTCGATTTATCGAATATGCGTATCGATATCGAGCTGTGATATCTACCGAAAAAGCTCATTTTTCGGGGGATTAAAATTCTTGAAGTATATCTGAGCTCGCGAAAAAGTCATGGAAAAAAAAGAGATTGAACATCTTTTTTTTACGTACGACTTTGGACAAGCATTGTTAAGCCAAATAATATATTTTTATAAACGTTGACCGAGAACTGTGAGTTTTCATACGGGTTTGTAAGTCGGTACGGCGGACGTGATACGCGCCGTACTGATTAGTGATAATCGACGTAGCTATCGATAAGAGACGCGGTGTTTGATAAACCTACTGTAGTTTTATGTAGTTTTAACGTTTTGAGAAATATACCTCACCGAGTTACCAGACGTCTCTGCGCAATTTCTTGTCTTACCTGCTGATAATAATATGAGGAAAAAATAGAAGACCGATCGTGGCGAATGGGTGATTGGAATTATTTGAGGGCACATAAAAAAAGCTTTAATTTCTGCATATTTCCCATGTATTTCCCGTTCTGCCATCCTTGCGTCTAGAATTCATTTTGCATAAACTCGAGAAAAATGAGAAAATTGCGAACATTTTTCGATGATATAAAAATCTGAAAAAATCCATGCACGGTACTGAAAAGAATAATTTGGCATGATAGTAATTATAAAATGTTATTAACAATATGACGAAAAATATTATTTAACAGATTGATGAAAAAAAATTGTTTAACAAATTGACGAAGAAAAATTATTTAATAAATTGATGAAAAAAATTTGTTTAACAAATTGATGAAAAAAATGGTTTAACAAATTGATGAAAAAAAAATTATTTAACAAATTGATTAACAAAGTGATGAAAAAATAAAGTTTAACAAATTGATGGAAAAATAAAGTTTAACAAATTGATGAAAAAATAAAGTTTAACAAATTGATGAAACTTTTTTTTTTACAAATTGATGGAAAAAACATAATTTAACAAATTGATGAAAAAATAATTGTTTAACAAATCTTCCAATGACCCAATTTTTTTAATGCTTCGATGATTTTTCTGAATAGGTATGGATTTTTTCAGATTTTTAAGTTCACTATGAATTATTTATTTATTTATTTATTTATTCATCGCTATCTTCTTTTCTCGAGAGTGCAAACGTCCGTCCTAATAAAAAAAAGAACCTCTCTCTCTCTCTCTCGGCACGATATTAAAAAACTGAAATATCGACTGTGCCTTGTTGTCCGCGGAGGGTTAAATATAGGCGAAAGTACGGGCGAGAAAGCGCGAGCGGCGCGGGTTGATAACGGACGGCAATCGAGTGACATCGGTTTCTCATAGAATCACTAAAATTGACCGCGCTGACCCCCGCGCTTTCCCGGCGCTGCTATGCGCGGTTGCGTTTCGATGCGGCAAAATGCAGTGCAACTCCGGACGGACACCTAACCGTTGATCGACGACAACCGACGAGACTCGCGAGGAATCCGGGCGGCTCTCGAGGAAACGAATCGTCGGCTCAGCCAGCAGCCTCAGTCATGATTGTAAGATTTTCATTTCACGCCCCCACAGACGTTACGGAAAGCATGGAGTTCGCGAAAACATAACCTCGAAATAACGAAACCAAAGTCGTCGCGGAAAGAAAACATTGAATCGTCAATTCGGACGATCGCGAGATGGGAAATTTGCACGATTTATTTATATTAGGTAAATTTGATGTATGAAATTCGCGGACAGTGAGGTTAGGTCGGGTCTTTTTTTATCTTCTTTTTAGGTCGGATCTTTTCTTTTTATCTTCGTTCGGGTTTGTGTAAACAATTATGGGTTTTGAGAGGAATTAAGAAAATTTTTTTGCACGAATTTCGTCACTGAATTTGCGAGATTTTTGGTTCTAAAACGTCTGTCGAATGATATTTTTACTTGCCGGACGACGCGATTTTTTTTTAGACTGAACGTAGCTGGGGACAAAGTCCACATTCCGTTTAGAGATTGAGTGGTTACTGATTACCTGTTTCATAATTATGTTGCCATGAGATGCGAGACTGGAAATTTTTTTTCTTTAAACGTTGTGTAGTAATGATTTGGGAGTGAAATGAGCTGTTGCGATAGGGTTTTTTTTATTAGGTTTCTTTAGGTCGAAGAATCGTTGGAAAGATGTGAAAATTAAGTCACATTGCAACTACATGTACTGAGTATTGCAAGAAGATAAAAGAAATACTGCTTTGGTGTTCAAAGTTGTAATATTGCTTAGCTGAATTATTCTGTTGTAGTTCAGTTTGTCAACTTGGATATTGTTGATTTGTTAACTTTTTGTTGGGCTTGGATTACATAGACAAAACAAATTTGTTTTTATATTATTTTCTTTTCCTATCTTGCAGCTAGTATGAGAACAGAAATTTCTGGTTTCAATTCTTGTCCAGCAAGATTGGATATATCCAATTTTGTGCAAAATTTTTCTTTGCACAATAACTTTTTGCTTCTTTAGTTTCATATAACTTTTGCTGTAAAATTTTGATTTTTTATGATATCAATGCCAAGAATTTAGTTAATTAATGAGATGATTACACTTTTTTTAAATATTCAAGTGAGATAGCTGAATCGTTCTAAAGTTATTTTCCATCATGGTTAATTTTTTGAATAAAAGGAAAGAAACTATTGACTATAGAATTCTTACATGCTGTCAGCCCGTCTTGTCTTCTGATCAAAAAATTAATTTGCAGTTTTTTTTACCGACCGAGCACATCACCTTAAGACGATGCGAAACTTACTCAGTCGGTAACAAAAACTGTAATCAATCTTACGGAGACACCGTAAATATTCTGAGACAAAGAAAAGCGTCATCGGAAGCGCAACTTAATTCTCCGTCCGATGATAATTTGCTTGCATCCAAAATAACAATAGCCTTTGTATGGCGTTATTTTTAAAAAATGCATATGTTTCACACGCCCTTATTCAGCGTTCAGGAAAAGTTTCCTTTACCTCTTATAAAACACATTCGACGATTTTCGTGATATATGATGTTCTTTCTAAATCTATTTGCGATTTCTCATAGGCAATGTTTAGATTATAGAAAAAAACGGAATCAAGAAAAGACCGAATTCTTTTTTTAACAGTCGTAAAAAAGATTGACGTATCCAGGCTTTGTTATGAACTATTGGGCCTTGGTGTATTAATGCCTTCGCGATAAGGACGATAATGACCGCGGCGCGCCTGGAAGCTGCGCCGCGGTCGCTCTAGCGCCAGATCGCTTATGCAGTTTGAGATGAGCTGTGAGACTGCTAATTTTACCGTAATGTTAATCTTTTTAATTCAACGCCGTTATGCTTCAATTTCAACAAATTTGTTAATCAATTCTTCTGTCTAATTCATTATTGACCCTTCGGCTTTATGATTATTATTATTATTGTCGCGGAGCATTAAAATTCGAATGGAATTAAACGTAGAATCGAAAACACTTGCGCGAAATATTCTTAAATTCAATCCCTTTCTAATTAATCGAAAAAATGGTAAGGAAAATATTGAAATTGTAGTCGTTATGCTAAATTTCAACAAAAGATTTATACAAATTTCTTAATAGATTTTTCTGTCTAATTGATTATTAACCCCTTGGCATGATGATGATTATTATTATATGCTTTGAAGTATTAAAATTCGAACAGAATTAAACGTAGAGTCAACAATACTTGTGCGAATCATTCTTAAATGCAATTTCTATATAACTAATCGAAGAAAATGGTAAGGTAAATAAATCGCGGGTTGGAAAAATAAAACGAGGTACGATTATTGACCGTAATTTTTTCGATGAACTTGTGCATTACAGAAGGATGGAATCAGGTTTCGGCAGCACTTGTCGCGTCGTCTGTCGGAGGACACGTTTTATCAGTACAAAGGCGCGGCGAAGAAGAAGCACACGTTGTCGAACGGCACGCAGCATCTGCTGTTCGTAATCACGTTTTTCCTCTCGGTGTCGCTGATCGTGATCGTCCTGGAGAAAAATCTGCCGGAGCCGCGGATGATCGAGACGGAGGGAATTTATCCGGGGAGCTTCGTCGCCGAGCGAGCCAAGGATCACATAGTCAATCTGACGAAGATAGGACCAAGGATAACGGGTAGCTACGAAAACGAAGTGCTCGCCGTCAAATTCCTCGTCAACGTGATAGAGAAAATCGTGAAAGAGGCGAGCGAGAACCACCGGATTCTCGTCGACGTCACGAAACACAGCGGAGCCTTCCCGCTGACTTTTCTCGACGGAATGACCAACGTCTACCGAAACGTGCAGAATGTTATCGTCAAACTCGGGCCGCATAGGCCGTCCAAGCACAGTCTACTGCTCAATTGCCATTTCGATACTTTTGTCGAGAGTCCTGGTGAGCTGACAATTGCACAAGTATTCCCGAAGCAGAGTTATGAGTCCCTAAGGCTTAAGAAACGCAGATTTTACAGCATTTTGAAAATTTGAAAAAATCGTTTTCACGTTATAACTTAAGCAAATTGAGAAAACTTGAAAACAAAATTGAAATTTGAAAAAATTTGAAATTTGAAATTTGAAAAAATTTGAAATTTGAAATTTGAAATTTGAAATTTTTTTATTTGAAATTTAAAAAAATATATAATTTTTTAATATGAAATTTGAAAAAATTTGGAAAAAAAAAGAAACAGAGGTTTTCGAATTTGAAATTAGAAGAAAATTTGAAATTAAAAAAAAAACAGGAAACAATTATCTGCATTTTTTTTTTTTTTTTGCAATTGAGCATTTCGCAAATTTGGAAGAAATCGTCTTCACGCTATAACTTTAGTAAATTGAAAGATATCGGGCTACAATTTTATACGTAAATGGAATACCATCAAACCATGATCTGTACCAAGTTTGGCGAGAATCGTAGGGTCGTTCTAATGTTATGGCAATTTTTTTTTTTTTTTTCAAATGTCAAAGTATTTCAGCTCCTGTAAATTATGAGACATCCGATTGCAATTTCGAACGTGTCATTACGATTATTGATTATTAATGATGAATTTCCTCAAGGAAACGATCATTATGTCGGTAAATTTCGATTTCGCGGCATGAAAAACAAAACAAAGCCGTCACGAAAAAAAGGGGGAAAACATTTTCGCAGAATTATCTCAAATTTGGTTCACATATGGACAACCATGGACTACGTTTTGAGTACAAATTTGACGCGTATCTGTCCAGCCATTCAAATTTTATGCTATTTGAGTTATTTATAACGGATACATTATTTATAACGGGTTCTAATTTGGTCCACACATTGACTATCTTGAAACATGGGTTGGGTCCAGTGGTTAAAATCTTACATTTTCATTTATTAAAAAAAAAACAACCGGAAAAACCTGCAAAGTAGAAGCTTGCAAATAGCTTCCTCAATATTTTACACTTTTGACAACGCTTCCTGTATAAGGAAACCAAAATTGATCAAAATACTTCCTTAAAAGTGTAAAATTCTGAGGTAGCAATTTGCAAGGTTCTACTTTGCAGGTTTTATTTTATTTTATTTTACGCAACGACCCACAATTTTTACACCACCTCAGTGCAACTGGATAACGACTGGGTGTTCCGCCTTGGTCAATAGAATTCAATTTCCAGGTGGCTCGGACGACGGTGCGGGATGCGCCGTAATGTTAGAAATTCTGCGGGTCATGTCGCGGAGCCCGAAGTATCTCAAGCACAACATTGTATTTTTGTTTAACGGCGCGGAGGAAAATTTGTTACAGGTGAATAGAGTTCGTTTGAATCTCCGTCGCCGAACGAGAGAGAAATCTGCGTTACAATGTCGCGTGATTGTTGCAGGCGTCTCATGGCTTTATAACGCAGCATCCGTGGGCGAAGGAAGTGCGCGCTTTTATTAATTTGGAGGCTTGCGGCGCCGGCGGCCGGGAATTGCTATTTCAAGCCGGACCCGACAATCCTTGGATCATCGAGGTATTCCAATCGTTATTGCATTGGGACGCCACAAAAACTGACAACTCTTTTCTGCTATTTTCTATAAATGCTCGTCGGAATGATCTACAGACCGGATTAATTTTCTTTCGTAATTAATATTCGATATTCGCGGTTTCCGAAATAGCGGGAAAAACACCAAAGTTTTCCGCTATTTTCTGCAAATACTCATAAAAACAATCTATAGGCCGGATTTATTTCCTTTCGTAATTAATATTCGATATTCGCGGTTTCCGAAATGGCAGAAAAAATACCAATCCATAAAACAGATTCATTTTTTGTCGTAATTAATATACGATATTCGCGGTTTCCAGGTGTATTCTCGAGCCGTTCCGTATCCGTACGCCTCGTCGCTGGCACAGGAAATATTTCAAAGCGGCATCGTGCCCGGCGACACCGATTTCCGAATATTCCGAGATTTCGGGAAAGTGTCCGGTAAATGCAGATTTCGTCTTTGAAAAAAAAAAAAAAAAGAAAAAACCTACAAACCCGGCGAAAACTCATCGCTGCTTCGCAATTTAGGTGTCGACTTCGCCTGGTCAACGAATGGCTACGTTTACCACACGAGTTTCGACACGGCGGCTCAGATACCGCTGGGATCGCTGCAGCGCACCGGGGACAACATTCTCGCCCTGGCGCGCGGCATAACCGCCGGTCACTACCTCAGCGAATCGGCGCTGGAGGACAGCGACGGGAGCCTCGTGTTCTTCGACTTCCTCGGCGCGTTTGTCATCCGGTGGCCTCAATACATCGCCGGCATCGTCAACGTCGCGAGTCTCGTTGTCGGGACTTACTCAATTTACCTGAACATGGAGAGCGCGCGAAGAGGTAAATTTTGCGCGAACTCGCGAATTATAATTTTCATTCCACTCGCGCGGCAAAATTCGCGCTCTAATTACGCGTTGTTGATGCTATTTTTTATTCGTAAATTTATTTATCTTCGTATTTATTTATTTATTATTTATTTATAAATTTATTTTGTTCGTATTTATTTATTTATTATTTATTTATAAATTTATTCTGTTCGTATTTATTTATTTATTATTTATTTATACATTTATTTTGTTCGTATTTATTTATTTATTATTTATTTTTGAACTTTTTTTGTACGTATTTATTTATTTATTATTAATTTTTAAACTTATTTTTGTTCGTAAATTTTATTCACAGACGTCAGAACTTCGACGTACGTGAAACAAATCCTGATTTGCGCCGGCGTTGTGATCGGCTCGTGGCTCATCTCGATGATATCGGCGACGTTTATCGCGCTGGTGCTGACAAAATTGGGGAAAGTGATGAGCTGGTACGCGAGACCGGCTTGGCTGTTTTTCCTGTACATCTGCCCGACCGTCTCGATGTCGATGATACTTTTCCTGTACATGGGCAACCGGCAGAGGCAGGTTGGTATTGTGGATGCGAGGCAAATGACCCAGTTTCGGGCACTCGGTATTTCTTTATAAGTATTTTCTTACCGATCGATATTTCTTTATCAGTATGTTCTTACCGATCGATATTTCGTTATCAGTACTTTCTTACCGATCAGTATTTCTTTATCAGTATTTTCGTACGGATCGATATTTCTTTATCAGTATTTTCTTACCGATCAGTATTTCCTAAAAATCGATATTTCCTTACCGATTGGTGTTTTCTTAAAATCGATATTTTCTTTCCGATTGGTGTTTTTTTAATATCGATATTTCCTTACCGATCGGTATTTTCTTAAGATCGATATTTCCTTACCGATCTGTATTTCCTTAAAATCGGCATTTCCTTAGCGGTAGCAACACGATTGCTTACCAATCAATCCTTACCGATTGATTTAAATCGTTATGTCCTTACCGATTGATTTAAATCGTTATGTCCTTACCGATTGATTTAAATCGGTATTTCCTTACCAATCGCAGTTTCCAAAATTGCATCGCATAAATCCGGTTTAATACGGAATGCCTGGATTATTTACAAATATTTTTCGCAGGACGTGAACTCGCCGTGGATTCTCTACCAACTCTACTGCGACGCCTACAGCGTCATCTGGATGTTCATCCTGTTTCTGTGCATTCTCTTCGAAATCCGCTCGGGCTTCATACCGCTCCACTGGGTCATCTTTCCAGCGGTCGGCAATCTCTTGCGGCACAATTTCTTCGACAAGTGGAGAGGTAATTCCTAAAAGTAGATCCTAAACACGATGATATAAAAATCTGTCTCAGGCTCGACTGACACGAAAATTCTGTTCGCAGATTGGAAGTGGCTGTGCTATCAAGTCGGGATACTCAGTTTGCCGTACATACAATCATTTTACTTAGCCATCGGCGCTCTGTATTTATTCATTCCTATCATGGGACGCTCGGGCGCCAGTATCAATTCCGAGGTCGTCGTCGCCAATATGCTTTCGCTCCTCTTCTGTCTATTACTCAGCTTCACGGTAAGCAACGAACGTGTCTTACTTTTTACGTTTTACTCTCGTTTATTACTACGTTTATTACTCTCGACATAATTCGCCGTTTTCTACAACGAATTTCGACGATGACTTTCAGCTCCCGCTGGTCCTTCTGATAAAGAACGCGGGTCGAGTTCTCAGCGTGATGATCGGAATGTTCTTGATCTCGATCGGTATTCTGATATTGACGCCGTTAGGTTTTCCGTACAGCGGAGACTCTGCCTCGCCGGCACCGCAACGTTTCATGATAGCGGTAAACAAATTTGTAGATTTTTCTCGCCGATCCTTCGCGCGATTTTTTTGTTTTTTTTTTTGGTTTTTTTTTTTGAGTCCGAGGAATGACCCAATTTTTTGCTTGGTGTTGTAGCACACTCAGCGACAGTATTACAATGAAGACGGCACCACGCGCTACTCGGGAAGCGGCTACTGGATCGTCGACCTGGACATGAACAGCCCGCACAGCGTGGAGGCCATGGTACCTGAAGTCGGTGCAGCGTCACCCACAATCAAAGACTGCGAGGAACAGTTGTACTGCGGATTGCCGTATCTCATGCCGGTTACAACATTCCTCTGGTAAGACGTGGAATAATGATGCTATTAAGGCGATGTGAAACATCCCCGTCGAGTCCGGTCGTTATCAAAAACTTTAATGAACGTTTTTGATGGATATTTGCGTTTACAGCTAAAAGAAGAAATTCATTCCCTGCGGATTTGACCAGTGCAAGGAATGAATTTCTTCTTTTAGCTGTAAATGCAAATATCCGTCAAAAGCGTTCATTACAGTTTTTATTACCACAATCGGTATTTCACATGCCCTTAAGGAAGTCGTCTCGGCACCGTCCCGTCGAAATTTTCCCCGTTTCGGGGAAAATTTCGAACACTTCTCGGTGAGATAATAATTTTATAAAAATCAAGCATGTAGAAGGTGCTGAAAAGATTGATTTTGCATAATAACAATTCAAAATTGTTATTAACAAATTAATGAACAAATAAATTGTTCAATTATTTACCCGGCAAACCAACTTTTTTTCTGATAAGAATTATTCATTCATTTCTCTGAATACGTATGAATTTTTGCAGAATTTTGACTAAACTTTTTTAATTGCGGTTTTCGTCTCTTATTTTGCTTAAAAAAATGCATTTTGAAAAAATTCATACGTGTTCGGAAAAATTAATGACTAATTTTGATCAGAAAAAATCTCCCTCGAACTTATACGACGTCAGACAAGACGCTCATACTACGTTAATACGTCGTTACAAAGTGTTTACAAATTTACATTACCCGAAATTTAATTTCTCAACTAGTATATTAAATTGAATACAAGAATGTAGTAAAATTATGAGTCTTTATGTTAAACCTCCTAATTTTCATGTGATTTAGTAAAAATTGCTTTCATTTTATATCCTACTTGTGTAAAATTAAATAAAAAATACCGGTGTGCATAAAGAATCTTCCTTTGTCGGTAATTGAAACTCACATTAAATACTTTCAACATTGCACTTCAACTCTAATCCAATCTAATCAGACACGGTTCGTACTTTATAATCAAACGATGAATTTTCTATTTCAGGAAAACTAGTTGGATTCCTGGACCAGCCCCCTTGATAAACATTCCCACGAAACTCGACGTGATATCGAGATCATCTCTGCGAAACATCGTGTCTCTTACGTTCAACGTAACAGGTACAATGCAATTGTCTCGCACTTGCCGGACTTTTGAGTAAAAAAATCGGTTGTCGCTTGTTTTTGGTAGTCCAAACACCGCAAAATTGTCTGTTCAAGGCCCGGATCACATAGGCATAATATTGTCGCCGGTGAAGGGAGTTCGACTGCAAAAGTGGACGGTGATCGATGGAAAACCGTTGAAGGGTCCGGCGTGGAACGGTCGAGAGGTTTACTTCATATATTATTCCTGCGCCGCTGACTGTGTTCCTTATACAATTTCGTTGGATCTAATCGTGAGTTTCATTCTTGCGACGTAATAATAGATTTAATAGATTTAAGGTAGTCATGTCGCTTGCAGCTCATTTCGCAAAAATTGAAGAAAATTTAGAGAGAATTGCAAACACTTCTCGATGGTATAAAAATCTGAAAAAAATGCATGCACATTAAAGGTACTGAAAAGATTAATTTTGCATAATAATAATTCTAAAATGTTATTATTGACGCAGTATTTAACGAGAAATAGAAGATTACGAGGGATACGAATTAAAGACACGACTTTATTTGACCAGACACTGAGACGTAATGACGGCTGTTTACAAAAATTAGAATAACGTCGTCAACAACAACTGCGTTGCTGTGCGCGTTCACGGAGCACTCGAATACCCGCTCGCTCATTGTCTCCGTGGATTGCTCGCTTCAATAGTTATTAATAAATTGATAAGAAAAACAATTGATTAACAAATCTCCCGGTGACCCACATTTTTTAATGAAAAATGATTCGTTCGTTTTTCTGAATACGTATGAATTTTTTCAAATTTTTAAATTGACTTTGAAGTTCGTGTCTTTACACACATCTTTCATTTAAAAAACACAAAATTCAAAGCCAACTTAAAAATCTAAAAAATGTCATACGTATTCAGAAAAATGAACGAATTAGTTTCATTAAAAAAATATTGTTGGTCACCGGGAGATTTATTAACAATTTTTGTTTTCATCTATTTGTTAATAACAGTTTAGAATTATTATTATGCAAATCAAATCTTTTCAACACCTTTAATGTGCATGAATTTTTTCAGATTTTTATACCATCGAAAATTGTTTACAATTCTCTCTTATTTTTCTCGAATTTATGCGAAATGAGCGAGAAGCGACATAATTGTCTTTAAAAAAAGCAGAGCTATTGACAATCGATCCGTTCTTTCCTTTCCTCAAATTTCAGGTTCCAATGACCCACACAGGTCGCACACTTACGGTGGCTCTCGCGGGACACTTTTTGCACGGCGAGAACCAAAGATCGCTGCGATTCAAGCGTTTCCTCGCTCAGTTCCCGTCCTGGGCCGTGGTGACGCCGTGGACGGCGTCGTACACGTCGTGGGAGTTTTAACTGGAGGCTCGAGAACGGAAAATTACATTTTTTAATAGTAGAGATACGTTCGATCGACGCATCAAGGAGAACAGAACAAATTTTTATTGAATTCTTTAGTTCCGACGATGTCGAAACGTCATCGCGCCTATCAGGTGGCCGCCTGAAAAATTCAAAAACTAAAACAATCGATCAAGAAAGTGGAAATTTGAGGAAGTTTTTTGACAATCGTATGCCAAAAAAAAATACGAAGTCTCAGATTCGGCCACCTTGGCTAAGGGTTTTTTCGCTGAACGACGTCGTTCGCGATCAGCATAATCGTCGCGATCGACACGTCGTCATCCTAGTTAGCCGAGTTCCGAAGTCTCGTAGCTTATTGGCTGCGCGTTTAGACCGTCGGATCTAACGCATACATTTGCACACACCGTCCGTAAATCGAAATAACGTTGAAGTTTGCATCGTTGCAATGCAACGAAATTAAAAAAATGTATTAACGATTCCAAATAATTATACCGGCTATAAAAAGTTATTAAGACTAAGAGAATGAAAAAATATATATTTCAACCCCTAATGGGGGTGAATTATTTGCTTTTTTGTGGAATTAAGGTAGTAGTCTCGGTACAGTCCCGCCATATGTGAGGTTCGGGAAAAATTTCGAACCCTTCTCGATGAGATAATAATCTGAAAAAATACAAGCACGTAGAAGATGCTGAGAAGATTGATTTTGCATTATAATAATTCCAAAATGTTATTAACAAATTAATGAAAAAATGTAATGTTCAACAATTTACCCGGCAACCCAATTTTTTTTATGATGAAAACTATTCATTCATTTTTCTGAATACCTGTGAATTTTTTCAGAATTTTGTCTAATTTTTTTAAATTGCGCTTTTCGCCAGTTATTTTGCTAAAAAACCTCAATTTGAAAAAATTAGATAAAATTCTGAAAATATTCATACATATTCAGAAAAATGAATGAATAATTTCCATCGCGAAAAAAAGTTGGCTTGCCGGGTAAATTGTTGAACATTACATTTTTTCATTAACTTGTTAATAACATTTTGGAATTATTATTATGCAAAATCGATCTTTCGAGCACCTTCTACATGCTTGATTTTTTTCAGATTATTATTTCATCGAGAAGTATTCGAAATTTTCCCCGAAACTTACATTTGATGGGACTGTACCAAGAGAACTACCTTAATGAACCCAAATGATTATACCGGCTATAAAAAGTTACTATAACGACTAAGAGCATGACAAAAAATATGATTTCATCTCCTAATGGGATTGAATTGCTTGAATTTTTACGAAATTAATATTTGGTCGTTTTTAATTTCGTTGCATCGCGACAATGCAAACTTCAACGTCATAAATCGAAGCGGCCGAGTGACACTAGATAGGCAGCACTTTGAACCGGGCGACACCGGACAATTAGTTCGAGACGGTGTTCGCACGATTGTTTGTTTATTCCTTTTTCACCGTAGACACGACGTTTCCTTGGATCGGACGAGGAATTATTTCGCTAATTTTGTGATACTTAGGTGGCCTACGTTGTGTATCTTTCGTAACGCAAGTCATGAGTCAGATCGTCACGCTATATCCGCCCTTCCCGCGACATCAGCCGCGCGAGTTTCAATCGGTAGATTCGGCGAGTCTCGCGGTCGCGCGCACTATAAAGTAGCATATCAAACGTAATTTTTGCAGTGGGAACGGCGGACGAATTATCGTATCGCTGGTTTTTTGCCCCCCGTAAGTATCAGTGATAGAAATGACACCAATTATTATAGACCAATTGATAAGATTATAAAGGGAGCGAGAAAGTGAGACGTCAAGCGCTGAATGACGCGACTTCAGAGTTAGCAGCTTTAGGCGATGATCCTGGCGGAGTATCGGTTGTCTGAAATTCCCAGCGTATAACATTTAATTAAGGAGGCATCAATGTTATAATCACGTCAATCGTACTACAATTTGAAACATTTGAACGTATTTTCAAAGGGAAATTAATGTCAATAAAGGTGGATCTAAATTAAAGAGATCTTGCTTAATGTAACAAAAAATCAATTGAGAAAAATGCATAGGAAAATAACTCAGTTTATGCTAAAAAAAACAAGGGGATACATTTACGCAGTTTTTTGGAAGAAAAATTTGTAATTTTAGTTCGTTCTTGTCTAAATTTATCGATGAAAATTTGCGATGATATTCATAGCTTATAAATGACAGCCATTTGTTTATGAGAGAAAAAACTAATATGACGAATTTAACCAATTTTTTTCCTAACTAGTAAATAAACTAAAGAAAATAATTCGACGATTTCGTAAAACGTTCTTCAACAAACGAAACGAGCCGTCGGTAGTCAAGAACGAACAAAAATTACAAATTGTACTTCCAAAAAACCGCGCGTTTTAAACTCTATTCGTTATTAGCGGAAACTGAGTTATTTTTCTATGATTTTATTTCCATACAATTTTTTCTACATTCAGCAGGTTCTCTTTAATTCAGATCCTCTTTTATTGACACTAATTTCCCTTGAAAGATTCTACAAATAATGTTTCAAATTTAATACGCAATAGACTTGACTGCATCGTCGATGCCTGTTTTGAAGACGAATGAGCGCGAATTGCGTTCGGGCAGCCAATTTTCCGCCGGAACTTCGACGATAGAGACGAAGAAGCGAGAAAGAATTTTTTTCAAGGATAGCAATTAGATTGCGATCGGTGCTGAGGATCGACGAAATCTTCGCGACTGGCACATTTTTTTCTCATCTTTATCCAATAACTCTTACGATAATGATTATTACGGGAGTGAATGAGGGACGAAAAAATTGTCCGTCGCATTTAGGCACGAGAAACGGGGCTTTGGGAAGCGTGGGGAACATACAAGAACGAACGTCTCGTCAATATTTTTTATTCCATGCGTTCCTGACTAATTCCAGCTGAGAACTTTGCTTCACTTCATTTCCTCGGCTTCTCTATCCACCGATTCACGTTTTTCCAATGTTTTTTTGTTGTTGCTTTTTCATATATTTTATGTACTTTCGTTACCTTGTCGGGTGGCAGTTGGACCGATTCATCCAACTGCGTCATAGGATAATTCGGGATTGTTTGTGATAGGTTTATATCGGTTTGAGGAGATTGCGGCGAAACGCTCTAGTCAAATGGGTACTAAAAATTACGGAGAATATATGCAGTGAATTCTTGTTATCCGCGGTGGTGACGATCCCAATAAAACCGTGAATATCGTTACTGAAAGAGAATCAAACGATGATTTCGTTTGCAGCAGCTAATTTCAAGGATAGCGAGCAATTACTGCAAACATTTTTTATTTGTCTCGACGATGAGGAAACTGGTGATTCAATAGTTGTACTATTTTCTCCTAAATTTCTCAGCTATAATTCATAATATTTATATCCATTGCTTCGTACTTTCCTCTTAGCGCGATAGAGATAAAAAAATTGCGTCTATTCGACAGAGCTTAATTCGTAGACGAATAATTGTCACTATTGCACAATATCATTCGACGAACAAAATGGACCAGAAAAGATATTAAATCGACGTCGCAAAATCGGCGCGAAAGAAATGTTTTCATCAGCGGAAAAACACTAGTCTGCGTTTAATCAAAATAGGGAAATTAATTTTTAACCGATCAACGTCGACTGTGTGATTTTATTTAATTAAAAAATGTTTCAACAACATTTGACTAGGCAAATATCTCGTTGATCTCGGCAATTAGATGCTACTACAATTGGTAATTGGTATGCGGTTAAATTTGTTGTATTATTATCGACGCTATTCGACACTTAAGGAGGATCTGTCGTATAGTCTTCATTTCGCATAAATTCGAGAAAAATTAGAGAATTGCAAACACTTCTCGATGATATAAAAATCTGAAAAAATTCACGCACATTAAAGGTACTGCAAATATTAATTTAGCATAATAATAATTGTAAAACCTTATTAACAAAATGATAAAACAAAAAATTATTCAACAAATTTTTCAGGTACCCACTTTGTTTTTAATGAAAATTCTTCGTTAATTTTTCTGAATACGCATGAATTTTTTCAGATTTTTAAGCTCACTTAAAAATGTATTATACAAAATTCAAGCTGAACTTAAAAATCTGAAAAAATGCATGCGTATTAAAAAAAACTAACGAATAATTTTCATTAAAAAAATGGCTTCCCGATAAATTTGATGAACAATTTTTGTTTTCATCAATCTTTTAACAAAATTTTACAATTATTATTATGCAAAATTAATGTCTTCAGTGTTTTTAATGAGCATGCATTTTTTCAGATCTTTATACCACCGTGAAGTCTTCGCAATTCTCTCTCATTTGTCTCGAATTTATGCGAAATGAAGACGACAGGACCTACTTAATCGACTTAATCTTCGGTGGAGGCTCGATGAGAAAAAGTTCGCGAGGGAAACGAGAAGGAAAAACTTTCACGACAATGGGAAAGGTACTTTTGTCATTGGCGACCGAGTGACGTGCGATGCAAGAATTGCGAGGCGACATGCCATATCCGGACGGAAAATATATTTGTGTAAAAAGTGCCTAATGGGTGTCCCTAAGAGTTCCACGATTTTGCAGCGCGACTCGCTGACGGCCTGGTCGACCCACCTACGTTATGCAATTTTCTACGTAACTGTTCGTGTACGTATATCGCGTAGACCAAGCTCGACAATACAACCGTTGTGTGTTATAGTCGTAGGTCAATTTTTGCGCAGCGAGCAAACGCAGGATAATCCGGTTTACCAATTGTCACGACCGTCGCGATCCGTTTTATTAAACGCGCGGCGAAAATTTGCGAACATATTTTCTAACAAAAAGTAAAGCGAAAACGAATGTATAGCTCGATCCGCCCTTCGCCATTCCCCCTGTCTGTCACCCCGCTTCGTCTCGTATGTTTCCGGCGTCAACAATGATTTCTCTTGTGTTATCGCGAAATTCGAAGATTCGGGATATGTAGGTATATCGAATTGTTACCTAATGTTGTTGTTAAATAAGTATTAAGACATCACGGCGATGAGCTAAATAAAGAGCTAAGATTCAACGATTCTGCTGTATGATAAATAAACAATTAATACCGTCAATCATTCGGTTTCCTTGCTCCCCGAATTTCGGGTGTAATTTCGAACACCTATCCAGTTTTTCGGCAGGACGAATGGCTGGTCATTTTAGGACCTACAAATATTAGCAATATTTTCAACAGTGTTGTAAGTCCCCATTAATTTAAGGATTAAGGGGGGGGGGGGGGAGTACGGTTAATTCGGTAAAAAAAGACACTTTTTCAAAAAATTTGCTACAAGATACGGGCAATGTATTTAAAATTTAATGATTACAGTATTGTAGAATAACATTTCAAGAATATTTTCTAAAAATTCCAGTGGAAAATATTGAATACTAAGCCGATGGCAAATCTCCGGAGACATCTAAAAAAAAAGTTGTTTTGCGGTGATGGTTGTAACTCATCACTCGATCATCTGATACAAAAAACCAAATTGATTTTATTAGTTTATGAGTTTTCCTAGGTAACGCTGTCAAATTTTTTGATTGATTTTTCAATTTTTGGTAACACTGGAAAGTCAAAAATGCGATTTTCGCTTAAAAATCGGTAAATTTGTTATTGTAAAATAAAAAGTAACAACAAATTTAAAAAACTCGACAGCGTTACCTCATGAATTATACAGAGAAAGAGTGTACCAAGTTTTAAAAGGATCGCTGCAATAGATTTTAGAGTACAGCCGTCACCGACTTTGAAAACGTGAAGTGTGGGGAAATCGCTTTAAAGTGAATACTTATTTACGGAGCGACTCAGAGCCTTGGACGGTTAAAATTTCATATCGTCGTTACTTTTGCTCCAATATTGTATAAAGATTTGATACAATATTCTTGAGATCTTGTGCATTCATAAAATAAAATAAATAAAGAAATTAAAAAGGAAAGATTCAAGAACATACCTCCCCCCCCTCCCCCCCCCCCCCCCCATAAGAATTAAAGATTACACAACAGTTTATTTTCTAGTGACGATTTTAGAAATAATAAAATTATATGTGAACTTTTGAAAAACCGTAAGAAAAACCTAATTTTTTAATTAAATTTTCGAAGAAATTAGGAGAAAAATTGATAAGCACAGTCCTCCATTATTTTCGCAATGCATTAACAGTATTTCTTCATTTTTTCAATAACATTACCATCACGTTTTTTGAGAAATTAATATTGCTTGCCTCTATTTAAAAGTTTACAGATCGTATTATAATCATTACGAGTTATTATTATAACTCGTATTATTATAACTAATTATAATTACAAAGCCAATCATACCATCAATTTTAATTCTTTGAAAATTAGGGATTTAAAACTCTGATTTTCAAGGATTTCTAATATTTGATTTAAACATATTAGTAATTTGGACGTTTTACAGTCTTTTGTCCTCGGAAACCTTGGAACCATCGACGAAGGGTGTGAAAGTTTGGTTGTCAATTTAATTTCCGGTTTCATCACAGAAATTAATATTTCTTGTCTCTGCTTAAACGTCTACACATCGTATTATAATCACTACGAGTTATTATTATAAAACATAATTACAAAGCCAATCGTACCATCAATTTTATTTCTATAAGAATTAGGGATTTAAAACTTTGATTTTCAAGGATTTTAAATATTTGAAGGAAAAATTTTAGCAATGTTTGGACGTTTTACAGTCTTTTGTCCTCGGGAACCTTGGAACCATCGACGAAGGGTGTGGAAGTTTGGTTGCCAATTTAATTTCCGGTTTCAGCACAGTCGAGCCGAACGTTTGGGAGCAACATTATTGCGCAAGGATCACGTGGGGCCGAGGAACGCGTTTCGTTCCCCCGAAAGCAAATCGTTCCTCAGCCTCGGCTGCGGCGCGGAAGAAAAAACTAGTTATCAACGAAAGAAGACGGGACTCGACACCGTCGAGCTTTCGGAGCGCGAGTTTCGCAAGATATGCGTCAATATTGACGCTCCGGTGTCCGGTAAGACGAGAAACGATTTCCTGATGTTTCGCAGCGATTCGTGGCTCACGCGGCGCGTTACCTCGTCGAGCGAAGAGTCGCTCGTTGGCTTTGGTCATGATACGTGCACGGCGGCCGCACAGTTTGTTTTTCCTCGTGAATCGGGCGTGTTGAAACTTTTGTGAATTTTTCTGTTAGCAGTGAAAAATCGTGCCTTTTTGGAGATATCTTAAATAATCCCTAATAAATTTGCCATTAAATTGTAATCTTTTTTTGTAGTTGTCATTTTATTAAACGAATGGCTTAATAAATTACAATTACAATTTATTAAGCCATTCGTTTAAAAAATTACAATTACAATTTATTAAATCTACTATGTAGCCTTTGTAATTGTAATTTTTTTAATTGGTGGCTTAATAAATTACAATTACAATTTATTAAGCCATTTGTTTAAAAAAATACAATTACAATGGCTGCATAGTAGATTTACAAGTTGTGAATTGAATCGAAAACACGAGTATTTCTCATATGAATGATAAAATATGGTAAAGTATAAATATAAATATAAAACACTTTTTGAAACATAACTAAAATAATAGAATAACATAAACTTGATAGTATCGACACACATTTTTATAAAATAAATTGTAAAAAAATGTAATGTAATTTTTGCTATTAATTTTTATAAATCCTTTGGATGGACAAAAATGATACCTTGAATTTTCTGTAGTTTTAGAATCACTTGAAGAGACATTTAAAAATAAATCAGCGACGTTATATCGTAATGGAAAGAGGCAAAGAAAAAGGGCAAAGGACACGAAGCAGCTTGTTAACATCGCCGTTGATCTGAGTACCGCGTCGCCGTTGAAG
This sequence comes from Pimpla rufipes, assembly GCA_963932165.1. NCBI lineage: Eukaryota > Metazoa > Arthropoda > Insecta > Hymenoptera > Ichneumonidae > Pimpla > Pimpla rufipes. The sequence continues at coordinate 6,740,818 of OZ010637.1, forward strand.
CGTCCAGCGAGGAAAAAAAGTGCCCGCAGATAGCTCGTCGGCGGCCTTCGTCACAGGTGCGACTCGTTTACCACGTGAGTTTAAACTCGAGCTAATCGTTGCAAGTCGAATAATTAACCGATTAGCGGCGAGATGCGAGTGCAGTGGCAGAAAAAATATCGCCGCGATGTATTTTTAGTCCCGGGATGCCGAGCGCGGCGCAGATTCGTCGGTTCGGCTAGAAGGGAAAATACGATTAGTCGATCGTCGATAATTGTTTGTAATAGAAACTCTGTTTCGACGTATGGGATGTTCTCGTGCGTTTGGCTTGTTCTTTTTTGACTGTGGTTTCTCGTCCGGTGATCGGACGAATAATTGTGTTTTATTCGTCCGGTAAAATATTCCCAATTTATTGCTGTTTGCTTCCTATAGAGGAAGCTGTTTTTGTGACTTTTTTCTGGAGTTTTTCATGTCAGGACAGACAGAATGAATCGAAATGTCGAGTAAATTGGTTTAGAAAAAATAAATGTATGTAATGTGTGTAAAATTACACATATGTAAAATTCCGGCGGGTAAAATTCAAACTTTGATACCTCAAGGACATTTAACACACACACGGGGCAGTTGGATACTTTTGTTTGTGATCATTCTCAAAAAAATTCAAACCCCAGATTAATTTTTATTCATTTTTGAATCTTTAGAAAAATGTCTGTATGTTCTCTAGTTGCCTCAAACTTGTAGCTATCGAGGTAAATAATTTTTTACGAATAATCCGATGTTAAAGGACGACTGGCTGTGAATTTGGGGTGAATCTATAAATAGGTTCGATTCTTATGGGATTTCGAATTTTTCAAAAAAATGTACGCTTTGCTGTAACTCACGTAAAATATCACCAAATCAATCGAAATTTTGTACAGAACGAAAATAATACTCAGCGCTGCTGTGTGCCAAATTTCGCGATGATTAGCAAAGGGGTTCGGATTTTACGGCGTTTCGATTTTTTTATAGACGAAAAATAATACTCGAACCTACTTTAACAAAACTTTCTCCACGAGGAAGCCAATATAGATAAACATACTTCCTCATAGAGTTAGCTTTGTAAACATTCAAATGTAACTTTTTTGTTAAAAAATATACTCAATGCGCAAGACTCTACTCTCTACTTTGCATTTTTGTTTCAAAATGAATCTTAGACGATTCGTGAATATTTTAATTCGAACCGGACGAATAAAACATGCGGTCAATCATACGGTTACTGATCGCCGAGCGACCGTATTTTCTTTGCTAAAAAAATATATTCAATGTGCAAAGCTCTACTTTTCGTCCTTATTTCAAAATGAAAGATAGACAATTTGTAAATATTTTAACTTGCACCGGATGAATAAAACATACCTTTAATCGTTCAGTTACCGATCGACGAGCCACCGTATCTTTTTTAAATAATAGTATATTGTGCAACAAGGGTCGAAAGTTGGCAATTGCGGCGAGTGTGAGGTTTGCTGCCCGAGCGAAGCGAGGGCTGCAATCACACGAGTCGCAATTGCCATTTCGACCCGTGTTGCACATCATACTTTTTGTAACGAGTGCACGAATCTGCGGCACTTGGAATGGCAGTCGCGCGAGACGAATACTGAAAAGTGAGGTTGTGATTGAAGGGACGAAAGTGAATGACAGAAACTCCCAAGGGACGAAAGTGAACGAAATGCGAACTGCGCATGCGTGACTCTGTCATTTCACCACAGGTTCGCGACTGACAGGGAAACGGCCACTTTCGGCTCGCAAGACTGCCATGGAAAGTGCCGCGATTCGTGCACGTGTTACAAAAAAAATATACTCAATCTGCAAAGCTCTACTTTGCATCCTCGTTTCAAAATGGAACTCAGACGATTCCTAAACATTTAAACTCTTGCCGGACGAATAAATCATGCGGTTAAGGAGGTTCTGTCGTACAGTCTTCATTTCGCATAAATTCGAGATTATTGAGAGAGAATTACAAACATTTTTCGATTGTATACAAATCTGAAAAAATGCATGCACGTTAAAGGTCTTGGAAATATTAATTTGGCACAATAATAATTGTAAATTATTATTAAGAAATTAATGAAAAAAATCGACGAGCCACCGTATTGTTTGCTAAAAAAAAAATACGTGACATCTTTCCCGATTCGGCCGTGAATTTACACGTGACATCGTCAAGAGGCACAGCGTGTCGTATCTCGGTCGAACGATCCTGCCGTGTCTCGGGTCCGAAAGGGAATCGCGTTCGCACATCGAACGCGGTATATATCGAACTGTACCTGTTTGTTCGGTGATTAGCACGCGCACGAGTCCGCGGAGCCTCGGTAGCTCAGTGCCTCATTTGCGCGGCCTACTTGTATTACAGATTCTTCCACCGCTCGGTTCTTCGCTGCCCTCCGAGTCTCCTAATCGCCGTACGTTCTGCATTTTCCACCGTAAAAACTCATGGGAACGCGACAACAGGGAATTCCTTGTTTGCCTTCGGTAGCGGCACTAAACGTAAACTGAAAAAACAAAAAGTCAAATAGACTCCAGGCCGTAAATGCAAAATAAAAAAATGGATGGGAAATTATTAAATTATATTTATTATTAAATTATTCAATTATATTTATTATCAGATTATTAAATTGTATTCATTGTTAAATTATTAAATTATAATCACTAAATCATATTTACAGCTTACGGCGGATGTAAATAAATATACAGTAGAACCCCGATTAACCGGGATCGGATTAACCGGGCGTCATGAGAAGCAAAGAAAGTGCAAGAAACAAACGAAAGTCACTGAGTATTTCGAAAAAAGAGCCTAGTTTACTTAACGTTATTAAAAAAAACAACGAAAGCTTTATGTACTTGTTTATACTATCCAACAATTAAGTGCGATTTGTACCAAATCTCATCGCAACTAGTCAAAATAAAATTATATCGTTAGTCATTATTGACTTCTGCACTTTTGCTCTTCAGTTCGAATTAACCGGGATTTCGATCATCCGGAAATTCATCGGTCCCGCACATCTCGGTTAATCGGGGTTCTTCTGTATTGCGCGCAAGGCTGAAAAATGGCGACACATTTAGGACACTCGAGCGTTCGCAACAAATTGTCTGAAAATCCCGAGGGATCGAAAACCTCATTTCTTTGGATAAAAATAATAATTATTATCCATTAAATCGCCATATTCACAGCATATGATGGATCTAATTAACCGAACGGTTATACGGCGCACGAGATAAAAATGGCGTTTCAATTAGGACGCTCGAGCGATCGCAACGAACCGTCTGAAAATTCCGAGGGATCGAAAACCTCATTTCTTTCGTTAAAAATTATTATTATTATCCATTAAATCGCCATATTCACATCATACGACGGATGTAAATAAGCAAATGGTTACATCGCGCACGAGTGAAAAAATGGCCGCTCAATTAGGACGCTCGAGTGTTCACGAGAAACAAACCGTCTGAAAATTCCGAAATTCCAATAAATAGTAATAGTAATTATCCATTGAATAGCCATATTCACATGACAATTACAATTTCTGCATCTTCAAAAATGAACGTTGTCAAAGTGTAGCGTCGTGACATTAGTTCAGAGGGGGAAAATGTCTTTTTTTTTCCTTTTTTAATTCCCCGATGGCGGATATTTTAAAAATAAAAATTTCTGTGAAATGAAGATGATATTTGCAAATTGAAAACTTTGTCACGCTGTATCTTTTTAGTTTTAGCTCGGAGAAAAAAACGCGTAGGTGAGTTTCATCCTTTTCTCACTTTGAAGTGGCGGTTATTTTTTTAAATTTTAAGCCTAATGCTAGGGATAATTTTTGATCGTTTATCTTTGTCCGCGTTTCCTGACTACAATATCGATCGAAGGCAAAAATGCCAAAGGACTTTTTTGTAGTATACAGCATACGACGGATGTAAATAATCAAATGGTTATATCGCGCACGAGTAAAAAAATGGTGGCTCAATTAGGACGCTCGAGCGTTTGCAACAAACCGTCTGAAAATTCCGAGGGATCGAGGACCTCGTTTGTTTTGTTGAACCACGACCAGGTGAGTCTTAATACTTGGCGGCGATGCGACGTGGTGCACGAAGCCCCCATGAGGCTTCTCGCTTACGTTCATGAATACATATTTTAAACACGAATGTGTCATGAATATTTCGTCGCGTCTTCGTCGCGGCCGCCTCGCTGCTTTCCTTTCTTCTGTCCTCCCCTCCTTCTCTCTCCCTCTCGACTGCTGCTCGGGTTGTCTCCGAGTGATTAGCGACGGCGTCCAAGATGATCGACGCTTCCCACTCGCGCCGGTCGCCTCACGTATTTCGAGTAGTGATGCGAGATTGTGATTCTATTTTCCTTTGATTCATCGACATTAAAAATTGATTCTTTCAAAAACAATCGATTTTTTTCGACCGATCTTCCCATCAGCAATTTCGAGCTTCGTTAGACTCCGCGAAAAACACGCAAAACGCCGAGTTTTTCGGCGCCACCGCTGCCATCTTGCCGAACCAATCGTGAATCGACTCCTCGTCGTTTTTCACGCCGAACCGTGCCGAGTGTGAAGAAAATAAATGGAGATAACGAAACGCGCGTCCTGTCGCGTTTTCGGAGGATGAGCCCTCGCCCCGGGCCGGATGGAGCCCGCCGCGGGCTCCTTCGTGGCCACCGCTCTTTATGGTCTTATGCGCGGGTCCTACGTGTCTCGCTTACCGATTAATTATTCCACCATCGGGCCGAGAGGCCCCGGCGACGTGTGTAACGTCGCCGGGCGCCGGTGTCGCCCGGGCTCGAGTCTTACTTGCGAGTCGTTGCCGGCGACGACGACGGCGACACTGGGCCTCCTCTGTCCTCCCTCTCTGTCTCTCCTATTTATGCTGTACTCACTTCCCTCTCTCTCTTTCCCTCCTATTTTCGCTGTACTTATTTCC